>CM077097.1:26519970-26947933 GCA_039513925.1 Platanthera zijinensis
TCGGGGGACCCTAGATTCGAGCTGCGTACGAATATTCTCTGAGGGTTTCCACGATCCTCCCTGACTTCGTCGATCTCTCAACGCTCCTCGACCTATCTCGCGTTTTTCTCCTAACGTTACTTAGGAATTAGGCCCTTCTAGCTACCTCACAACACCTTTCCATCAATAAATTTAATTGGGGTTAATACTATAGGTTGGCTTGATTAAGCACCCAGCCCAGGTACTGTTGAATCTTGAGTTCACTGTGCTTGTGATGTCCATCAGTCTGATGCTTCTCCCTATAAGGGGGATAACTTCAAACCCTTTGCTTGGAATCACTCACTTGAAGCTATCTCCTCCCTACAACATTCTAACTCCTCAGAGAGTTTGAGATTGTCTGATTTTAAGGTGGCTATGTTCAGACATTGTTTCTAGAGAGATAATCTCCTTCTCAGTACTTTAACAGGTCTAAACAGAGTTCCTTAAATTCAGATCTAAAGTCCTCTGAATCAAAGTCAAAGGAGTCTATTACCTAGTCTTCTTCAGTTTGAGTTTCAGATTCTGACTCTGACTCTTGTTCTGCATCAGAATTTTGTTGGGAGGCATTAATAGCCATCATGCAGAATTCCTTTTCTTCAGCATCATCTTCATCATCACTTGAGCTTGATGAAGCCTCTGATTCTTCTTCAGTTTCACTCCAGGTTTCTGCTACAAATCCCTTCCTTGTATGTTTATTTTTGCTGGAGGAGGATTTGTTGTAGTTGTTTCCCCGTGAGTCCTTGTCTTTTCTCATATCTTTCATGTCCTTCTTGTCCTTATTCTGATTTTCTGGACAGTCAGGCACAATATGGCCTGGTTTCCTGCATCCAAAACAGATTATTTCTTTATTATTTTACTTGTCATACCTTGGCTTCTCATGCCCTCTTGATGACCTCTTTCTGAAATCTTTCCTGGCCATTTTATAGAATCTTTTGGCCAACAAGCTCATCAATTCTTCATTACCTGTGACCTTGTCTTCAGGCAGTTCTTCTGTAGCTTTGAATGCTATTGTCTTCTCCTTCCTGACAGCTGGAGAAGTAACCTTTTGTTCTTCCTCTCTGTTCTTGACGAGCAGCTCATAAGATTTGAGCTTGCCCAAAAGAGCCTCTGTGGTTATCTTACTTAGGCTTCTGACATCCTTGATTGGCCAGATCCTTGAGTCCCAAGTGCTAGGGAAGCACATTAGGATCTTCTCATTTAGTTCAGTTAGAGAGATCTCCTTGTCCAATGTCTTCAACTCACTGACTATCAGACTGAGCCTGTTGTACATATCTGCAACTGACTCAGCTTCTCCTCTATTGAAATTCTTATATTGGATTATAAGATGGGATCTTTTGTCCTTCATTTCATCAGCAGATCCTGAGATAATTTAAGATAACTTGTCCCATATCTCTTTTACTGAACTGCATTCAGACACCTTTTGGAATATCTCATCAGACATAGTCTGAGCAAGGATATTCATAGCCTTTACATCTACAACTTTCCATTTCTTTATTTCTGCATCTGTTCCTGAAGGAGGTTGAACAACACATGTACTTGTAATTACTGGGGGTCTTGGACAAACTGTCAAAACAGAATTAAAAATGTCCTCATCAATAGAATTCATGTAAAGTCTAATCCTTGCCTTCAAAAGTGCAAACTTGGAAAGGTTGCACACTGGAGTTCTGGTGCTAGCATAGTCTTTGTTCTATGCCATGGTTTTGTATGAAAATAAATATAATATAAAAAGTAATAACCCTCTATAGAAGATTTATATAATCAAGGATCTTTTGGTTCAGGTGTTAGCCTGTTCAACCAATCTGTTGAAGATTCAGTTGTTGAGTAACTAACCTCCCTCTGATACCAATTGAAAGTGAGGGTAAGATCTATCTTCACTCTAGAGGGTGGTGAATAGAGTATTTTAAAAAAATTTACAATTAAAACTGTAAAGCAATGGAAGACTTAATTTATGTATATGTGTAAGGTGCTTGCAGTGAAATAAAAACTAAAGCAAGAAATAAGAAATCACACAACACACAACAAAGTCAAACACACAGCAATAAGATGACACAAGGAGCTATAGTGGTTCCCCAACAACCTGGGTACATCCACTCTTCTACCACCCTAGGTAGGAATCCACTGCAGGAATAGTTGATCAGGTGTCCTGGGCACTAATGAGCTTTTGATAAGGTGCTCAAAAACCAGATCTATATTTTTTGATAAGGTGTCTTGCCACCACTGAGTTTTGACAAGGTCTAAGAAACCAGTTTTAGAACTTTTGAAGGGAGTTTTGATAAACCCTTTTATAAGAGGGAAAGGAAAAAGAAAGTAGTTTGAAGATGTTCTTCTCTGTCAACAATCTGAGAGAAGACAAGTGGAAGATGTTGCTAAAGCTCCCCCTGAGATCTGTAAGGGTTCAGGAAGGTGAGCTTTGCTAGGGTGATAGTTCTTCAGTTGCTTCAGATCTCCAGCAAAAGATGATTTCAGCAGATGCTGAAATGTGTGATGTCTAGAGTCCTTGATGTTGAAGCTTTTGAACACTTGAGGATTTGGAGGAGTAGAATAACACATGATCTCCTCCACAGAAAAGTTCCTTGTGTTCTTAAAGATTTTGACTCAGTGAATCTGTATATTCAAGAAGATGAGTTCTTGATCAGAGTATATTTTGATCTCTCTTCTGTAACTCTTTTTCCTAATCTGATAATCCTGTATATCTCTTGTCTATCTTATTGCATTGATCTATTATATCTTATTAGAAAACATATTCTATAGGAGTATATCAGATTCTGACTTAGATGACAGTTACTCAGTCATAAATGACTTCCATAATTGACAACTGTCTCTGGGGAAAGTCCTAAGTAACATTCCTTTTAGCCTTCCTTGAAACTTGCTCCAGATTGCTTGAAACGGCAACATAATCCTTTGCAATAAATGCAGGAAAGAAATCTGAATGAATTCCATAACTGTTCTTGAATTTGAATTCTGAAAGCGTCGACCTCTCAGAAAAATCGTCGGCCTGAGCTCACCTATCGTCGACCTGAGCTCAGAGATTGGATTTATACTAGAGACAGAAAACGTCGACCTGAGCTCTACGATCGTCGACCTGTGCTCTACGAGAATTGTCTTTGTCTCAGCACTTAATCCTGATCTTTGAATGGTCTTGAGGGCAGCTTCAAACCTAAGTTCTAACCCTTAGACTCATTCTAATTTGACCTTTTCAACTATACAACTAGGTCAAACCAAATTCCTAAAAACATTGTGATCCTTGCCCAAATTATTAATAGGGTGTTCCAACAGATTTAATTCCTCTTATGGAATTATATCATCTGTTGGAGGAAGTTGAACTGCTTTTACAGTCTCTTCTTCACTTTCAACTTCTGATATAGCTTGTGGAGAGGGATGTGATTCAACCTTTTTGGTAAGGTTTAGATCATCTAAGCTCTCACACAAATTCTGTACCTGCAGATTGTTGTTGGTAGAGATATCTCTCTCCTTGTAAAACATGTTAGATTAATCAAATATCACATGCATAGATTCTTCAATTTTTATTATTTATTTATTAAACACCCTATATGCCTTGCTGACTTGGGAATATCCTAGAAAAATTCCCATTGCAGCCTTAGCTTCAAACATTCTAAGATGTTTCTTGTCATTATTGTGAATATAGCATATACATCCAAATGCTTTAAAATAGGTTATTATAGGTTTCTTCCCTTTGAGTAGTTCATAGGGAGTCTTAAGCTTTAGTTTTTGTATTAAACTGCTTTCAGAACATAGTTTGTTGTGCTTACTGCTTTTGCCCAGTAGGAAAGAGGCATGTAAGCATCTGCAAGCAATGTACCTACAGCTTCAATAAGTGTTCTATTCTTCTTTTCAACTATCCTATTTTGTTGAGGAGTTCTTGGAGCTGAGAAACAATGTCTAATACCTTCATTCTCACAGAACTCTAGCATAAGTAGAGAGTCAAACTCAGTGCCATGATAACTTCTAATCAATGCAACTTGAGTAGAGTACTCAATCTGTATGTTCTTGAGAAAATCTGTGAGAACTCTAAAAGTATCTGACTTAGTTCTCAAAAAGAAAACCCATGTGAATCTAGAGAAGTCATCTACAATAACTAATGTATAAGACTTTCCTCCTAGAATTTGTACTGCAATAGGGCCAAAAAGGTCCATATGGAGCAAGTACAAGATTCTAGGTGAATCACTCTTATTAATGGATTTAAAACTAGATTTAGTTTGCTTTCCTAGCTGACAAGCCATGCAGAGGCCTTCCTTCTTGTAGGGACAAGAAGGTAAACCTCTAACAAGATTGTCTTTAGATAACCTAGCTATATTTTTATGGTTTACATGTCCTAGTCTTTTGTGTCATAAGTTAGTTTGAATGCTAACAGAATTGAATAAGCAAATTTCAGATTTGGCTGATTCAAAATTTACTAAGTAGATGTTTCCATGTCTAATTCAAGTTAAAACAATTGTGTTGTTTAAAGAGATAAGAAATAATGAGTTAGCAAAGCTTACTTGATAACCTGTATCACATAGTTTGCTTACTGATATAAGGTTATGCTTGAGACCATTCACATAGGTCACTTTCTTGAATGTGACAGCTCCATAGTTGAACTCACCATAGCCTTCTGTCAGTCCAAAGCCTGAGTCCCCAAAGATTACTTAGGGTCAAATCTTGGCTTTATAGTTGATTAGAAATTCTTTGCAACCTGTCATATGTTTAGAGCAACCACTGTCCAGGTACCACTTGTTTTGAGTGATAGGGTTCTCTTCTACCTGCAAAAGAGAATAGCAGTTTTTTACCAAGGTTACCTTGGGTCCTTGATGTTTGACATAACTAAAGCTTGAAATGAATGAACATTCAGGTTGATCCTTATAACCTAAAGGATGATACCTTCTGGGAGGTATGACCCACTAACTAAAGGGATTAAAAGGTTTATAAGTTTTTTGGTTACTCTGGTTATGAACTGAGTTGGACAAATTCAAGTATGTTCGTCAACCTGAGCTCGATGATCGGGATTTAGTTTGTTGATCTCTGATAGAAGAATGGAAATATCCATTCTCAGAGCCCCAAAAACATCGATCTCTTGTCGACGAACCATACTGGTTTCGTCGATCCCAGTTCGAAGAATAAATTACATTATTATTTGCGTTCAGAGTTCGTCGAACCATATCCATTTCGTCATTCTGAGTTCGACGAAATTTGCTGAACATAGTTATGTTTTTTGTTTTCTTCTTCTGATTGGTTTTCTTAAGTTCTAATTGTTTAAGAACTTTATTAACTTTCTCTACTTGTTCAGTGTTTTTCTTTCCACTTTCAAAAATTAAGTTAATAGGTTTTGATAGTTGATTTTTCTGAATTAGGATTTGTTCACTAGATGAGGCTCCTAATCCTAGTTTGTTATTATTAGATCTTGTGTTAACTGTGCTAGTTATATCTATCAGTTGCAAACTTCTACCATTTAAGGTTTCTTCTAATTCCTTAGCCTTACTTAATTCAGATTTTAGAAATTCTATTTGTTGATTAGCCAGATTCAATTCTTCAGTTAATTTTTCATTTTCAGCAATGAATTTTTCTTATTCTAACAGTTTTTCCCTGAGAAGTTTGATTTCCTTCTCAGATCCTATTAGGTCTTAACATAAGAGTTTAAACTCAGATTGAAATTCTTTAAACTGAAAATCATATGAAGCAATTACCTGATCCTCTTCAAAGAGAAATTCTTCATCACTTGATTCTTCTGAATCTGATCTGTTGCTTCCAGCATCAATTGCCATTAGGCACATTTCTCTTGCCTTCTTTTCTTCTTCATCATCTTCACTAGAGCTGGATGAAGATGTTTCATCTTCAGTATCACTCCAGGTTTCAGCCACAAAGCCCTTCTCCTTCGTTTTGTACTTGCTGGAGGAGGCCTTGCTGTGCTGATGTCTTCTCGACTCCTTTTCTTGCCTTTTTTCTTTCTTTTGAACTTCTGGGCATTCTGAGATGAAGTGTCCAGGTTTCCTGCATCCAAAGCAGACAACCTCTTTAGAAGGAGTCTTGCCATACCTGGGTTTATCTTCATTCCTAGAAGGCTTTCTCCTGAAGTCCTTCCTTGCCATTTTATAGAATCTCTTAGCAAAGAGACTCATAAGTTCTTCATTTGCTGATAAGCTGGAAGATTCTTCTGCAGCTTTGAGTGCCAAGTTCTGTTCCTTTCTAGTAGGTGTTGAAGCCTTTGGTTCAACTACAGCTTCTCTTGACTTGATCAGTTGCTCATAGGATTTGAGCTTTCAAAGCAGAGATTCTATTAAGATTTCAGCCATGCTTCTAGCTTCTCTGATGGGCCAAATTTTGGAATCCCATGTGCAAGGGAAGCACATAAGGATCTTTTCATTGACCTCAGTCAGAGTAATTTCCTTATCCAATGTTCAAAGCTCATTGGTAATGGAGCTCAGCTTGGTGTACATTATTTCCACAGATTCTGCTTCATCTTTCCTGAAATTTTCACATTGAGATATGAGGTTGGATCTTCTATCCTTCCTCTCATCAGCAGAACTTGCTCCCATTTGGTTGAGGGAATCCCAAATGGCTTTGGCAGATGTACATTCAACAACTTTTTGAAATATATCATCTGACATAGTCTGAGCCAGTATGTTCATAGCTTTAGTATCTGCAATCTTTGCCTTCTTATGTGCATCAGTTTGATCTGGAGGAGACACTGCACTAAGATTTACTGAAGTTGAAGTGGAGGGCAACTGAGATGGTGGTCCTGTCAAAATGGAATTAAAAATGTCTTCATCAATATAGTTCATATAAAGCTTGATTCTGGCCTTCCAGATCCCAAACTTTTGCAAGTTGCAATCTGGAGGTCTGTTGCTGGCATAGTCCTTGTTCTGTGCCATGATATTAGAAGAATAAAATCTAATCAGAGAGTCTAATAAGATTTATTCAGAGATTATCCTGAAGATCTTAGTTAATCAAGGTGTAAGCCTGTATGATGTGATTAACAACCCTCTAATACCAATAAAAAGTTAGGTTAAGCTCTGAAAAACTCTAGAGGGGGGGGGGGGTGAATAGAGTTTTTGAAATCTTTTGATTTTTACTGAAATAAAAGATCTTTTAATAAAATAGGTTACTATAGTATAAGTGTATAGGTGCACAAGTGCAGCAGATAAACTAAGCTGCACAATAAGAATATATTACAGGACAAGCACAAAGAAAAAACTACACAGCTACACAGAAAACACATGAAATTTATAGTGGTTCCCCAAACATGGGTACATCCACTCTTCTACCACCCTTGGTAGGAATCCACTACAGGTTTTGATCAGGTGACTGCCACCAATGAGCTTTTGATCAGGTGCTCAAAAACTAATCCTCAAGTCTTTTGGATAGGAGACTTGCAACCAGGAATAATTTTGAAGGGAATTAAAACCCTGTATAGAGGTGGGGATGAGAGAGTGATAGTGTTCTTCTCTTTCTCAAATACAACTGAGAGAAGACTAGTGGATTTGTGTTGTTGTCAAAGCTCCCCCTGAGATCTTGACTGGTTCAGGAGTGGAAGCTTTGCAAAAGGGTGAGTAGGCCTTTTAGCTCTTCAGAGATCCTTGACTGATTTGAATAGCTTGTCACTTAAGATCCCTGAAAGCAAAGAGAGAAAGGAAGAAGGACTCTTGATGGTGATGGTTGTTCCTTCTTCTTATCTTGAGAGCAGTAGTTTTTCTGAGAACTGTTTTCACTGCACTTTTGATGTCTGTAAGCTTTTTCCTGTGTGTTGCTTGTTGATAGCACACGAGTTTTTTGTGTATCACTTTTCTTATCTAATTTTCTTAGCTCTCTGTTACTCTTGTTTTTTGAGAGATCCTCCAATGATATCTGTAGCTTGGTCGAATTAAAAAATCTGCAATAAATGCTTAGCCGGAATCTCGAAAATGAAAACGGCAAGTATGCTGTCATATATTCTATTCTATGTCTGTCCCGAGATATAAGTAGTTAATTCCATGAAGAATATTTGAAATCAATGTTGCTAGTAACGGCTCAATTCAAAAGATATAAGAGAATTGATTTTCCAGGAAATTAACGGCTTATAGTAGTATAAGACAAGGAGACGGAAAAGGAAATAATAAATTACAATATGCCTTACAGTTTTCGTCGACCTGAGAATAGAGTTCGTTGACCTGAGAATGGCTTTCGTCGACTTGAGAATGGCTTTCGTCGACCTGTGATTTCGTCGACCTGAGAACGGCTGTTCGTCGAGCTGAGATCCAAGATCGTCGAGCTGAGTCTGCAGTCTTGACTTAGAATATTTTCTGATGTTGAGTATTAAAGTATTGATCTTGGCATTGAGAGCGTTGAGTGAACTTTGGCTCTGAATAAATTTTTTCATTGAGAGATCTTTGGCTTTGAGTGAACTGTAGCGCTTAGTCAATTTTGGCGCTGAGAGCTGAAGTGTTAGTCGACCTGAGGACAGAGTTCGTCGACCTGATGTTCTTAGTTCGTCGACTGAAGTTTGACAAAGGAGTTATTACTATGTTCAGAGATCGTCGAGCTGAAATCTAAGTTCTTCGAGCTCAGCTCAGAGAATTATCTCTAGGTTAGTCGAGCTGAGCACGACGATCGTCGACCGGAGTTCGACGAACGCAGATCTCCTTTTTATTAAGTCTTGAATCTTCTAAGTCTTGAGTCTGTGGCAGTGTTGGAGGCTGGTCCTTTGAACTTCTGCCTTAAGGGACTGGACCTAGACTCTAAGACACAACTATGACCCTGATCTATACATGTTGGGTCATAACCTAACTCAGTGAACCTAGCCCAAATCCAACTAGGGGTTCCAACATACACAATCTTGTTTACAAATCATTTCCTGATGTTCTTTATGGATAAGAGTTGAATATCTAAGAACTCGTTGATTTGAAAAACCTAGGATCTTGGATCTTGAACCCTTCACTTTAATCCACACATATTGGAGTAATCAGATGATGAGCGATGAAGCAATCCAGTCAGCTATGTCGTTGTCAAAGACGTTCTTGCAAAGTTGCGGCCGATCGAAAAATGAATCACGAGATGCGTGATCTTCGGCCGACGGTTTCACTTTTGGGATTTTGGAAATCACTTATGAGATTATGGTTAGATCCTTGGATTTTTCGAAATCTCTATAGGGATATATATATAGAGAATCAAAAACTAGCCGTTGCAATTAATTCCCGAAGTTAGACCTAGGAATCACTATGCATGGCCGGCGGGTTCGAACCATGAAAAACCAAAAATCTGCCAAGTTAAATTTGGCGAGTATCGGCAAGTATCCAGAATGATACTCGCCGAATACTATTGATGATATATGCCAAAAATTATAAAGGCGCAATCAGCAAGTATCACTTGGGATACTCGCCGAATTCGGCGAGTATCACTGATGATACTTGTCAAATTCGGTGAGTATTATCAACGATACTCGTCGAAAAAGCTTTGGCCCAATTTTGATCATGGCAGAATTTATCCTAAGTAAACAGTTTGAGTTCGGCAGGTATCGGGAATCATACTCCTCGAATTCGGCGTGTATCAAAACGATACTCGTCGAATTCGATGGATATGACTCACCATACTCGCCGAATTTTACTTAGGTAAAATTCTTTCTTCTGGACTCTTGGTGTCTTGCCTTCCTTGCTCCTTCTCCTAAACATTGTACTTCCTTGGTTCTTCTCCTGTACTTGAAATAGAAGTACACCCCAATAGATAGAATACACGTGTGTCAACACATTGGCCTATACAACGAGAGATTATGTTGCATAGTCCTGTGTTTAATGACCCACCGTACCCTGACATTGGTGTGTACTTAGCATTACAAACCTACAAGTACATACTTCAAAGTGATATCAAATACACCTTAATTCATCTTAGCTTGACTACTCTTCTTCAAATAAGGGTAATTGTGGATACAATACTCAATAATCCCTTTTGTGGTCCAAAGGTAAACTAAAATGTGTTTGCAGGATAGTCCAAGTAACCACATAATGCCAATATGGTACTTGGATAGTGGATGTTCTAGGTATATGACTGGAATAAGGAGACATCTCAAGGAATACACTCTAGTGAAGAATGGACCTAAGGTGATCTTTGGAGGTTCAGACAGAGGAGTTACCAAGGGACATGGTATGATCACCAATAATATAGTCTCCATCACAAAAGTAGCTTATGTGGAAGGATTGCAATACAATCTAATCAGCATAAGCCAATTATGTGATATTCGCTATCTCATTGTCTTCCACAAGGATGAGTGTCTAATCAAAAGGTCCAGTGACCAAGAGGTCATTTTGTCAGGCACTAGGAGTGGGAATATTTATTTTTTAAACTTCTTATGTTTAAGTACAGATTCTCCAGTATGTCTAGTAGAAAATGAGAAAATCTCTTACTGTGTGGTATGGCACAAGAGGCTTGCTCACTTGAACTACAAGACTATTAGAAAGTTCTTCAGTGAGGGGCTAGTCTTTAATGGACCCAATCTAAGATGCACCAAAGAGGGCATTTGCTCTGCATGCCAAAATGGCTAGCAGACAAAAGCATCCTTTAAGAGCATTGGGGCCAAGGATTCTATGACTTGCTTGACCTTCTGGATATGAACTTGTTTGGTCCTATGCCACTTCATAGTATCAGTAGGAAAGTCGATACACTTGTGATAGTTGATGACTATTTCAGATTTTCTTGGGTTTTCTTTCAAAATAAAAAGTCTGAAACCCTTGACATCTTTGTGACCTTTGTTAGCCAAATTCAGAATGAAAAAGACAGTTCTGTGGTCAAAATTAGAAGTGATCATGGTACTGAATTTCAATCTGATGTCATGAAAAAGTTCTGTGAAGAAAAAAGGATTCATAAGAAGTTTTCTTCTCTAAGAATCCCCCAACAAAAATGGAATTGCTGAGAGGAAAAATAGGACTCTCATAGAAGTTGGTAGGACACTACTCAATGATACTTCTCTTCTAGAGTACTTCTGGGAAAAGGAAGTTAACACTGCTTGTCAGGTCCTGAATAGAGCTTCTCTCAACAAGTATCACAAGAAGATTCCCTATGAGATTATGAAAGGCAGAAAACTCAATCTAGCCTACCTCAGGATCTTTGGAAGCAAATGCTTTGTGCTCAATAATGGGAAGTCCTACCTGACCAAGTTTCCTAACAAATCCTATGAAGAAATTTTGGTTAGGTACAATAATCAGTGGAAAGTTTATAGAGTCTACAACTTTAAAAATCAAGTGTTAGAAGAATTTGTCAATGTTGTATTTGATGAATCATCTATGATTAATAGTGAGCTGCTAAGCTCCTTTAGATCTACAGGTATAGAGTTGAAGATGGAGAATCTGTCCATCAAGAGCACTCCTCCAACTATCTAAGAGGAAGATGAGTGTTTTCTCATTCCTGAAGAAGATCCAAATTCTAAGGACAAGGGTGAAGACCAGCAGGATCCAACCACTGAACTTCATGATGTTGAAGAAAGAATTCCACATACTCTCAGGCATTTGAAGGATCATCCTAGAGATCAAATCATAGGTGATGAAAGGCAAGGTGTTACAACAAGGAGCAGAAGCCTCAATATTGCCTTGTATTCAAGCTTTCTTTCTCAAGTTGAACCAAAGATATTTGAAGATTCTAATATAGACCTTTTTTGGATTGTGGCTATGCAAGAAGAACTGAACCAGTACAAAAGATGCAAGGTCTGGAAGTCGGTTTCCAAACTACATGGACATAACATTATTGGAACCAAGTGAATCTGTATGAATAAAATTGAAGAGAATGGTGTTCTAATCAAGAATAAAACTATACTGGTTGCTAAGGGATACATATAAGAGGAAGGTATTGATTTTGATCAAACCTTTGCACCACTAGCTAGATTGGAAGCAAGAAGACTGTTTATTGCATATGCTACATGGAAGTTACTACTTTAAGGTTAGCTAATCACCTGGAGGGGGGTGAATATGTCTTTAGGATTTCTTAGTTCTTTTTGCTATTTTCTTAACTTGGTGATCTAGAGCTTATCCTTAGTGCCTTCAAAGCAAAGAAGAAAAAAAACAACATAGCACAAAACACAATGATTTATAGTGGTTCCCCAATTGGGTACATCAACTTTTCCTCCCACCTTTTTAACTTATGTTAGAAAAGGCTCAAACTCCAACAAAATGCTCCTTAGAGCATACACCTCGGGACCACAACCTTACACTCAGGTTCTCTCCAAAACCCTACCTCAGAACCACAAGCGTTAATACCTCAGATATCTACAGTGCTCCTACACTCAGTGACCCTCAAGCCACCTACCTCAGTCTTATCTCTAAGGCCTACAACTCAGGCTGCTCAGCCCTACAACTTCAGTCACAAGGCCCTACTCTCAGAGTGCTGCAAAACTCCTACAGCTCAGTACCCTTCCAGGTACCTTCCTCAGTGCCCCTACAAATACCTACCTCAGTGACTCACTTGTCACCTACCTCAGCCCAAAGGGTCTACACTCAGCCTCCTCCAAGGCCTACACTTAATGACACACTTGTCACCTACAAATCAGTGACTCAACATTCATCTACCTCAGCCTTCACTAAGTCCTACTACTCAGGCTGGGAGGATAGCCCTACTCTCAGATCCACACTTGGATCCTACCTCAGTACCCCAGCTGGGCACCTACCTCAGTGACTAATTAGTCACCTACCACAGGCACAAAGTGCCCTACAGCTTAGATTCAGGAAGCCTGAATCCTACATGAAATTAAATTAGATTAATTGATATAATGACTCAGAGAAATTTTTCCGGGTCTACCTTGCTGGACTGAGCAGATATCAGTCCAGCCCTCTTGCTATAAATGGAATTAATCTTCTTCTACAGCTAGCTTCTCCTCTACTACAATGGAAAACAACAACCTACTATTGAAGGATGAAGGCTCTTCACACAGCTAACTCCTTTTGTTGATTGGGTCGATCAACACTCTTGTTCTTCAACGAGCACCCTTGCTGAACTAGAAGAAGCTTCAGCTATTTCGTTACTCGAAGGCTTCCTCTACTGGACTTGACTTTTAAGCTTGTCGGAGAAGATGAAGTCCAGCCGCCTGATTCCTTTTCTTCCTCGTACTTTTTGTTATTCATCTTCGTTAACCATAATGCCCTTGTCTTCTTCTCCTTTTATATGTGTTGAGTTGAATCAACGACACTTTGAATGTGGACCTACCCAATTATGGAAGGCGCCACCGACCTCAGAAGAAGACAAACAATGCTTTCCGGCGCTTCTGTAGCTTTCCCGCAATGGCATCAAGAAATCAGACAGGGTTTGATGAAATTTGACCTGAGCTCGACTAACTAAGATTCTTTGAGCTTTAGTCTGAGTTTGATGATCGTAGATCTGAGCTCGACGAACTTTAATCTGAGTTAGATGAAATTTGTTCTAAGTTCAACTAACTCAGAGCCTTTAAGCTTTAGTCTGAGTTTGACGATCGTCGATCTGAGTTCGACGAACTTTGATCTGAGCTAGACAAAATTTGTTCTGAGTTTGACTAACTCAGAGCCTTTAAGCTTTAGTCTGAGTTTGATGATCGTCGATCTGAGCTCGACGAACTTTGATCTGAGCTTGAAGAAATTCCGCTTGCTTTGTCCCAGCACTTCCTTCTCCATTATCTCAGCGGTTTCTTCTTTACCACTTAGACAATCTTCTATCTTAGCTCTTTCTTTTCAGCTGTCTCAGCGATTTCTTCCTTTACAGCTGAGACTGTCTTCTTATCTGTCCACTCAAGGACCATCTGCTTTCATGAGCTCAAGCATATATAAAATACAATATGTGTGTATGTCATTAACCAATTTGGCTTCTTACAAATCTGGGACATTGAGATCAATAGACCCAACAATCACCCCCTATTTGAAGAAGTCAAAACCTTTCTTGATTATTAATATAGGACGTTGACATACATAGAGAATTTTATTTAAATTTATAACAAAAACATATGACACTTCAATAGGGTTTGGAAGTGTTACCAAAATTCTCAGAATTTTACTTACTCCCCCCTCGATATGCTACTCTTTTGGGTGAGCCACTTGTGCTGAAGTCACTTCAGTACCACCTACTTTGAGTTTCCTGCTCCATGGCTCGATCAGTTCTTTTACCAAGACTATCCTCCTAACTCCTCTCCCCCTTTTTGACTTCTGCAATAGGGAGACATTTGTGGAGTTTATCTCCCCCTATCTGTTTCGGGTTGTTTCCCCACTTTTGTTCAGTCCCCTTACAACTGTTGGGCTTGCTCCCCCTAAACAATTGAACATTTGCTTTATTAGCTTTAGGAAGGACTTGTATTACCTGCAAAATAAACAGTACAACATATGATAGGGGAGAGAGTTGAAGCTACACAAGATTCAACATACCTAATTCAAATTTGAAGGTGTTGAACTTGGCTTCATCTAGTGGCTTAGTGAAGATATCAACCACTTGCTTGTCTGTGGGGACAAACTCAAGGCTGATGTCTTGCCTTTCCACATGTTCTCTTATGAAATGATACCTAATTTCTATATTCTTAGTCCTGCTATGGGAGACAGGATTCCTAGCTATAAAAATTGCACTAGTAGAATCACAAAAGAGTTGAGTTCTACTTATCTGAATGTTGTAGTCCTGAAGTTGATGCTGAATCCACAATAACTGAGCACAACAGCTCCCTGCTGATACAGGCTTGCAGGTTGACACCGAAATATATCTACGGGCTACCATGCTTATCTCTCAACGATCCAAATCCTATAACCGCACAACCGTTCTATGCCGCACCACGTTATTAATTCTATCAATTATATGCTAGCGTACGGGTAGCTAAACCAATTAGGATCGAACAAGGGCTATAGGCCAATGTTCTTTTCGGCTAAAGGGACCTACACGGTCTTAACGAGGGGTGTTGTACCAAAAGAGATCTACCGAATAAAATACGATTCGGAAAGGTTAGATCTCTCCCAACCAAAGAAAACGAAGGTTCGCCAAACCTTTTCGTAGTTAAATCAATCAAGAAAAACACAAACCAACCAAATAAAATCCACGATTAAATAATGCTTCATAATTGCACGCCAAGAATATCCACCACAAGACTATCTAGGCAGAGAAATGCACGAGAGTAGAAGTTTTCCTTACCCAACTAGAATGGATGATTCCGATTTCCTTCTACTTGGATCGTTCTTCAACGGCTCTGCCAGAAGTACGTCGGAAGGAGAGGAAACTAGTCCACCTTTGATGCTTCATGCCGGAGTTGGAATCCATAAGGAGGAGAACCCTTCTTGTGAATGATAATATATATGTATGGAAGAGAAAGAAAAAGTGGTGGGCTATGTTATGGAGAAAAGGAAAATAGGGAGATGTGGAGGTTGGCGGCTAGAATTGGGAAGCAAGGTGGCGGCTAGGATGGGGGATGGCCGGCTTGTTTGGAACAAGGAGGAATGGGTTTGGTCTTGATGGTGGTGAGGGGCTCGTATTGAGGGGAGGGGAGGGCTCAGCCTGGATGGTGGAGGAGGGGCTCAGCTATGTTGGGCAGGAGGGGCTCGGGATGATGTTGGGGAAGGTGTTGTGTGGCTGAGTGGAGCAAGAAGTAATAGGAGAGGTGGAGGCTAGGTATTCTTAGGGAATAGAGGGGAGGAGGGAGGAGGAGAGAGAAAGTGGCTGGCAGCCAAGACTAGGAGAGGAGGAGGGAGTTCGGCCAAGGGGGAGTGGAGAGGGAGATTCTCAAGTTTAGGTTTTGTTTCAAATATTCTTCTTCTTCAATCCTCAAAATATGAAACATACATGCATATATATAGGCTACACCACTCAATCTCCACCATAGAAAATAATCCCACTCATGATGGCTATTTGCACCCATCATGACATAACAATTACAATAATTAAGAACATAAAATAAAAATAACAATTGATGGTTATAAGCACCCATCATACATGAAATGAAAAATAACATTGCGACATAAAATACCAAACATAGAAAGGAAATATTAATTAATAATAATTTAATAATAATAATTATTAATTAATAATATATGGGTTTGCGTTCATGATGATTATTATGGCGACGCTCCACATGGCCGCTTGCAAGCATGCTGTCGCCGTCTTCAAAATGTTGTGGGTCGTCGCCTTCATCAATCCTCCCCCGCTCAAAAGAACTCATCACCGATTAGTTGGAATGAAAGTACCGGTTCAGGAGAGCTTCATCCACAAGGAACACGTAGCAGCAAACATCACCACTTGGAGAAGAGGGAACAAAAATCTTGAGTATCCTATAATGCAAAAAGTTGGTCCTGGGGACCCTTGGAAAAGCATTAGGCAATAAAGGAAGATAAGTTTCTACATCAACTACCAACGTAACTCCAGTAAAGACCGATGAAGAGAGGGATCGAGGCACAAACTCACTACCCAAACCATAAGAGAGAAAGGTGGAACCAAACAGACAGACAGATAATTCAAGTGGTGGAGAGACATATAACGTTAAATCAGAAACATTAAAAATAGGGGTATTACCCCAATCAGTGGAAAACTTCAAACGATATGCGTGTTCTCCTAATTTCATTAATATCCGCAAAAGGTCCAGCTCACCAACTCTACAACTTTCTATAGTGCCCGAAGGCAACCGTTCACGGACGAGAAACAACAAAACTAAATCGCAAATCATATAGTGAGATGCTCTACTGTGTAAACTAGCATGAAATAAATAAAATATAATTTGTATGGCTAGCGCTTCACTACTGTGCTTATATAATTTTTTAACATGAGAGGCATAAACTAGTGCGAGTTTCCTTGGATTATCAGATAGTGGTAACGAAATCAAGTCAAAAGGCACTTGTGCTCTAAATCCGTGCACGATCTAATTCGGCGAGCAACAAGCATATAAGTAATCATAAGATGCAACTATATAGAGTAACTTATTACAAGTGCGCCTAAATATCTCGCTACCTTGTGGTGTGAACCCATGCGCCATGTGACTCAACCCAAATACAGAGGAAAAAGGAGTTAAGTCCGGGGGTACGTGAGCCTTAAAATCAAAGATGATTTTCATAGGCTTCAAAGTCGCAGTTCTGGTTTTACAATTAATATAATCACACTTGGCATGAGGATATGCCAATGGAAACCGCTCAGCATAAATACTAATAGAGTTTAACGCTCCTGGGTGTGACAACAGATGCGAACGATACAACTCATGTGACCTAACTTTGGTCACTAACGAGTGGAAAAAAGGGTCATCAAATGGCGGTGGATAAATCCATGCGATCGGCTGTGGTATATAGGGGTGTGAAAGAGACACCACATCCAGTGGCACAATATCCAAAGACTCACAAACATAAGAGGATGGAGCCGTAGCCGGACATGCAGAGAAATGATTAGTCAAATGTGTCGCGTAGTCAGATCTATGTGGAGCAGTGAATAGACTAAAAACTAGCGCGCTCAACTTACTGATATCTAAGCGCGGAGACAACGCCAAAGTAGGAACTAATATAGTGGGCATGTCATAACAACTCAGTCTAGGCTTACCGATTCCACTACCTAAAACATTTATTAATGCGGGCACAAAAATAGGAGGAAGGGTCGGTAAAATCTAACCCGAAAAACCCAAATCAGAATTGATTTTACCTATCGATGCTAACATCAATGAACTCTTATCCAGGGGTAAAACCAAAAAGTCATCCAAAGATACTACTTCCTCGCTTGCATTTTCTTCCAACAAACTAGACAATTCTATTAATTCAAGATCAGGAATGGTCTCCGAAAATGGCAAAATCAAACCCGACGGAAAATTTAATTCAGTTTGATCTTCAGATAATGGTGATAACATCAAATAACTACTGTTCGGATTAACAACGCTAACATCTTCCAAACATAACCCTTTCGCATAAGGTAAGTCTTCCTAATCAGTTGGAACATCCGTTAAGTCAGGGTAATAAATAATAATAGGGAAATCCTCACTCACAGGCTCCTCAAACAACTCAGATATACCATCAATATGTGTGATCGTAGGCTCTAACACGATGGGGATCGTAGTTTGGAGAGGCCCCTCACAATTAGGGTGATCAGTCATAACGCTAGTAGGGCTAGTAATAGGCAATATATTACTCTCACAGGGCAGACTATCATCATCCCAAACATTGTCTTCTAGATCACTAGGTACTCCCTCAATTTCAGACTCATCAGAATCATCAGACACTATCGTAAGTGAAGGAAGACTCTCACCTAGCTGATCAACTTTATCATCCAAAGATTCTATATCCACATCAGAATCCTCAGAGGTATAAGTCACTATCTCAAGAGGATTAGACGTCGAGGCTAAAGGAGACAAAGCTCTAGTAGTAACATCTTTCGAGTCCAAGACATGTGATATATTGGGAATGGTTTCCCTAAAGGTGGTAGCAGGTACACTATGGGCAGGACGAACTCTGGGGAAAAATGATCTAGCGTTAGGTATATAATCATTTATATAGGCAGGTCTGGGACTAGCGCCATAATGATACTCACTCAAAGGCTTGGTGTTAGTAGTGCGGAGATAGATGAGATCAAATTGATCCGTGAGTAGGCTACGCGTTGCTGACCAAGCATGTTTATAACTACCAACATGAGAGAACTAAGTTGTCTACCTAAATCACCTAGAGGGGGGTTAATAGGTGAGGTCTGCGTAATTTTGCGGAATAAAAAATTGTAAGATCGATGCGCAGAAAGTAACCAAGCAAGCCACAGAGAACACAGGATTTATAGTGGTTCCCCAACCTTGGGTACATCCACTCTCACCTCACCAATCTAGTAAATCACTAGACTTGGCTACCCCACTATCTCGGATCAAAACGATCCTATAACTCGGAACAACGTTCCTACAAATCTCGATCCAAACGGATCTACACTCGGAAGAAAACCTTCCTACAAATCTCGGAGAAAAAAACTCCTACAGAACTCGGAGTCAAGACTCCTACAAGAATAAAAGGTTGTATACGGAAATACAAACAAGAACTATTCAGATCTGGATCTTCTACTCTTTCTTCCTTCTTCAGCTTTTAGGGATCGGCAGAAATAAGTCGAGGAAGACAGAGACGAAATCTCTTCGATCTGGAAAACTAGAATCAGCCAGATCAAGTACTGGATCTGTCGATTGAGAATCGCTTGATCTTCTGAAACTTCTTGTCTGAATCTCTGGATCGGAGAAGACCGGCGATGAAGAAGATGAACAACGTTTTGTCGGCGTGAACTTGTCAGCTTCCCGATGTCGGCGATAGAAATCAGATTCAGAAATTCTTAGGGTTTGACGTTTGACAAGACCTATTTATAAGGTCTTAGCAACGGTCAAATCCATTCTTAATCACGTACACGTGGACCAGTCATAACAGAGTATTTGAAAATCTCGTAAACTCTGGACTTAGAAAATATTCTGGAAACACAGATATACACGAGTGACAGAATAGCTACTCGAGTAAGAGAAGTAACTACTCGAGTACATGAGGACATACTCAAGTCCAGTAGTTAGAAAATAATTCTGAGCTGGAAGAAAGGATATACTCGAGTACTTGGCTGGACTACTCGAGTATATGCATGAGCTACTCGAGTATAGAAAGTTAACTACTCGAGTATTTACAGATCTACTCGAGTACTTGGCTGGACTACTCGAGTATATATATGAGCTACTCGAGTACTGACTTTTGTCTACTCGAGTCTGCAAACTAACATACTCGTGTAAAGGAAATCTACTCGTGTATCATAGTGCCTACTCGAGTATGTACTAACCTACTCGAGTATAAGGATGAATCTGAAGACTCGAGTATGTCCTTTGGATTACTCGAGTACTAAGTTACTTACTCGAGTATATGAAGCTATCTACTCGAGTATGTAGACTTAGAAAAATTTCTTCCTTGAGAACTCATTTCTCCTACTAAGGATCAGCAACACTTCAAGGTTCCATTTGTCCATTTGCCTGTGAAATGAAGTGCATCCCAATAGAGAGGTTACACATGAGTCAACACCATGGATCACACAATGAGGGATTACATTGTATGGTCCTGTGTTAGGTGACCCATTGTAGACTGACATTGGTCTACACTTGGCAATATAGTCCTGCAAACACAACTTAAACAAGGCATCAAATACAACTGCAATTCACCTTAGTTTTAGGAGGACTTCTTCAAATTAAGGTCATTGTGGAAACAAGACCCAACAATCTCCCCCTATTTTAAGAAGTCAGAACTCCATCTATTAAGTTGAATTGCTAGAGATATTAAAACAATATTGACGTGAAAGAGGATGCATTGACTTACATTTCTTAACTAGAATTGCTTTGCATTTATCCCCCTTCCTGAAATCTTCATTTGGATTTGCAGATTTTCTCTTCCCTTTTCATCTCTATATTCCATCTCTATATTCCATTTCCTTTTGCTCTCCCCCTTTCTGACCTCTTTAAATAGGGGACATGGCAGGGGACGTCAATATGTCTCCATCCTTACTGAAAGCTCAAACACCTCTGAGGTTCTTTTGGATAGGGTGATCAGTTAGAAACTCCCCCTTAAGCAATGCATAAGGAAATTCTTCTTTAGCTGCTGAACCAACAAGCTTTCCATCAGTGGAACCTAAATCTTCTAGTTCCAAGAATTTTCCTGGAACTTCTTCTTGTCCAATTGCCAGATAAGAATTTTGTTGGCCCATGGACATACCTGCATCCACAAGATTAGAATCCCTTAGGAGCCCAATCAAGATTGGGTCCTAGGTCTCTTGCTAGTATTCTCCCCCTACAAGAGTTAACATTGTGAGTGGTCTTTCTCACATTATTAACTTGAGGAGTTAAACAATATCTTGGATTAAACCAGCAATCTATGGCGAAGTGACCAATCTTGCCGCAACACCAACAGTCGAACCTGTTGTATCTTTGCCTGGTGTATTCCTGCTTGATTTTCTGAAGTGATGGTCTAGCAAGAACTTCACTCTTGGAGGAGGAAGCTTCATGATGGTGGCAGCTACATGAAGTCTTCTCCGTCGTAGGCTTTTCCACAATAGGTTTTACTTTTGGTGTCTTCTTGATGTTATGACCATGAGCATATGGTCCATAGTTCTGAAGTTGAATCTCTTCATAAGGTGCCTTAAAGACACTCTCGCCAAAGTTACGAGGACGAGTCCAACCTTGGTATCTTGACTTAGGCTTCTCGGGGATCGGCCTAGAGAAGTGTCCATAGGTGGACTCATAGTCAAGTTCGTTCATAGGAAAGATAACTTTCGTGAACAATAACGGTTCCAAGGGAGCTTTCCCCTTTTCTTCAGCTAGAGCCTTCTGGGCAGCCTTATTCTTTCTCTTGGCCTTGTTTCTCCTAGAAGATTTACTAGAAGCACCAATGTGGCCTATTCCAGTACCCTTGGCCTTAGCTGAAAACTCAGCAACGAGTGGAAGAACTGTCTTAGGCTTGGAGAAACTCTCAGCAAGTTTCTTCTCAGCCTCGAGTTATTGTTCCAATTCTTTGATGATTTCATCTTTAAGGTCGAGGTGCTTGAGAGCTTGATTGTATTCTTCCATAACAACATTGAAGTTCTCTTGAAGAGAATTAGTTTTGGTGACTTCTTCCCTCATGCTGCTCTCACTAGCCTGTAGAGATTTTATTTCTTTGGCTTGAGTTTTCACGACTCTGCGACATTTTTCGTAAGCCATGAGTAACTCCTTATACTCTCCCATGAGTTCAGATTCATCTTCAGAGGAATATCCCTCTTGCTCATTATCATCATCAGATTCAGAGAGAGGAGTGTGAGATTTTACCTCCCCAGTGAACTGGGGGACTTGTTCATCATCAGAGTGAGCCATGAGCCCGAAATAAGCTTCCTCTTTTTCACTCGACTCAGATGAGTCGGAGTCGCTGAGAGTTTTTGACTTTTTGGCAATGAAGCTTCTTTCTTTCTTCCTTTTTCCCTTGACGGGACTTCTTTTCTATGCCTCTTCCTTCTTTCTTCTTTAGAGGGCACTCAGTGCTTATATGCCCTGGCTTACTACAATAATAGCAAACAACGTTAGATGAAACATGTTTGTTCGGTTTAGATTTATACCTGTCATGGCTGCTGTGACGATCACCATCAAGACGTGATCTTCTGGTCGAGGAATCATTTTCTCTCAATTATTTCTTATTGCTAAGAAACTTCTTGAATTGTCGGGAGAGAAGATGAAACTCTTTATCAGATAAATCTGAGCCTGAGGTGCTTGGCTCAGAGTCTTCTTCTTCATAGTCTCCTTGAGTGGAAGCAGGAGAAGTAGATTTGGCCTTTCTTGAGCTGTCTGCCCTTAGTGCAACTGGCTTATCATTGGATGCAGACCAGCTCATCTCCTCTTCAGCTTTTCTTGAGTTGATTTGAAGCTCGTAAGACATAAGCTTTCCGAATAGATTCTGCGGGTATGTCTCGGCTAACCTTCCGAACTCCCGAATGGTGCAAACCTTATTATCCCATTCCTTGGTCAAGAATCTTAAGAATTTGTCATTTAGCTCCCCGTTGGTGAAGACTCGGCCATAAACTCTTAGGCCGTTGACTATTTTGAAAAAGTTCTCAAAGGTGTCAGCTATGGCTTCCTTGTGACCTTGCCTGAAGGCTTCATACTTCTGATTTAGAAGGGATCTCCGATCATCCCTGACTTCTTCAGTGCCTTCCATCAGAGTCACCAGGGATTGCCACATCTTCTTGGCAGACTGGCAATGAATCAGATTTTGCAGCATCGAGTCATCGACTGCATTTGCTATAATATTTTTAGCTTTCTTGTACAGAGAGACAAGTGCAATCTCGTCCTTATCCAAATCCATTAACTTCTTTGGCACCTCCTTTGTAGGATCACTAGTGGAGGCAATCATAGGTATATGAGGACCTTCCTCCACAATCATGAATATGCGGGGGTCAACAGCTTCCATGAAAAGCTTTATTCTCTCTTTCCACATGGGAAAGTTTGCCTTATTGCACACTGGGAGCTTAGAAAAATCCTTGGTCTTACTCATGCTTGATACTTCTCTTGAGACAACTTGGTAAGGATTAGATCAAGGTGTTAACCTTTTAACGATCAACCTCCCTATGATACCAATTGAGAGAACTATGTTGTCTACCTAAATCACCTAGAGGGGGGTGAATAGGTGAGGTCTGCGTAATTTTGCGGAATAAAAAATTGTAAGATCGATGCGCAGAAAGTAACCAAGCAAGCCACAGAGAACACATGATTTATAGTGGTTCCCCAACCTTGGGTACATCCACTCTCACCTCACCAATCTAGTAAATCACTAGACTTTGCTACCCCACTATCTCGGATCAAAACGATCCTACAACTCGGAACAACGTTCCTACAAATCTCGATCCAAACGGATCTACACTCGGAAGAAAACCTTCCTACAAATCTCGGAGAAAAAAACTCCTACAGAACTCGGAGTCAAGACTCCTACAAGAATAAAAGGTTGTATACGGAAATACAAACAAGAACTATTCAGATCTGGATCTTCAACTCTTTCTTCCTTCTTCAGCTTTTAGGGATCGGCAGAAATAAGTCGAGGAAGACAGAGACGAAATCTCTTCGATCTGGAAAACTAGAATCAGCGAGATCAAGTACTGGATCTGTCGATTGAGAATCGCTTAATCTTCTGAAACTTCTTGTCTGAATCTCTGGATCGGAGAAGACCGGCGACGAAGAAGATGAACAGCGTTTTGTCGGCGTGAACTTGTCGGCTTCCCGATGTCGGCGATAGAAATCAGATTCAGAAATTCTTAGGGTTTGATGTTTGACAAGACCTATTTATAAGGTCTTAGCGACGGTCAAATCCATTCTTAATCACGTACACGTGGACCAGTCATAACAGAGTATTTGAAAATCTCGTAAACTCTGGACTTAGAAAATATTCTGGAAACACAGATATACACGAGTGACAGAATAGCTACTCGAGTAAGAGAAGTAACTACTCGAGTACATGAGGACATACTCGAGTCCAGTAGTTAGAAAATAATTCTGAGCTGGAAGAAAGGATATACTCGAGTACTTGGCTGGACTACTCGAGTATATGCATGAGCTACTCGAGTATAGAAACTTAACTACTCGAGTATTTACAGATCTACTCGAGTACTTGGCTGGACTACTCGAGTATATACATGAGCTACTCAAGTACTGACTTTTGTCTACTCGAGTCTGCAAACTAACATACTCGTGTAAAGGAATTCTACTCGTGTATCATAGTGCCTACTCGAGTATGTACTAACCTACTCGAGTATAAGGAAGAATCTGAAGACTCGAGTATGTCCTTTGGATTACTCGAGTACTAAGTTACTTACTCGAGTATATGAAGCTATCTACTCGAGTATGTAGACTTAGAAAAATTTCTTCCTTGAGAACTCATTTCTCCTACTAAGGATCAACAACACTTCAAGGTTCCATTTGTCCATGTGCTTGTGAAATGAAGTGCATCCCAATAGAGAGGCTACACATGAGTCAACACCATGGATCACACAATGAGGGATTACATTGTATGGTCCTGTGTTAGGTGACCCAGTGTAGACTGACATTGGTCTACACTTGGCAATATAGTCCTGTAAACACAACTTAAACAAGGCATCAAATACAACTGCAATTCACCTTAGTTTTAGGAGGACTTCTTCAAATTAAGGTCATTGTGGAAACAAGACCCAACACAACACGATGCTCTTCGTTTAGCCAAAACACGCGGGCTCGACCTACTAATCGATCTCGGGCTATGTTAACCTTTTGGTGGTCGTCCTATACGAGACACTTAAAATAAGTTTCTAATCTCTTAAGCCAGTCTCTAAAAATTTGGGGATACCCTAAACCATCATAAATAGTGAGAGGTCTAAGTTGTTAGCCTAAATCACCTAGAGGGGGGTGAATAGGTGGAATGCGTGTCAAATGCGGAATTAAAAACTAGCACAACACACATCAAGCAATCACAGACGACAAGAGATTTATAGTGGTTCCCCAACCTTGGGTACGTCCACTTTCCTCACCGATCTAGCAAATCACTAGACTCGGCTACTCCACTATCTCGGATTGAAAACAATCCTACACCTCGGAACCACGTTCCTACAAAACTCGATCCAACTGGATCTACAAAACTCGGAAGAAAGATCTTCCTACAAATCTCGGAGAAAAACTCCTACAAAGAAATTTTGGTTTGAGAATAAAAAATCAAAACAACAATCTCAGATCTGGATCTTTGACAGTCTTCTTCTTTAGGAACTTCGGCTTGATCAGAAAAGGTTGAAGATGACTTGAGAGAGATCCACGAATCTGAAAACTAGAACCACCTCGATCGAGAAGATAGATCTGAAATCTTTGAGGCTCGGCGAGATCGAGTGATTCACTTTTGTCTGGATCGCTGGAGAAATAGTCGTTGAAGACGGAGATCGGCGATCCAGAGTTTCTTCCGTGAACAACGATGGCGGCGGCGGCGTGAGAATTAGGGTTCATAGAATTTTCTCTTTCTTAAAAAGAATATCTCTGTAATCTTGTTAATTAGTCAATTCTGAAATGACCTATTTATAGGTGGACTCCAACGGTCATAATCTTAATTAAGGATGACACGTGGATCAATCAGAATTGACGGATTTAAAATACTTATGGCGAATTCGAACTTAGAAAAATTCTGGAATAAAGAACTGCTATACTCGAGTAAGAGAAGATATACTCGAGTATGGGAATTTAGATACTCGAGTGACAAAGAGGATTATACTCGAGTATGAGAGGAGAAATTTACTGAGTGAAAGATGAACTACTCGAGTATCAGAAGAGATATACTCGAGTATCAGAAAAGATATACTCGAGTATCAGCAAAGATATACTCGAGTGAAGGAGAATTACTCGAGTATCAGAATAGTTACTCGAGTATTAAAATCAACTACTCGAGTATCAGAATACTTACTCGAGTATTAAAATCAACTACTCGAGTATCAGAATACTTACTCGAGTATTAAAATCAACTACTCGAGTATCAGAATACTTACTCGAGTATTAAAATCAACTACTCGAGTATCAGAATACTTACTCGAGTATTAAAATCAACTACTCGAGTATCGAATGATTTACTCGAGTATGAAAATCAATTACTCGAGTATAGAAACACTTACTCGAGTATGACTACTTGAACTTGCAGAGAAGAGAAGAAATGGAGCTACTCGAGTATGATACATGATTTACTCGAGTGATTAAGTTACTTACTCGAGTATGAAAAGAACTTACTCGAGTGACTAACTAACTACTCGAGTATAGATCTATCTACATGAGTATTCAGAGCCTACTCGTGTAAGTCTAACTGATTACTCGAGTATGTCTAACTAGCTACTCGAGTATGTCTAACTAGCTACTCGAGTATTAAGTCTGATACTCGAGTATAAAAAGGGGTTACTCGAGTATTTTGGACTTAGAAATATTTTACTGAGGAAATTAGCTCCAATGCTTCTGTCCATCAATCCAAGTGTATGAATGAGAGGTGTATCCCAATAGAGAGGCTATACATGGGCCAACACTTTGGATCACACAATGAGGGATTACATTGCATGGTCCTGTGTTTGGTGACCCATTATAGACTGACATTGGTCTACACTTGGCAATTAGAACCTGCACACATACAACTCAAACACCACATCAAATACATCTTAATTCATCTTAGTTCAAGGTCTGACTTCCTACAAATCTGAGGTATTGTGGAGACAAACCCCAACAATCTCCCCCTATTTGTAGATGTCAGCACTCTCTATACTAAGGTGAATTACTTAAGAGTAAAAGAACAACATGCATATAACAGGAGAATAAACTAAACTAAAGCAGGGTAAACAAAACATTGCCATAATCAGAATTAAATATATATATATATATATAGAAATGTTTTAAGCACAGAAACAAAAGTCCAATTCCACATTCTCAGTTCAACTCAAGATGGGGCATCCTTGTGCATCCTTTCTCTTTTCAGCTCTTGCCTCTCTAGGTAGCTGAAAGGTTTTGGAAAGTAAGTCCTGGGCCTAGGAGGAGCAGTTGGGTTGTTGTGCCCCCAATTCCTGTCATGTAGCCTGATCTTTATCTGAGATGCTTCATAGGCTTTCCACTCTGAATAACTGTAGTAATTATCTCTGTTCTCTCCAAGATCAGTCACTAACCTCAAAGTATCAAGAATTAGGGACTTAGAGGTAGGACTCCACACTTCAGCATGAATAACAGGTGGTCTACCTTCAGAAGCTGGCTCTTTCCTGGGTGCAGAACGGCTGGCAGAAGCGCCGTCACCATATTTTCTTTTCTTCTTAGAAGGACCTTGAGAACTGGAAGGAAAATCATCTTGCCATGCTTCAGTATAGGATAGGGGAGGCTCAGTCACATCACCCTCAGGTCTGGGTGAGAAGACTAGCACACCTCCTTGAAAGGTTACTTGAGCTGAGACATCTGCTGGAGGCTGTTCTGCAAGAGGATCTAGATGCTGAGGTATAATGGTAGGGTCCAGTTGAAACTCAGGAAAGTTTTGATTATGTAGCCAGACACCAGTGTCATAGGTATAGAATTTGACAGACTGGAGCTGGGAAAGAATGGATTCTTTCAATCCTTTTACTAGATCACTTACAGCATCTTGAGATTGGGTAGATAGTTGTTTGATTTGAGCTTCAGCCTGTTCAGAGAGCTTTTCAACTTGTTCTTTTACGATCTTCTCCCCCTTACTGATATCTATGGATAGCTGGGCAATTGCTTCATCTCTGAAGGTGCCCACTTCATTACATACTTTCACAACATTAGTTTCAGCTCTCTCATCTAGCTTGAGCTGATTGTGAGCTACTGTCTCTGCCTGGTTTCTTAGCTCACCTATGCTTGTTATGGTGTGATCTATGGCTTTGCCTCCAATATTGAACAGCTGCTTGAGTGTGTCAGTGTTTGCTTGAATTTCAGCAAAGCCTCTGCTCATCTCCTTTTCAAGAGCAGAGACCTTGGAGGTGACTGACTGCAGAGAGGAATCAAAGTAATCTCTCTGTTCTTTGAGCATAAGCTCAATCTTGCTTACAAGATCTGAAGAGGAAGAAGAAGAAGGGGCTGAGGTTGATGCAGGGACTGAGGGAGCAGGAGTATTCCAAGGGGGGATCTCTTCCACAATCACTGAGCTCACAGCTCTTTTGGTTGGAATTATCTCTATGGAATCACAAGGGTCAGTGAAGGAGGGGAGAGAGAAGTCAAGTGTCCTCAGAGGAGGGTCAACAGGTTCTGGGGAATCCTCCTCGTCATCAGACAGGATGATATCATCATGAAGATCTGCTGCTGCTAAGGGAGAGTGAGTAGGGGATGGAGAAGGTTCTGCTGCAGGGGTCTGTTCTTCTGTTAGCTCAGGTTCTTTATCATGATTTACAGTATCTACTGGAGGAGGGGAACTGGTATCTCTCAGTTCTTCAATCATGCTGGCTATGTCTGCAGCTGATGATAGAGGCTCCTCCTGAACCTGGGTTTCTGGCTGACTTAGAGCTTCTGAGGATATCTGGAGATTTGGAAAGGATGATGGAGAAGGATCTCTGACAGTGTGGACTGGTATCTCTGAAGTCTGTACCTGAAGGGTGGAGGAGGCAGGCTCCCCCTCAATTACTGCACCCAGAGTGTCAGCAATTTGATGTTGAGGAGGAGATGGAGTCCTGATCACAGCCTGATGTCTGGGAGCATCTGCTGTTTGGGAGGCCTTAGAGGATTGAGAAGTGTTCTGAAGCTTGATCTCGTATCTTTGTATAGAGGAGAGGGTGACTTTCTTCATGTGATGTAGAGGAGTCCCTTTTGAGAAGTCAAACACTGTAGGGTTGATCTCATGGAGGAGGAGGGAGATAATCCTAGCAAAACTGGGATGTTTGACGCTTTCTCGGATCTTGTCCAGTATCATCATTCCGAACTGGAATTTCTTCCTGCAGACAATAGCTTGCATAATGTCGAATAGATTTTGGGAGATGTCTCTTATGGAGTAAGTCTTGCACCATAGGATTTTGGCGATGATGTCAACGAGAAACTTCCCTTCTGAATTGAACAAAGATCGATTCAAGGTTTCACCTCCACCTTCAGGATCTCGACCACAGAATAGAGAGGTGCGGTCGGCATCTTCCTTGTCTAGGTCATCTTCTTCGTCGACCACTGGCATCCGAAGCAGAGTGGCGACTGAGGTTTTATCCAACCGAATTTCAACTCCCTTTACCTTGGATTTCAGAACTGTGCCGTTGTGTCTAACCTTCAGATTTCTGTAGAATTCTTCAACATCAGGAAGCAAGAGGCGGCAGGGTTCTTGAAGAACGAAGGACAATCCGGCCGTGTCCAGGAGAATCAGTAAGTTCTTGAAGTCATCCGAAATATCTTCAATACCATCTGTTACTAGTTCAGAGCCGATTCCAATCTTGGAGGAGGGAGGAGCCATCAGTGATTCTGCAATGCGAAGGAAACAAGAACGAGGAAGATAAAACTCTGCAACTGTTCTGGGAAACGAAGAGACAGGAATCTTGCGGCGACGGAAGAGGGAGAACACGAATCGGGAATGCGAAAAGTCGGCGGCTACTCGAGTGAATGAGAAGTGGAAAGGACTTTTTCGTTTTGAATATATATATAAGTAATCCTAATTAGGTTTAAGAAGGATTAAGTATAATGTCGTACCTGAACGAGGCGGCAATTTGCTAGGTGCGAGTAGAGATTTTGAAAATAAAAAAAAACGAGTACTCGAGTGGAAGATGACAACATACACGAGTATGAGGTTTAGTATACTCGAGTAGGTACAACATACACGAGTAATCAATCATACATACTCGAGTATGTAATTAGCATACACGAGTATTAAGTCTTTGACGAATTTTCATACTCGAGTATTAAGAAGTTCATACACGAGTATCTTTTGGATTACTCGAGTATATGAAACTTTTTACTCGAGTATTAGCCGTTTACTCGTGTAAGTGTAACGATGCTCGAGTCTCTAATACTTGAAGGAATTTCCCTGGTAGATGTCTATTTCCACTGAAGAACTGTACCTCTGAGCAGCCAACATTATTGATATCTTCTTAATTTGAGAGTCCATCACTGGTCTTCTTTGTTGAGCAGTCCAAGCTCAGTTTTGAAGAATAAGAACTTGGACTCGTCCAGCGGCTTCGTGAATATATCTGCCACTTGCCTGTCTGTGGAGACATATTGTAGATCTATGTCTCCATTCTCCACATGCTCCCGGATGAAATGATAGCGAAGCTCTATGTGCTTGGTCCTGCTGTGGGAGACTGGGTTGTTGGCTTCCTCAAATTTCTTTGGTTCAACCTGTGAGAGAAAACTTAAGTGTAAATTCTCATTAGTTGTACCTCGACGAGTTCTGACGCCATCCCGAGGATCTCCTATTATTTGGTCAACAGGATGATCCTTCAAGTGTCTGAACTCTAAAGTCCTTGCATCTGGGATCTCTTCAGCCACTGGAGTTGCATTTTCAGCTGGGATGTCTTCTTCATCTTGATCATCCACCTCTCCAATGGTGGTTGTAGAGGGGACCTTGATGAATGTCTCATCTTTATCTTCACTAGGTTCATCCAAGCTAAGTTCTTTCAACTTTGTACCTGCATCTACAATAGGCACACTAGACGAGTTGCTTTGCAACAGACTCGTCTCATCAAATACAAGATGTATCGACTCTTCCACCACCAGAGTTTTTCTATTGAATACTCTATAAGCCTTACTATGGCTACTATATCCTACAAAAATACCTTCAAAGCTTTTCTCGCTAAACTTGGTAGAGTGATACTTGCCGTTGTTAAGCACGAAGCATTTACAGCCAAAGATTCTGAAGTATGAAATGGTTGGTTGCCTGCCTTTTAGAAGTTCGTAAGGAGTCTTATCATGGTTCTTGTTGATGAGTGCTCGATTTTGCACGTGACAAGCGGTGTTGACGGCTTCAGCCCAGAAATACTCCGGAAGTGAGGCATCACTCAACATGGTCCGACAAGCCTCTATGAGTATTCTGTTCCTTCTCTCAGCTACTCCATTTTGCTGTGGAGTGCGAGGAGAGGAAAACTCATGAAAGATACCTTGACTTTCACAAAATTCTGTCATGGCTCCAGATTTGAATTCCGTTCCATTGTCACTTCTGATTTTGACTACGGAACAGTTGTATTCATTCTGGATCTGCCTCACAAAATTAGTGAAAATACCGAAGGTATCTGACTTGTGTTTCAGAAAGAACACCCACGCAAAGCGCGAGTAATCATCTACAATAACCAACGTATATTCCTTACCTCCCAAACTTCTAACCTGCAGTGGACCAAACAAGTCCATATGGAGAAGCTGCAAACTTCTATTGGAATGTTTGCCTATTATGCTTTTAAACGTACTTCTTGTTTGCTTTCCTTTGATACAAGCGTGACAAGGGCTGTCCGTAACGCACTTGACATTAGGCGCATCACGTACTAAGTTTTGAGAGAATAATTTATTAATAGTTTTGAAATTAATATGTGCTAGTCTCTTGTGCCATTGGTCAGCAAGAGATGCACTACTTTTTGCCAAAAGACACACTGGTGTCGAAGAGTCTATACAAATAAAATTTAGACAGAAAATATTTCTGCTTCGAGTGCCTAATAAAATAGTTTCCATATTGTTAACCGATTTTATCAAACACTTGTCAGCATGAAATTCAACTACGTATCCTTTGTCGCATAGTTGGCTTATGCTAATGAGATTGTGTTCCAATCCTTCAACATAGGCTACATCCGAAAAGGATACGCTACCGTTAGAGATCATACCATAGCCTTTAGTTATTCCTCGATATGAACCTCCAAAGATGACCTTTGGTCCATTGCAGACTGAGGTGTAATTCTGTAGTAGGCTCCTTGTCCCGGTCATATGCCGAGAACATCCACTGTCCAAGTACCAGATTGGCATTTTGGTGGCCTTTGGACATACCTGCAATTACAATCATTTAGCCTTAGGAACCCAAACAAGTTTGGGTCCTTGGTCTCGAGTTAGAATACTCCCCCTACGAGTATTAGCCTCATGAGTGGTCACTCTCAAGTTGCTAACTTTAGGGGTTGCAGCATTTTCAGGATTGAACCAACAATCACTGGCAAAATGACCAATTCTGCCACAGCACCAACAGTTGAACCTGTTGTATCTTTGCCTTGTGTAGTCCTGCTTGACTTTCTGGAATGAAGGTCTAGCATGAGCTTTACTCTTGGAGGAGGAGGCTTCATGATGATGGCAGTTACATGAGGTCTTCTCCTTCATAGGCTTTTCTACAATGGGTTTTACTTTTGGTGTCTTTTTGATATTATGATTATGAGCATAAGGTCCATAGCTTTGAAGCTGAATCTCCTCATAAGGTGCCTTGAAGACACTCTCGCCAAAGTTACGAGGACGAGTCCAACCTTGGTATCTTGACTTAGGCTTCTCAGGGATCGGCCTAGAAAAGTGTCCGTAGGTGGACTCATAATCGAGTTCGTTCGTGGGAAAGATAACTTTCTTGAACACAACAGGTTCCAAGGGAGCTTTCCCTTTTTCTTCAGCTAGAGCTTTCCGGGCAGCCTTATTCTTTCTCTTGGCCTTGTTTCTCCTAGAGGATTTACTAGAAGAGACACTGTGGCCTAAACCAGCACCCTTGGCCTTAGCAGAGAATTCAGCAACGATTGGAAGAACTGTCTTAGGCTTAGAAAAACTCTCAACAAGCTTCTTTTCAGCCTCGAGTTGTCGTTCCAATTCTTTGATGATTTCCTCTTTAAGGTCGATGTGCTTGAGAGCTTTATTGTATTCCTCTATAGCTACATTGAGGTTCTCTTGAAGAGAGTTAGTCTTATCGACTTCTTCTCTCAAGCTGCTCTCACTAGCTCGTAGAGAATTTATCTCTTTGGCTTGAGTTTTCATTAATCTACGACATTTTTCGTAAGCGGTGAGTAACTCCTTATACTGACCCATGAGCTCAGATTCATCTTCAGAGGAATATCCCTCTTGCTCATTGTCATCATCAGAATCAGAGAGAGGAGTGTGAGATTTTACCTCCCCAGTAAACTGGGGGACTTGTTCATCATCTGAATGAGCCATGAGCCCAAAGTAAGCTTCCTCTTCTTCACTCGACTCGGATGAGTCAGAGTCGCTGAGAGTTTTGCTCTTCTTGGCTACTAAGCTTTTCTCTTTCCTGTTCTTATGGTGTGAGGATTTCTTTTCCTCTCTTCTTCCACCCTCTTTCTTTTTGTGAGGGCAATCAGCGATGACGTGACCTGGCTTATTGCAACAATAACAAATGATGTCAGTTGAGATCTGTTTGTTCTGTTTAGAATTATACCTGTCATGGCTGCTTGAGCCTTTCTTCCGATGATCACCGTCATGTCATGATCTTCTATATGAGGCATCCTTGCCTCTCCATTGCTTCTCCTTGTTCAAGAACTTCTTGAACTGCCTTGAGAGTAGGGAGAACTCTCCATCAGATAGTTCTGAGCCAGATGAGCTAGGCTCAAATGATTCTTCTTCATCAGCCTCAGGAACTGGGGCAGGAGAGCTAGCCTTTATCTTCCTTGAGCTATCTGCCTTTAGAGCGACAGATTTCTCCTTGGATGCAGACCTGCTTGTCTCTTCTTCAGCTTTTCTTGAGTTGATTTGCAGCTCGTAAGACATAAGCTTTCCGAACAGATTCTGCGGGTCCGTCTCAGCTAACCTTCCAAACTCCCGAATGGCACATACCTTATTGTCCCATTCCTTGGTTAGGGATCTTAAGAATTTGTCATTGAGTTCCCCGTTGGTGAAGACTCGGCCATAAACTCTTAGGCCGTTCACTATCTTGAAAAAGTTCTCGAACGTGTCAGCTATGGCTTCCTTGTGACCTTGCCGGAAGGCTTCATACTTTTGATTCAGAAGGGATCTCCGATCATCCCTCACTTCCTCTGTACCTTCCATTAGAGTCACTAGGGATTGCCACATCTCCTTGGCAGATTGGCAATGAATCAGATTTTGCAGCATTGAGTCATCGACTGCACTTGCTATGATATTCTTAGCTTTCTTGTCCAGAGAGACAAGTGTAATCTCATCCTTGTCTAGATCCATCAATTTCTTTGGTACCTTTTTGGTTGGATCTATTGTTGATGCGGTCATAGGAACATGAGGACCTTCTTCAATAATCATGAAGATCCGAGGGTCTACAGCTTCCATGAAGAATTTGACCCTTTCCTTCCACATAGGAAAGTTGTTCTTGGTGCAGATAGGGAGCTTGGCAAAATCCTTAGTCTTACTCATGCTTGATACTCAACTTAGAAGGATACGATCAAGGTGTTAACCTTTTAATGATCAACCTCCCTCTGATACCAATTGAGAGGTCTAAGTTGTTAGCCTAAATCACCTAGAGGGGGGTGAATAGGTGGAATGCGTGTCAAATGCGGAATTAAAAACTAGCACAACACACATCAAGCAATCACAGACGACAAGAGATTTATAGTGGTTCCCCAACCTTGGGTACGTCCACTTTCCTCACCGATCTAGCAAATCACTAGACTCGGCTACTCCACTATCTCGGATTGAAAACAATCCTACACCTCGGAACCACGTTCCTACAAAACTCGATCCAACTGGATCTACAAAACTCGGAAGAAAGATCTTCCTACAAATCTCGGAGAAAAACTCCTACAAAGAAATTTTGGTTTGAGAATAAAAAATCAAAACAACAATCTCAGATCTGGATCTTTGACAGTCTTCTTCTTTAGGAACTTCGGCTTGATCAGAAAAGGTTGAAGATGACTTGAGAGAGATCCACGAATCTGAAAACTAGAACCACCTCGATCGAGAAGATAGATCTGAAATCTTTCAGGCTCGGCGAGATCGAGTGATTCACTTTTGTCTGGATCGCTGGAGAAATAGTCGTTGAAGATGGAGATCGGCGATCTAGAGTTTCTTCCGTGAACAACGATGGCGGCGGCGGCGTGAGAATTAGGGTTCACGGAATTTTCTCTTTCTTAAAAAGAATATCTCTGTAATCTTGTTAATTAGTCAATTCTGAAATGACCTATTTATAGGTGGACTCCAACGGTCATAATCTTAATTAAGGATGACACGTGGATCAATCAGAATTGACGGATTTAAAATACTTATGGCGAATTCGAACTTAGAAAAATTCTGGAATAGAGAACTGCTATACTCGAGTAAGAGAAGATATACTCGAGTATGGGAATTTAGATACTCGAGTGACAAAGAGGATTATACTCGAGTATGAGAGGAGAAATTTACTGAGTGAAAGATGAACTACTCGAGTATCAGAAGAGATATACTCGAGTATCAGAAAAGATATACTCGAGTATCAGCAAAGATATACTCGAGTGAAGGAGAATTACTCGAGTATCAGAATAGTTACTCGAGTATTAAAATCAACTACTCGAGTATCAGAATACTTACTCGAGTATTAAAATTAACTACTCGAGTATCAGAATACTTACTCGAGTATTAAAATCAACTACTCGAGTATCAGAATACTTACTCGAGTATTAAAATCAACTACTCGAGTATCAGAATACTTACTCGAGTATTAAAATCAACTACTCGAGTATCGAATGATTTACTCGAGTATGAAAATCAATTACTCAAGTATAGAAACACTTACTCGAGTATGACTACTTGAACTTGCAGAGAAGAGAAGAAATGGAGCTACTCGAGTATGATACATGATTTACTCGAGTGATTAAGTTACTTACTGGAGTATGAAAAGAACTTACTCGAGTGACTAACTAACTACTCGAGTATAGATCTATCTACACGAGTATTCAGAGCCTACTCGTGTAAGTCTAACTGATTACTCGAGTATGTCTAACTAGCTACTCGAGTATGTCTAACTAGCTACTCGAGTATTAAGTCTGATACTCGAGTATAAAAAGGGGTTACTCGAGTATTTTGGACTTAGAAATATTTTACTGAGGAAATTAGCTCCAATGCTTCTGTCCATCAATCCAAGTGCATGAATGAGAGGTGTATCCCAATAGAGAGGCTATACATGGGCCAACACTTTGGATCACACAATGAGGGATTACATTGCATGGTCCTGTGTTTGGTGATCCATTATAAACTGACATTGGTCTACACTTGGCAATTAGAACCTGCACACATATAACTCAAACACCACATCAAATACATCTTAATTCATCTTAGTTCAAGGTCTGACTTCCTACAAATCTGAGGTATTGTGGAGACAAACCCCAACAAATAGGAAAATTATGGTGTGCCCTAGTGGTGTGTTTAGCCATATCCTTAGCATAAGAATAGTCTAACTGGGCAGAATATACGTCATCTGCCATTTAGTGAGAACCGGAGAGGAAACTCACCTGGAACTAGTGCACATGCAATGAGAAATGAACCTGACCCTATTTAATTTTCAAAGATGGAATTGTTCCCACTTAATAACTATGGCAATAAAAGATTTTTTTTGATTTGCTTGCTGGAAATAATATGAAAATTATTAAATTTTTTTTTATTTTATTACTTAAAAAATTAAAATATAGGCCGCTATTTGCAGACCAAAATTAAAAATTTATAAAGATTTAATAAAAATAATGACTTAATAAAATAAAATATTTTTTTTATTTTTACTAATAAAATGATAGAGAATTTCCAGAATTTTATTTTTTTGAAATTTGAGAAAAATTTAAAAATTTTATTCCGCTATTTGTAGACCAAAAATTTAAAAAATGATTTTTTTTATGTTGTGCAATGAACGTGCAAGTGCATGTCGGTGCTCAAAGCAAAAGGGGGAGGGGGCTAATTAGGAAATTGACGTGAACCTCCCTCTGATACCAAATTGATGCAGGCTTGCAGGTTGACACCGAAATATATCTAAGGGCTAGCACGCTTATCTCTCAACGATCCAAATCCTATAACCGCACAACTGTTCTACGCCGCACCACATTATTAATTCTATCAATTATATGCTAGCATACGGGTAGCCAAACCGATTAGGATCGAACAAGAGCTATAGGCCAATGTTCTTTACGGCTAAAGGAACCTACACGGTTCGAACGAGCGGTGTTGTACCAAAAGAGATCTACCGAATAAAATACGATTCGGAAAGGGTAGATCTCTCCCAACAAAAGAAAACGAAGGATCGCCAAACCTTTTCGTAGTTAAATCAATCAATAAAATCACAAACCAACCAAAGAAATTCCACGATTAAACAATGCTTCAAAATTGCATGCCAAGAATATCCACCACAAGACTATCTAGGAAAAGAAACGCACGAGAGCAGAAGTTTTCGTTACCCAACCGGAATGGATGATTCTGATTTATCTCTACTTGGATCGTTCTTCAACGGCTCCGATGAAAGTACGCCGGAAGGAGAGGAAATTAGTACGCCTTTGATGCTTCACGCCAGAGTTAAAATCAACAAGGAAGAGAACCCTTCTTTTGAATGATAATATAGATGTATGGAAGTGAAAGAAAAAGTGGTGGGCTATGTTATGGAGAAATGGAAAATAGGGAGATGTGGAGGTTTGCGATTAGGATTGGGAAGTAAGGTGGCGGCTAGGACGGGGGATGCCGGCTTGTTTGGAACAAGGAGGAAGGGGTTTGGTCTTGATGGTGGTGAGGGGCTCGGGTTGAGGGGAGGGGAGGGCTCGGCCTGGATGGTGGATGAGGGGCTCGACTATGTTGGGGAGGAGGGACTCGGGTTGATGTGGGGGAAGGTGTTGGGTGGCTAAGTGGAGCAAGGAGTAATAGGAGAGGTGGTGGCTAGGGATTCTTAGGGAATAGAGGGGAGGAGGGAGGAGGAGAGAGAAAGTGGCCGACGGCCAAGACTAGGAGAGGAGGAGGGAGTTCTGCCAAAGGGGAGAGGAGAGGGGGATTCTCAAGTTTAGGTTTTGTTTCAAATATTCTTCTTCTTCAATCCTCAAAATATGAAACATACATGCTTATATATAGGCTACACCACTCAATCTCCACCATAGAAATTAACCCACTCATGATGGCTATTTGCACCCATCATGACATACCAATTACAATAATTAAGAACATGAAATAAAAATAACAATTGATGGTTATAAGCACCGATCATACATGAAATGAAAAATAACATTGCGACATAAAATACAAAACATAGAAAGGAATTATTTATTAATAATAATTTATTAATAATTATTATTAAGTAATAATATACGGGTTTGCGTTCAGGGCAGCTATTATGGCGATGCTCCACATTGTCGTCCGCAAGCATGCCGTCACCGTCTTCAAAATATTGCGGGCCATCATCTCCATCACCTGCTAAAATGTACTCTTACTTTGAGTTGAAATTGCAACACTTGTTTGCTTCTTGCTGCTCTAAGAGGCAAGCCTTCCACCTAAAAATTGACAGGAGGCAGAAGTGTTCTTTCTGTCCTCCTTGCAGCCTGCAAAATCTGTATCTGAATAGCCTGTTAGTTTAAAATCTCCATTCCTAGGGTACCAAAGGCCAAGATCAGGGGTGCCCTTAAGATATCTCAGAATTCTTTTCACAGCAGTATAGTAAGACTCCTTAGGGCAGGCCTGATATCTAGCACAGACACATGTTGACTACATAATTTCAGGCCTACTTGCAGTGAGGTAGAGATGGGAGCCAACTATACCTCTATACAAAGTTTGATCTACAGGTTTCCCCGAATCATCTTTGCCTATAGGCATACTAGAGCTCATCAGAGTCCTCATGGTGAAAGCATTCTCCATACCATATTTCTTGACTAACTCCTTGGTGAACTTTTACTGAGATATGGATAGACCATCATCTGTCTGTCTGAATTGGAGTCCTAAAAAGAACTTCAGTTCACTCATGCTACTTATCTCAAACTTCCCTTACATAAGTTTTGCAAAATTTCTGCAGAGGTTGTCATCAGTAGAGCCAAATATTATGTCATCAACATAAATCTAGACTAAGATGATCTTACCCTTAGATTCCCTTAGGAATAGGGTCTTGTCTATCTCCCCCCTTGAGAATTTGTTCTCAATGAGGAAGGTAGACAATGTCTCACACCATGCTCTAGGGGCATGCTTGAGCCCATATAGAGCTTTCCAAAGTCTATACACAATAGTAGGAGAGCTAGAGTCTACAAAACCGGGAGGCTGCTCTATATAAGTTTCTTCTTTCAAATCTCCATTCAGGAAGGCTGACTTCACATTCATCTGTAAGAATTTGAATCCCTGGAAAACTACAAATGCAAGGAACAATATGATGGCTTCCAATCTTACAACTGGGGCAAAGGTACGATCAAAGTCAATGCCCTCTTCCTGTCTGTACCCCTTTGCCACCAATCTAGCTTTGTTCTTTATTATATTGCCATTTTCATCAAGTTTATTTCTGAAAATCCACTTGAATCCAATGACATTATGTCCACTTGGCCTAGGAACCAGCTTCCAGACATTGCACCTTTTGAACTGGTTTAGTTCTTCTTGCATTACACCAATCCATAATTGGTCTTGATTTGCCTCTTCAAATCTCTTGGGCTCTTCTTGTGATAGAAAGCTAGAGTAAAGAGCTGTATTGAAACTCCTACTTCTGGTTTGCACACCTCAGCTAGCCTCACTAATTATCTGATTTGGAGGATGATCTCTCAGATATCTGACTACTGGGGGCAGTGTGACTGCTTCTTGTTGAGCATCGTTTTCTTCAGCTGGCTGGTCTTCATCTCCAGCTTGATTTACCCGAGCTTCCTCTGGACATAATCCCTCTCCACATTCTTCTTGCATAGCTGGATCTTTATCCTTGATGGAGAGTTTTTCCATAATAAATTCTGTACCTGCAGAACTAGGTAACAAGCTTGACAGCTCACTATCAATCATGCTTAATTCATCAAACACAACAAGGACAGATTCTTCTACAACTTGATTTGTCAAGTTATAAACTCTATATGCCTTACTACTATTGTTGTACAAAACAAAGATCCCCTCATGGGTTTTTGTAGCAAATTTAGTCACTTTTGACTTACCATTGTTCAAGATGTAGAAGTTGCAACCAAAGATCTTGAAATAGGATATGTTTGGTTTTTTGCCCTTCAAGATCTCATAGGGAGTCTTCTTGTGGTCTTTGGTGATAGAAGCCATATTGAGTACATGACATAGAGTGTTAACTGCCTCAGCCCAGAAATATTTAGGGAGAGAAGTGTCACTCAACAATGTTCTCCCGGCTTCGATAAGAGTTCTATTTTTTCCTCTCAGCTATCCCATTTTTCTAGGGTGTTCTTGGAGAGGAGAATTCTTGATGAATCCCTTGCTCTTCACAGAAAGAAGTCATGGAAGCAAACTAAAATCTAGTTCCATGGTCACTTCTTATTTTGACCACTTAACTTGCAAGTTCATTCTGAATCTGCCTGACAAAGTTTATGAAGACATCAAGGGTCTCATCCTTTCTTCTAAGGAAGAACACCCAAGCAAACATGGAATAGTCATCAACCACCAAAAGTGTGTAGACCATCCTACATAGAATATGAATAGGCATAGGACCAAACAGATCTATATGCAAGAGATACAAGAATCTTACTTAATCCTTGGCCCTAATGCTCTTGAAGGAGGTCTTAGTCTGCTTGCCCTTTTGGCAGGAAGCATAGATACCCTCCTTGGAGCCTTTTATTTTGGAACCATTCCTTACTAGCTAATTACTGAAGAGCATACCAATGGTCTTGTAATTTAAATGTGCCAGTCTCTTGTGCCATTGGACACAATGTGAGACTTTCTCATCTGCAACTAAGCATATAGGGGAATTACTATCTAAGAAAGAAAAATTTAAACAATAAACATTCCCACTCCAAGTGCCTGTTAAGATGATATTTTGGTCACTTAACTTCTTGATGTGGCACTTATCCTTGTGGAAGAAAATATCATAACCAAGGTCATATAGTTGGCTTATGCTTATGAGGTTATGTTGCAACCCCTCCACATAAGCTACCCTTGTGATAGTGATTATGCGATTTGAGATATTACCATAGCCTCTGGTTATTCCCCCATTAGAGCCTCCAAAGATGACCTTAAGTCCATTCTAAACTGGAGTGAACTCCTTCAACAGTTCCTATGTTCCAGTCATGTGCCTGGAACATCCACTATCCATGTACCATTTAGGGGATTTGGCACTTGAACTAACCTGCAAAGTACAATTTATCTTACCTTAGGACCCCAATATTTATTGGGACCTATGTTCACATTATCTTGAAAATAAGCCTACCTTCCTGCAGTGTTGTTGACAGGTTGGCAACCTTTGGACACTGAAGGATTGTGGCAGCAATCTACAGCATAGTGGCCCACTTTGCCACATCACTAGTACTCATGAATATTATATCTACTTGAAAGTGTGAAGTTGTCAACCTAAATCACCTAGAGGGGGGTGAATAGGTGAATTGTGCGTCTATTTGCGGAATAAAAATTTTAGCAATCTAACAAAAGAAATCAAGCAATCACAGAAAGACAAGAAGATTTATAGTGGTTCCCCAATCTTGGGTACGCCCACTTTACCTCACCGATCTAGCAAATCACTAGACTCGGCTACTCCACTATCTCGGATTGAAAACAATCCTACGCCTCGGAACCAAGTTCCTACAAACTCGATCCAAAAGGATCTACACTCGGAAGATAAAAACTTCCTACAAACTCGGAGAACAACGCTCCTACACTCAGAGAACAACGCTCCTACACTCAGAGTAAATTTCCTACAATAATAGTAAAGAAATTTTTAATTACAAACAGAATAAATTTCTCAGATCTGGAAAATAGAATATCTGAATCTTCTTCTTGAACTTTGCGGCTCTTTCAAAAATGTTGAAGAAGATGAGTAGATCTGATCCGAGAAAGATTTGACCAACTCGATTAAGGAGAAGATGAGAATCCTTGAACAACAAGTCTTCTCTATCTACAATAGAGGAGTCGATCTAATCATGAGCGGCGACGGCGGCTTCAGAGATCTGAAATTTGAGGTGGCCGACGAGAAGGATTTCGCTTGAATGAATAGCCGCTCTTTTAAAAAGATTATTGTTAGGGTTAGGTCTTATTGACAAGACCTTATATAGGCATACTCCTAATGGTTAGAAAAGACATTTATGACGACATGTGGACCAATCACGTCAAGTCATTCAAAAATCCGACTGATCTTGAAATTAAATCTGCAGTTCTCGAGAAGTAACATTAGCTCTCGAGAACCGATTGAATTTCTCGAGAACTGAACTGAATTTCTCGAGAACTGAACTGTCTGAAATAGAACTTAGTTTTCGATACTTAAGGATCAATACTTCTCGAAAACAATATGGACTTCTCGAGAACTATAGCCTGACTTCTCGAGAACAATGAAGCTGAGTTTCTCGAGAACTAAGGACTTCTTGAGAACTAATCTGGACTTCTCAAGAACTAATCTTGACTTACCAAGAACTAAGACTTAGAAAGAATTTCTTTAAACTTTCTGAACTTCTCGAGAACTACTCTGGGACTTCTCGAGAACTAAGAGCCGAAGTTCTCAAGAACTGAAAGGACTTCTCGAGAAATAAGAGATACTTCTCAAGAACTAAGACTTAGAAAATCTTTCTTAACTGAAACAGCTAAACTTCTCGAGAACTAAACTCCTGTTTCTCGAGAACTTCTAACTCTACTTCTCGAGAGCAGAAAGGACTTCTCGAGAAGTGGACTTAATTTTTTTTTTGAAATTTTTAGAAAGAAACTTTTTCTTCTCTTCAAGGGTCCAATCTTCATTCCATGGTCCAAGTGTTTGAATATGAAATGTATCCCAATAGAGAGGCTACACATGAGTCAACACCTTGGATCACACAGTGAGGGATTACATTGTATGGTCCTGTGTTCATGACCCACTGTAGACTGACATTGGTCTACATTTAGTAATGATGATCTGCAAACACACAACTTAAACAAGATATCAAATACACCTTAATTCATCTTAGTTCAAGGGTGACTTCATGCAAATCTGGGTTATTGTGGATGCAATGCTCAACAATCTCCCCCTATTTTTAGAAGTCAGAACCCTCTACACTAAGGTGAATTATCACAATAAGAAAGAACTGGAAATGAAAATTTAACCTAAGGCAGAAAGAGATTAATTGAAAATAATTAGGCAAAATCTGAAATCGTATATAAGTAATGTTTAAGATTTCTTAATCAACAACCATTTCAACAAGATTCCTCAAGAATACCTCAACAAAAGTACATTCTTTCCTCTAAGGTTGTCTGTCCTTCTTTTCCTACTTCCTTCTCTGATAGCTGAATGGTTTGGGATAATACCTTGGGGTCTTTGGAGGAGCTTTAGGATTATTATTTCCATATTCCCTATCATATATCCTGCTTTTGGTCATGGACCTTTCATATAATTTCCACTCAACTAAGCTGTAGTGGAGATTTCTATCCTCATTATAGTCCATTACCAACTTAAGAGTATCAAGAATTAAACTCTTAGAAGTTGGGCTCCAAACTTCAGCAAATTCTTTTGCTTTCCTTTTATCTGAATCAACTTTGGGAATGCTTCTACTGGCAGATGTCCCTTCTCCATATTTCCTCTTCTTAGAAGTGTTGATCTATGGTAAATCCTGAGGAATAATGTCATCCCATACCTGGTCATAAGAGGCTGGAGGAGGATCCTGATCTTTTGGCCTAGGAGAGAAGCAGGGCATTTGAGGTTATTGTATTTGAGATGGCACCTGACTGGGTTGTCCTTCAACCAGAGGATACAGATGATGAGGAATAATATTGGGATTAGCTTGAAAGTCAAGGAAAATCTAATTATGCATCCAAACTGTGGTGTCATAAGTATAGAACTTCACTGACTGGATTTGAGCTAAAACATTCTTATTGATTTCAGAAATTTTCTCAACCCAGAGAGTGTTTGTATTTGTAGAAAACTTATCCATAAGTTTGATTACATGTTCTTTCACTAAGCTCTCCCCCTTTCTGAATGCTACAAGGAGTTTTGCAATGGCTTCTTCCTTGAAAGTACCAACTTCCTCACAAACCTTCATCACATGTTTTTGTGCATTCTTTTTTTAATTCAATCTGATTATTAGCAAGAGTCAAAGATTGTTTCATAACTTGACCAACACTAGTAATAGTGTGATCCATGGCTTTGCCACCAATCTGAAATAAGCTTATGAGAGAGTCAGTGTTGTGTTGGATCTCAGCAAATCCACGACTCATTTCTGTTTCCAAGGCAGTCACCTTGTCTTGCATCACTTTCAGAGAATTGTCAAAGTGTTTCCCTTGATCAGAGAGCATTTTGCCTATCTGGATAAGAAGTTCTGAGTTGGTAGGGGTAGTACCAGTAGCAACACCATTAGCAGAGGTAGAGGCAGGGGCGGAAGAAGTAATAGTAGCAGGAGGAGGGGCTTTCCATAGAGGTATCTCTTCAAGAATCACTGAGCTTACAACTCTGGTAGTCTGAGCAGGGGTAATATCAGCCTGATCAATGAATGTGGGGAGGGAGAAATCTAACTTCATCAAGGGAATATCAACAGGCTCAGGAGATATTCTGTTTTAAAAAGAAAGAAGAACAATCTAAGGGATATCTTGCTTGGCAGAAGGGGATGGAGCAGGAGGAGATTCTGGTAATCTGATAGGATAAGGAGAGGGAGCTGGAGAAGTATCTTTTGGATGTTCTTCAGCTGGTTCCTTGAAGAGGGGAGGAACATCTGATGTGATTTCTTCCACCATTATGTCAATGGCTTCTGCAGTGTTTTGGAGGGTTTCTTGGACTTGAGCATCTGGAAAGGTATCTTCGTGAGAGAGTGCCACTGGGGACTTTGTTGGAGAGCTGACATGACTTCTGATGGGAGATCTGCTTGCTGATCTTGCTGGAGAGTAGGAGGAGATCTGACAACAGAAACAGAGGCTGCAAGCTCCCCCTGAGTTACTGCACCAGATAGTTCAGCAACATGATTATAGGAGGGAGATGGGGTCCTGACCTCAGAGGCAGAAGCTGCAATTTCTTTAGCTAACTACTTTGAATTTTTCAGCTTGAGTTCCCATCTCTGGATGGAAGCTAATGAGATCTTTTTCAAGTGGTGAACTGGAGTACCTTTGGAAAGTTTGAAAGTAACTGGATCAATCTCACTCAGCAATAAAGAGATTATCCTTGCAAATTTGTGATCCTGAATCCTGTCCCTGATCATCTCAAATACCATCATGCCAAATTGAAATTTCTTTCTACAGATCACAGCTGTCATTACTCCCAATAGATCATTTGTTATGAAACTAATCGACCCTATTTTGCACCACAAGTTATTTCCAATAATGTCTGCCAGAAGTTTTCCTACGTCATTGAAAAGATTTCTCCTTAAGGAGTTGAATTCCTTAGAAACTCCATAGAAGGAGTAAGTCCTGTCATAATCTTCCAGAGTTAGGTCATCGTCTTCATCCACAATGGGCATCTTCAGAAGCTTTGAAACTTTGTTTTTATCTAACTTGATTTTGATCCCTTTCACTGTAGTTTTCAAAATCATACTATTCCTCCTTACCTTTGCATTTCTGAAGAATTCTTCGACATCTGGAAAGACAATCCTGCAGGGTTTTGATAGAACAAACATCAGTCCGGTCGTGTCCAGGAGAAGAAGTAAGTTCTAGAAATCATCTGAAATGTCTGCAATTCCTTTGACGACTAGTTCGGGTGGGGAGAGAAAACTCAACTTTGGGAACCACCCTCACGCCTCTCTTCTCTTGACAGGGGCATCCTTAGTCGGTGATGCTTTTCAGTTCGGGTGTCGTCACAAATTCGGAGTTTGCTAGTCTTATTGTCAACGCTGTTCTGAGAGTGTCTCTGAAGACTCAGAATCTGACAAAAGGCATGGTTATGGGAGCATAATTTTTGGGTTGGGAGAATCCCCTTCTCTGCAATAAGCAGGAAAGATCCTTCTGGAATTGGGATATTCTTTCTTCCAAAAGTAAGTACACTACCGATTCCTATCTTCGAACTATGCATCATGGACGCTGTCGGTGGCGACGAACGGAGTGCGGGACGATGGCTGCGACGACGCTGTCTATCAGCGGAAGACGAAGAGTTTTCGAGAAGAGGAGATTTGAAATGTCGGTTGATTTAGGATTTCTAAAGTATTATATATATATATATAATTCAATTAATGTCAATTAAGTGTCTAATTAATCTAGGATTAGGGCTAAAAACAACGGGTTTTCGAAATAGAAGAAATTAATTAGAAGTAGAAAAGGCAATGAGCATTTCTCGAGAACTCGGGTATAGTTCTCGAGAACTGCCAGGGGACTTCTCGAGAAGTAATATACTAGTTCTCGAGAATGGAAGAGACTTTTCGAGAGATAATTCAAAGTTCTCGAGAACATAGAAAACTTTTCGAGAGATAAGTCAAGTTCTCGAGAAGGAGTCTGAGTTTTCGAGAAATAAGTCAAGTTCTCGAGAAGGAGTCTGAGTTTTCGAGAATGAATAAGTTACTTTTCAAGAAGTAGACAGAGTTCTCGAGAACTACCTTCCTCTTGAGAAATTTCTGACCTGTTTGAAGTATCCTCGATTCTTGAGCATTGAACTGATCTCCTGTGACTTATCCTTCTTTGTTCAGCATCCCAAGTTCAGTTTTGAAGAAATTGAACTTGGTCTCGTCCAGCGTCTTCGTGAAAATATCTGCAACTAGCCGATCTGTTGGCACGTACTGCAGGTCTATATCCCTTTGATCCACGTGCTCCCGGATGAAGTGATATCTGAGCTCGATGTGCTTTGTCCGGCTGTGCGAGACTGGGTTGTTTGCGATTGCGATTATGTTGGAGGAGTCGCAGAACAATGGAATGTCTTTGATCTTCATAATGTAATCCTCTAGCTAGTTCTTTAGCCAAAGCAACTGTTCACAACAACTATCGGCAGAAATGTATTCTGACTCAGCCGTTGAGATTGCGACACAGTTTTGCTTTTTGCTGCTCCATGAAATAAGTCTTCTTCCAAGGAACTGACACGTCCCGGAAGTGCTTTTCCTATCATCTTTGCTACCTGCAAAGTCTGCATCTGAGAAACCAATTAGTTCACTGTCATTACTTCTTGGGAACCATAAGCCAAGATTCTGTGTACCTTTAAGGTATCTCAAGATCCGCTTTGCAGCAGAATAGTGAGATTCCTTATAATTCACTTGGAATCTAGCATAGACACATGTGGAGAACATTATGTCTGGTCTACTAGCAGTAAGGTAGAGAAAGGATCCAACTATTCTTCTGTATTTGGTTTCATCAAAAGGTTTCCCTTTCTCATCCTTGTCCAGAGAAATAGCTGAGGCCATTGGAGTCCTCATCGAGATTGCACTCTCCATTCCGAATTTCTTAATCAACTACTTGGTGAACTTCGTCTGTGAGATGAAAATTCCATCTTCAGATTGTTTCACCTGAAGTCCTAAAAAATACTTCAGCTCTCCCATACTACTCATTTCAAACAGCCCTTGCATAAGTTTAGAAATTTTTTTGCAGAGGTTATCGTCTGTAGAACCAAAAATAAAGTCATCGACATAGATTTGCACTAGCAAAATCTTGCCTTTAATTTCCCTAAGAAATAATGTCTTGTTTATCTTTCCCCTTGTGAACTTGTTCTCGAGGAGAAAGGTAGATAGTATTTCGTACCAAGCTCGAGGAGCTTGTTTCAAACCGTACAACGCTTTTGATAATAAATAAACATGCTCAGGATAGTTAGGATCAACAAAACCTGGGGGCTATTCCGCATACACCTCTTCCTTTATGTCACCATTCAGGAAAACGGAATTCACATCCAATTGGTAGACAGTGAATCCCTTCAATGCAGTATAAGCCAGGAATAGTCTGATGGACTCCAGTCTTGCCACTGGAGCGTATGTCTGGTCGAAGTCGATCCCTTCTTCTTGACGATAACCTTTGGCGACGAGTCTGGCCTTATTCTTGATGATTATCCCATTCTCATCCAACTTGTTCTTGTAGACCCATTTCGTTCGGATGATATTCTTACCTTTGAGTCTTGGAACAAGCATCCAAACTTTGCAGTGCTTGAACTGATTCAATTCTTCTTCCATGGCCAAGATCCACGATGCGTCTGAGTTTGCTTTCTCAAACTTCTTTGGCTCAACCTGCGAGAGAAAACTTAGATAGAGATTCTCATTAGTTGTACCTCGACGAGTTCTGACACCATCCCGAGGATCTCCTATGATTTGGTCCATTGGGTGATCCTTAAGATGTCTGAGCTCTAGGTTCCTCGCATCTAGAACTTCTTCAGCCACTAGAGTGACTTCATCAACTTGGACAGTATTTTCATCTTGATCCTCTACCTCTCAAATAGGGGTTGGAGAGGTGATCTTGATGAACTTTTCATCTTTACCTTCGGTCGATTCATCCAAGCTGATCTGTTTAAGCCTTATACCTGCATCTTCAACAAGCACACTAGACGATTTGCTTTGTAGTAAGCTCGTCTCATCAAATACAACATGTATGGATTCCTCTATAACAAGAGTTTTTCTATTGAAACCCTGTATGCCTTACTATGGCTACTATATCCTACAAAAATACCTTCAAAACTTTTCTCACTAAATTTAGTAGTATGATACTTACCATTGTTAAGTACGAAGCATTTGCAGCCAAAAATTCTAAAAAATAAAACTGTTGGTTTCCTGCCTTTTAGAAGTTCATAAGGTGTCTTATCATGATTCTTATTTATGAGGGCTCGATTTTGCACCTTACATGCAGTGTTGATGGCTTCAGCCCAGAAGTACTCCGGTAGTGAAGCATCACTCAACATGGTCCTGCAGGCCTCTATGAGTGTTCTATTCCTTCTCTCAGCTACTCCATTTTGCTGTGGAGTACGAGGAGAGGAAAACTCATGAAAGATACCTAGGCTTTCACAAAATTCTGTCATGACACCAGATTTGAACTCCGTTCCATTGTCACTTCTGATTTTTTTTACTACGGAACAGTTGTATTCATTCTGGACCTGCCTGACAAAATTTGTAAAGATATCAAAGGTATCTGACTTGTGTTTTAGAAAGAACACCCACGCAAAACGCGAGTAGTCATCAACAATTACCAACGTATAATCCTTACCTCCTAAACTTCTAACTTGTAGTTTACCAAACAAGTCCATATGAATTTGGTGTAAACACCTATTAGAGTTTTTGCCTATAATGCTTTTAATAGGGCCCTTGTTCGCTTGCCTTTTACGCATGCATGACAAGGTCTCTCTTTGACGTGCTTGACATTTGGGGAATCACGTATTAAGTTCTGGGAGAATAATTTATTAATAGTTTTAAAATTAATATATGCAAGCCTATTGTGCCATTGGTCACCAAGAGACGAACTATCTTTTGCCAAAAGACACACTGGTGTAGAAGAATCTATACAAATGAAATTTAAACAAAATATGTTCCTGCTTCGAGGGCCTGATAGAATTGTTTCCATATTATCAACAGACTTTATCAAGCACTTGTCAGCGTGGAACTCAACTATGTATCCTTTGTCGCATAGTTGGCTTATGCTTATGAGACTGTGTTCCAATCCCTCCACATAAGCTACATCCAAAAAGTATACATTACCGTTAGTGATCATACCGTAGACTTTAGTTATCCCTCGGTCTGAACCTCCAAAGATGACCTTTGGTCCGTTGCAGACTGGAGTGAAATTCTGGAGTAGGCTTCTTGTCCCGGTCATGTGCCGAGAGCATCCACTGTCCAAGTACCAGATTGGCATTTTGGTGGCCTTTGGACATACCTGCATTCATGATCACTTTGACTTAGGAACCCAAACATGTTTGGGTCCTTGGTATCGGGTTAGAACACTCCCTTTACGAAGATTAGCATTCTGAGTGGTTAATCTCATGTTGCCAACTTGAGGAGTAGTAACCTTCTTGGTATTAAACAAATAATCGATGACAAAATGACCAATTTTGCCACAGCACCAGTAGTCAAACCTATTTTATCTTTTCCTTACGTACTCCTGCTTGACCTCTTGAGATGGTGGTCGAGCAAGGGTAGCACTCTTGCAGGAGGAAGCTTCATGGTGATGGCAATCACATGACTTCTTCTCCTTCGGAGGCCTTTCCCCAACGGGCTTTACTTTAGGCGCTTTCTTGAAGTTGTGGCCATGATTATAAGGACATAGCCTTGAAGAATCACTTCTTCATAAGGTGCCTTAAAGACACTCTCACCAAAGTTCCGAGGGCGAGTCCATCCTTGGTACCGAGACTTTGGCTCTACATAAGTAGGCCTAGTCAAGTGACCATAGGACGAGTCCAGATCAAACTTATTTGTTGGAAAGATGACTTTTTAAAATATAGTCTGATCTAGAGGGGCTTTCCCCTTTTCTTTGGCCAAGGCCTTCTTGGCGGCCTTATTCTTCCGTTGAGCCTTGTTTATCCTATAAGATTTACTAGGAGCGGCAACATGGCCTAGTCCAGCTCCTTGGGCCTTAGCTGATAATTCATCAACGAGTGGAAGAACTGTCTTAGGCTTAGAGAAACTTTCAACAAGTTTATTCTCAGCCTCGAGTTGTTTTTCCAACTCTTTGATGATTTCATCTTTAAGGTCGAGGTGCTTAAGAGTTTGATTGTATTCTTCCATAGCAAAATTGAAGTTCTCTTGAATAGAGTTAGTCTTAGAGAATTCTTCTCTCAAGCTGCTCTCAATAGCCTTTAGAGAATTAATCTCTTTAGCCTGAGTTTTCACATCTCGGCGACATTTATCGTAAGTCAAGATCAACTCCTTGTACTGGGCCACAAGTTCCGACTCATCATCAGAAGAGTTGTCCTCGTGATCATGCTCAAAACTTTCAGATTTAGAGAGAGAAGTGTGAGAATTTACCTCCCTAGTAAACTGGGGCTCTTGTTCGTCATCTGATGTAGCCATGAGCCCAAAGTAGGCTTCCTCTTCTTCACTCGACTCAGATGAGTCGGAGTTACTGAGAGTTTTGCCCTTCTTGGCCAACAGGCTCTTCTCTGTCCTCTTCTTGTGGTATGAGGACTTATTTTCCTCTCTTCTGCCACCCTCCTTCTTCTTGTGGGGGAAGTCAGCTATGACGTGACCTGGTTTGTTGCAACAGTAGCAAACGATGTAAGTAGAAATCTGTTTGTTTTGTTTAGAGTTATACCTGTCATGGCTACTCGAGCCTTTCTTTCGCTGATCACCGTCGTGTCATGATCTACTGTATGAGGTATCCTTGCCTCTCCGCTGCTTCTTCTTGTTCAAGAATTTCTTTAATTGCCGTAAGAGCAAAGAGAACTCTCCTTCAGATAGTTTTGAGCCTGAGGTGCTTGGCTCGGAGGTTTCCTCTTTACTTACTTCTTGAGCTGGTGCTGGTGAGGAAGCTTTGCCCTTCCTTGAACTGTCAGCCTTTAATGCAACCGACTTCTCTTTTGAGGAGAAGCGACATTTATCTTCTTCAGATTTTCTGGAGTTGATCTGTAGTTTATAGGACATCAGCTTGCCAAATTGATTCTGTGGGTCTGTCTCAGCTAGTCTGCCAAACTCCCGGATGGCACAAACTTTGTTGTCCCATTCCTTTATGAGAGACCTCAAAAACTTATCATTCAGCTCTCTATTGGTGAAGACTAGGCCATACACTCTTAGGCCATTTACTATCTTTAAGAAGTTCTCAAAGGTATCTGCAATGGTCTCCTTTGACCCTTGCCTGAAGGCTTCATATTTCTGGTTCAGTAGGGACCTTATATCATCCCTCACTTCTTCAGTGCCTTTAATCAGAATAACTAGAGACTGCCACATCTCCTTAGCCGATTGACAATGAATCAAATTCTGTAGCATCAAGTCATTGACTACACTTGCTATGATATTTTTAGCTTTCTTGTCCAACGAGAATAGTGCAATATTGTCCTTATCCAGATCAATCAATTTCTTAGGAACTTTCTTGGTTGGATCTATAGTGGAGATAGTCATAGGAACGTAGGGACCTTCTTAAACAATCATGAAGATCCGGCAATCCACAGCTTCTATAAAAAATTTAATTCTCTCTTTCCACATGGGAAAGTTATTCTTTGTGCAAAGGGGAAGCTTGGCAAAATCTTTGACCTTGTCCATTGCTTGAATAACCTAATAACAACTTTTGATAGGAAATTGATCAAGGTGTTAACCTTTTAACGATCAACCTCCCTCTGATACCAATTGAAAGTGTGAAGTCGTCAACCTAAATCACCTAGAGGGGGGTGAATAGGTGAATCGTGCATCTATTTGTGGAATAAAATTTTTAGCGATCTAGCACAAGAAATCAAGCAATCACAGAAAGACAAGAAGATTTATAGTGGTTCCCCAATCTTGGGTACGTCCACTTTACCTCACCGATCAAGCAAATCACTAGACTCGACTACTCTACTATCTCGGATTGAAAACAATCCTATGCCTCGAAACCAAGTTCCTACAAACTCGATCAAAAAGGATCTACACTTGGAAGATAAAAACTTCCTATAAACTCGGAGAACTACGCTCCTACACTTGGATAAAATCTCCTATAATAATAGTAAAGAAATTTTGAATTACAAACAGAATAAATTTCTCAGATCTGGAAAATTGAATATCTGAATCTTTTTCTTGAACTTTGCGGCTCTTTCAGAAATGTTGAAGAAGATGAGTAGATCTGATCCGAGAAAGCTTTGACCAACTCAATCAAGGAGAAGATGAGAATCCTTGAACAACAAGTCTTCTTGATCGACAATAGAGGAGTCGATCTGACCGTGAGCGGCGGCGGCGGCTTCAGAGATCTGAAATTAGAGGTGCCCGACGAGAAGGATTTTGCTTGAATAAACAGCCGCTCTTTTCAAAAGATTATTGTTAGGGTTAGGTCTTATTGACGAGACCTTATATAGGATTACTCCTAATAGTTATAAAAGACATTTATGACGACACGTGGACCAATCACGTTAAGTCATTCAAAAATCCGGCCGATCTTGACTTAAATAAATTTCAGAAAAATTAAGTCTGTAGTTCTCGAGAAGAAGCATTAGCTCTCGAGAACTGATTGAATTTATCGAGAACTGAACTGAATTTCTCGAGAACTGAACTATCTGGAATTGAACTTAGTTTTCGAGACTTCAGGATCAATACTTCTCGAAAATAATATGGACTTCTCGAGAACTATAGCCTGACTTCTCGAGAACTATGAAGCTTAGTTTCTCGAGAACTAAGGACTTCACGAAAACTAATCTGGACTTCTCGAGAACTAATCTGGACTTCTCGAGAACTAAGACTTAGAAAGAATTTCTTTAAACTTTCTGAACTTCCTGAGAACTACTCTGGGACTTCTCGAGAACTAAGAGCCGAGCTTCTCGAGAACTTAAAGGACTTCTCGAGAACTAAGACTTAGAAAATTTTTCTAAACTGAAACAGCTCAACTTCTCGAGAAATAAACTCCTGTTTCTCGAGAACTTCTAACTCTACTTCTCGAGAGCTGAAAGGACTTCTTGAGAAGTGGACTTAATTTTTTTTTTGAAATTTTTAGAAAGAAACTTTTTCTTCTCTTCAAGGGTCCAATCTTCATTCCATGGTCCAAGTGTTTGAATATGAAATGTATCCCAATAGAGAGGCTACACATGAGTCAACACCTTGGGTCACACAGTGAGGGATTACATTGTATGGTCCTGTGTTCATGACCCACTGTAGACTGACATTGGTCTACATTTAGTAATGATGATCTGCAAACACACAACTTAAACAAGATATCAAATACACCTTAATTCATCTTAGTTCAAGGGTGACTTCATGCAAATCTGGGTTATTGTGGATGCAATGCCCAACAATCCTTTTCTGCTTAGGAGCATCATTTGACTGGACTATTCCCTGAACAATAGGGGGATGTGCTGCTGCATTTTTCTTATTTCTTCCTACAGATATTTGACTGAAGGTTAGTCTTTCAGCTAACTATTTTGGCCTTTTCTGAGAGTCACACGCTGCATTTCTCTTTTCAGTTAACATGCATCTGATTGCATAATAAACTGCCATTCTAGTTTTACCAGAATACTCACTTTGAGTCATTAATCTTGCTGGATGACTTAGATTTCCTACAACTGCATTATCCTTGAGTTTTGGTGCTGGGACACGAAAAACAAATGGCCCAGGGTGGGCCATTTGAATTTCCTCATGGGCAGCCTTAAGGGCCCTCACATGGTTGTATCTACCACCATGACTATGGGCATATTTGTCCATACCAGTGGTTCTGCCATCCTCCCAGTGATAATATTAGCTTTCATGGTCATATCTGTTAGAAGGAAACAAGACTTTATGAAAAGAAATTGGAGGCAATAAGGCTAGCGACACCGTTGGTGCCTCCCCTTTCCCATTCCTTTTTGATTAGGAGGTCTAGCAGGTCCCTTAAATCCTAACCCCTTCTTACCCTTTTGGGTTTTGTGAGTGTCAATTAAGGGAAGCACAGTTCTTGGCTTTAAGAACTTAGCCACCAGAGATTTCTCAATTAGGAGATCATCTTTAAGCTTCTGGATAAGTTTCTCATTAGAGATTCTTACCACAGACTCCATATCAATGATCACCTTGAGCTTAGCTGACTTAGCAGCCATATCATTTAGTGCCTTTTCTTGGCCCTCACACTTGCTTCTGAGATTGAGAAGCTCTTTAGCCTGTCTCTTACTAAGGAGCTTACACTTCTTGAATTCTTCAAGAAGTATCCCATACTTGTCAATAATAGAATTGACATCCTCCTCACACTCTGAATCTCCTTCATCTCTTGATGGATGAACTTCAGAATCTGATCTAGCCTCTTGACTTGAAGTAGAAGGCAGAAGTTTAGAATTTACCTTAGATTGACCAGGCTAATCCCGGCTGCTCTCTTCATCAGTTAATGCCATCAGTCTAAGGCATTGAACAACTTCTTCTTCATCTTCATCCACCTCTGAATCACTTTTTGGATGTGATAAAGGGGCCTTGATCCCTATCCTGGCAGCATGATATTATTTTAGTTAATCTTCAGCAACAACCATTAGCCCAATGCAGGCTTCTTCTTCTTCACTCTCTGACTCGGAGGAGGAGTCAGAATAAGTCTTTTCCTTCTTGGACACAAGGGACTTTTCTTTCTTCTTCCCCTTGTGATGCTTTTCACTTCTTCTTCTTTTCTCTTTACTGGGCAGTCTGCAACTACATGCCCAGGCTTGCTGCAGAAGAAACAGATAACTTTAGAGAAAGTATGTCTACTAGATTTATAAGCATACCTATCCTCCTTAGAGGATTTCCTTCTATGCTGTGATAAAGAAGAGGGCCTAATGTTCTTCCTATGCTCCTTCTTCATGAATCTCTGAAACTTTCTGGAGAAGACATCAAAGTCCTCATCAGACATGTGGTTGTCTGAGGTGTTGGTCTTTGCTCTTTCAGAATCTGACTCCTCAACTCTCCTGGGTGGAGAGTTCTTTCTTATGCTCCTAGTTAGGGCATCAGCCTTGAAGGCCACAGAATTCTCCTTGGCCTCTGACTTACTGCTCTTCTCTTCTTCATTTCTTGCAGCAAGCTACATCTCATATGACAGTAGCTTTCCAAATAGGGTTGAAGGAGGAGTGTCAACTAACTTGGCCATTTCCCTAATGGCACAGCTCTTTGTGTCCTAATCCTTTGTGAGGGACCTGAGAAACTTGTCATTCAGCTCATAGGTGCTAAAAAACCTTCCATATGTTCTCAGTTCATTCACTATTCTGAAGAACCTATCAAAGCTCTCAACAATGCCATCAGACTTTCCTTGTCTGAAGGCCTCATACTCCTGGTTTTGCATAGATTTCCTATCATCTCTTACCTCCCCTAAACCTTCCATGAACATAATTTGGGTGTCCCACATTTCCTTAGAAGACTTGGAGTGCACCAGATTTTGGAAGGTGGAATCATCTATTGCACTGGCAATAATGTTTTGAGCTCTCTTATCTATGGAGGCAAGTAGGAGCTCATCCTTGTTCATCTCCTCATAAGATTTAGGAGTCTGGAAATTGGCATTTAAAACAGAGACCTTCATTGGGATGATGGGTCCCTCCTTAACTGTGATGTAAATCCTAGGGTCAGCAGCTTCCATAAATAGCCTAACCCTTTCCTTCCAGAGGCCAAACCCTTCCTTTCTACAGATAGGAAGCTTCATGGCTCCCAGCTCCTTGTAGTTTACACCAGACACCATTCTTATATCTTTTAGCAAACCTTGGAGGTATACTAAGATTGTTAGATCCTCATTGAGGAACCTCTCCCTGATCCCACTTGAAATATACTACATGAAGGTTAGCTAATCACCTAGGGGGGTGAATAGGTCTTTATTATTTCTTAGTTCTTTTTGCTGTTTTCTTAACTTGGTTATCTAGAGCTTGTCCTTAGTGTCTACAAAGCAAAGAATAAATAAAACAACACAGCACATCACACAAAGATTTATAGTTGTTCCCCAATTCGATACATCCACTTTCCCTCCCACCATTCTAACTTATGTTAGACAAGGCTCAAACTCCACCAAAATGATCCCCAGAGCTTACACCTCAGACCCATAACCTTACACTCAGGTTCTCTCAAGAATCATACCTCAAAACAACAAGGGTTCCTACCTCAGAGCTCTTTAGTGCTCCTACACTCAATGACCCTCAAGCCAACTACCTCAACTGTATCACTAAGGCCTACAACTCAAGCTTCTCAACCATATAACTTCAGGCACAAGGCCCTACTCTCAGAGTGCTGCAACACTACTATAGCTCAGTACCCTTCCAGGTACCTGCCTTAGTGCCCTTCCAGGAACCTACCTTAGTGACTCACTTGTCACCTACCTCAGCCCAAAGGGACTACACTCAGCCTCCTCCAAGGGCTACACACAGTGACACACTTGTCACCTACAGCTCAGTGACTCAACAGTCACCTACCTCAGCCTTCACTAAGGCCTACTACTCAGGCTGGGAGGACTACCCTACTCTCAGATCCACACTTGGATCCTACCTCTGTTCCCCATTTAGGTACCTACCTATGTGACTACTTAGTCACATACCACATGCACAAAGTTCCCTATAGCTCAGATTCAGGAAGCCTAAATCCTAAAAGAAATTAAATACAATTAATTGAAATAAATGACTCAGAGAAATTTATCTGGGTATACCTTGCTGGACTGAGTAGATATCAGTCAAGCCCTCTTGTTGTAGAAGGAATTAATCTTCTTCTACAGTTAGCTTTTTCTCAGCTGCAATTGAAAATAACAACCTGCTATTGAAGGCTGAAGGCCCTTCACACAGCTAACTCCTTTTGCTGATTGGGTATATCAACACTCTTGTTCTCAAATAAGAACCCTTACTGAACTAAAAGAAGCTTCAACTATCTCTTTGCCTGAAGGCTTCCTCTGCTGGACTTGACTTTTAAGCTTGTCAGAGACGATGAAGTCCAACCCCCTTATTCCTTTTCTTCCTCGTACTTTTTTTCTTCCTCTTCGTTAACCCTAATGCCATTATCGTCTTCTCCTTTTATATGTGTTGATTTGAATCAGCAGCACTTTGAATGTCAACCCACTCAAGTATGGAAGACGCTACCTACCTCATAAGAATACAAAAAGTGCTTTTCGGCGCTTCTGTAGCTTTCCCGCAATGGTATTAAGAAATCAGACTGGGTTCGACGAACATTGACCTGAGCTCGACTAGATTTGTTCTTAGTTCAACAAACTCAGATTCTTTGAGCTTTAGTCTGTGTTTTACAAACGTCGATTTGAGCTCGAAGAACTTTGATCTGAGTTCGACTAACTCAGAGCCTTTAAGCTTTAGTCTGAGTTTGACGATTGTCGATCTGAGTTCGACGAACTTTGATCTGAGCTAGACGAAATTTGTTCCGAGTTCAACTAAATCAGAGACTTTAAGCTTTAGTCTAAGTTTGACGATCATCGATTTGAGCTCGATGAACTTTGATCTGAGCTCGACGAAATTCCGCCTTCTTTGTCCCAGCACTTCCTTCTCCATTGTCTCAGTGATTTATTCTTTACCACTGAGACAATCTTCTGTCTCAGCTCTTTCTTTTCAGCTGTCTTAGTGGTTTCTTCCTTTACAGCTGAGACTGTCTTCTTATCTGTCCACTCAAGGATCACCTGCATTCATGAGCTCAAGCATATATAAAATACAATATGTGCATATGTCATTGACCAATTTGACTTCTTACAAATCTGGGACATTGGGATCAATAGACCCAACACTACGCATAAAGGATTCAAGGTCTATCAAATGGTTGTAAAGTCATCTTTCCTAAATGGTGACCTAAAATAAGAGGTCTATATTGAGCAACCCTCAGGTTTTGTTAACTCTAACTCTCCTGATTATGTATTTAAGCTTAGAAAAGCTTTATATGGATTGAAGCAAATAAGTAGGGCATGGAATGAAACCCTGTCTAGATTTCTCTCCGAGAACAAATTTTTAAGGGGAAAGATAGACAAGACATTACTCCTTAGGGAAGTCAAGGGTAAGATCATCCTAGTCCAAATTTATGTAGATGACATAATCTTTGGGTCTACCGATGATGGCCTATGCAGCAAGTTTGCTAAAATTATGTGAGGGAAGTTTGAAATGAGCAGTATGGGTGATCTCAAGTACTTTTTGGGCCTCCAAGTAAGACAGTCTGAGAATGGATTATCCATCTCTTAGTCTAAGTTCACTAAGGAGTTAATTAGAAAATTTGGAATGGATAGTTCCTCCATAATGAAAACTCCTATGGGGTCAAATGTATAATTAGATAAGGATAAGATTAGAAAACCTGTTGATGAAACCTTATATGTAACACCCCTATCTGTCACATAGCATATAACAGTAGGTCCTGCCGGGGCCCGATGCCATATACCACGGACAGACCGGCGGATAACTAAATGAAACTATTCTTCCAATCACACGTCCTACACAGAGTACATTCCAGTGGAAGAAATTTAATAAGTTGCAAAGAAAGAACCCATCCAAAAGCATGAATGTCCACTAACAAACCCAAATAGGAATGAACGTACAAATACACCAAGTACTGGGCCTTATGACATTACAAAAGTTTACTTAAATAAAATGTGTATTTCATACAACGGCACGCAGGCCGGTCAAACATGAGAATAAAGTAAACAATATACTTCGAACTTCGAGGGCTAGCACTGCAACAAAGGCATTAGCCCGCTATTTGCCACTCGGCTCCGCAGCACTTGCAAGCAACAATTCACCGCAACGGTGGCAAACAAAAGCAACGGTCAGGTAAAGATGACTAAATTATAACGAACCCACACCCTTATTGGGGTGGCGGTGCTCCTTCCCTGCAATGCATTAGTATAATCCAACAATTAAAGTGAAAGTATAATATTTGCACAATAAACCATAGGTGCAGTCCCGCGGCCACACGCCCCGTGCTCTTAGGGAACTTACTCAGTGAACCCGGTGAAAATCTGTGGTCTCACCACCGCCTCTAGGATGGCAAATCTCATGAGCATTTTGGTCTTTCCAGCCTAAGCCTAAGACCCTCTATCTATGCCAACGGTAAGTGCCATGTACCTTAGGTCTCTTTAATCGAACGACACAGAGCGAGTACGGTTCTGCCTAACCCGTTTCTCACATTGCAACATCAATTTAAGCCATATGCGCGGGTCAAGCTTCCCCGAGTCCCAAAGAGATTACACAAATATTACATAACCCAGTTATGTACAAGTTGGCTCCCATGCCACCAAGTTGGCAGAATCACTCTTCTGCCCAATTTTCTAGGTGCACCTTGGAGTTAATCCCCAAGATTCCCTGATGCAATCTACCACTTATAAAACCCGAAAATGACTATCGGCACGGAGTCTTCTCTGACCATTCATGCATAATGAAACATCACCGATCCATACCAACTTATCCGGGTAGGCTTCACACACCATGCCTATGTCCATACTTAGATTCCAGACTCTACATGCAAAACAACAGGGACTATTCATGTCTACCCGAAGGAACACCTCAAACTCACCGCACACTCGCGAGAGCGGGCTTCCTACGTAAAAAGGAAAGGGGACTTCACATGTCCAAGAAGATAATTGTTACCCTAGCATTTCTCTTCGGCGCCATGAAGATCTATTCGGATGGAAAACACCGTATCAGCCTCGCCTTCGCAGATCTGAACTCGATTTGCGATTGTGCGCTCCGAAACTCCTTCTACAGCCGGATCTCCACTCCTTCTTCTTCCTTGCTCTCCTATCACTCTAAAACTTTAAAAAGAGAATAGCCCAAGTAAAATGAGGAAGAAAACAATCATCTCCCGGACTTAAACCAGCAGGGAAAAGCCTGAACCGTTGGATCCCAAAATAAGGAAATGAACGACCACAATTTGCTCTTAAAGTCAAATTACTGGGCCGAACACAGCTTGAGACACGCTCGTGTCCAAGGCCGTATTCTACACTCGCCATAAACTAGAAAATCAAGAACAGGACACGACATGCGACACGGCTTGTGACACGCCCGTATCACCCATAGAAACGCCTGTGTCATGGGCCATGTGCCTCAAATGGCGCTGAAACCGTCACACCCCGAACAGGACATGGGCTTAGACACGCCCGTGTCAGATTCGATATGCCCGTGTCAATCAGTACACGGCCGTATTCCGGGCCATGTCCCTCATTCGATACAGGACAACAAATTCAAGAAGACGACACGGCCATGTAACACGCCTGTGTCATAGGCCATATGCTTGACATGCCCTGGGACACGCCCATGTCCCAGACCGTGTTCCCAGCACTCAACGCTCATCGACCTCGCCTCGATGACCCGAGCACAACACGACAATGTGACACACCCATGTCACAGGCCGTGTTAACCTTACCAAGACCCAAACTTGGCTCAAACGTCGCCTGTTCCTCTTTTGAGTTTTGGGGCATTACATTGTATAGAGGCATAATTGACTCCCTACTCTACCTTACTGCTAGTAGGCCAGACATCATTTATGCTATATGTATTTGTGCTAGGTACTAGGCCAGCCCTAAGGAATCTCAATATTCTGCAGCAAATTTTTTTTAATAATATCTCAAGGGCACACCCGATCTTGGTCTATGGTACCCTAGGAATAATGAGTTTGAACAAATTAGGTATTCAGATAGAGACTTTGCAGGTTGTAGAGAAGACATGAAAATCACCTCTGGCTCCTATCAATTTCTAGGAAAAAGGCTTGTATCTTGGAGTATCAAAAATCAAACAAGTGTTCTAATCTTAATAGCTGAATCAGAATACATATCAGGTGGAAGCTACCATGCTCAGCTACTTTGGATCCAACATCAGCTCCAGGACTAAAATCTCAAGCTAAGTAGAACTCCAATATTTTGTGATTCTACTAGTGCAATCTCTATTGCTAGGAATCTTGTATCTCATAGTAGGACTAAGCACATAGAGATTATGTATCATTTCATTAGAGACAAGCATGTGGCTAATATGTCTAGTGTTTGTTCCTACAGACAAGCATGTGGCTAATATGTTTACTAAGCCACTATATGAAGTCAAGTTCAACACCTTCAAATTTGAATTAGGTATGATGAACTTGATATATCATCAGTGTATCTTCATTAATTTTCTGTTGCAGGTAGTATTATTCCCTAAAGGATAACAAATAAGTAATGGACTAAGTGTCCAAGCATCGAATGCACTGAGTCTAAGAGTTCAGAAGTTGAGTGCATTGAGATAACTTCAGGCATCGAGTGCGTCGAGTGCGTCGAGTGCGTCGAGTCCACTAAACACATACTTCCAGGGACTTCTGATTGCGGCTATCTCACGGTGTTAATCTCATTCATTGATCTCTTCGTGATTATCATAATAGGTACGCATCTCTCCACATTCTCAAATAGGAGGCAAGTGTAAATAGAAGTGTGTGTGCTTTGAATAAAAAACACTATTCCTAGCCCTTGCGAGCTACTGTCTCCCTGCGACGAAAGAACGATAAACCTTCAGAAACTCAGAAAATTCATGGCTCCGAAAGGAATGGATTTCATGTTTGAGGGCTTAGAACTCGTGCAAAACAGTTTCAAGGATGCTCCAGAGGAATTTTTGCTTATTCTACACTTACTAGAGATCGCTGACCTTAGTTTTGTTCTGTCCGAGCCGGTCTTGTTATGGAAGAGAGAAGTCCTAGAACTATACTCCAATGCCACTGTGGACTCATCCTCAAACAAAATCAAATCCTCCATCAGTGTGCATAAGATCAAAATCACTCCCAAGAGATTGTGAAAATCACTGTAACTACCCAAGATCAAGCAGTCTGATGAAGATACAGACTTATATCGGGATGATGCGAAGTCAGCCCTAATGTGGTGTGGGATCTCAAAGCATGCCACTGGATCAGTGTTGAGGAAGGAGCTGAATCTAAAAGGAAAATTTCTAACAGATATAGTTTGAAAAGCACTGCTTTGCAAGACAGGTTCGCATGATAAGATATCCAGAAAGATGTTTGAACTCATGATGAGGATTATTCTATATAAGAAAACAGACTTGAGAAAGGTGCTGTTTGATAGAATAGTGGAATGCATCCCAGAACCAAACCTGGGAAGGATTTTATCTCTGTATCTGCACGACACTGTTCCAGGGATCCTCAACATGAGGCTAGGAACAAAGATCCATCACATAAGGAGAATGAACTCCAAGTTGTTTGATAGGTGGGACAGAGTTATGTTGGCACATCAACCGAGTGTTGAGAAGAAGAAAAAGAAAGCTGTACCAGTCCATGAGGAAAGCACTGAAAACAGTTCTTCTGAGAAAAGTGAGGAAGAGCCACATGATCCCCAGTTATCAAAGTCGACTGAGGAGATAAGAAGGGATATGAGTGCTCAGGTTTTGAAAGTCTTTAGTTTCAAGGATAACAAAATAAATTAGAGGGGGCGGGGGGGGGGGGTGAATAGGTTTGTTAGTCTCTTGTGACTATCTTTACTTTTCTTTCTTTGAGTGCTATATGAGTGAGTAGTTTTCTGCTTTCAAGATGTGCACAACCTACAACAAAAAACAACACAAAAAACACACACAATATTTATAGTGGTTCCCCAGATTATGGGTACATCCACTTTCCTTCCCACCTTTATAACTTCCAGTAAGACAAGGCAATTCTCCAATCTCGGCTCTGAAGATCTCACAACTCGATCCCACAGGAACACTCGGTCTCCTCCAAGACCTACATCTCAGTCATAAGGCCATACAACTCAGTGATCCAAAGATCACCTATCTGAGGCCCAAAGGACCTACAACTTAGGCTGAGAGGACAGCCCTACCTCATATCTACAAGGGATTCTACCTCAGACCCAAAGATCCTATATTAGGAGAGAATGACTCTCCTACCTCAGGCTCAAAAGTCCTATAACCTAGTGATCAACTGATCACCTACCTCAGATCTAAACCGGATCTTACTCTCAGATTCACCCTTGAATCCTACTGCTCAGGTCAAAGCCCTATACTCAGATTCTCAACAGAATCCTACCTCAGATCAACACTTGGATCCTACTCTCAGATCCACACTTGGATCCTACACATAGATCCACACTTGGATCCTACACTCAGATCCACACTTGGATCCTACACTCAGCTTTTATATATTCTGTCCTACAAATTAGATCCAATGGATCCTACAGGTTGTGAGTGGGAGTGATGAAATATGACAACAGAGTTAATATCTCTGTGTCTACCTACTTATGTCCTGAGTTATCTCAGTCCAGATATCCTCTACACAGCCTAGACAATGTCTTCAGGAAGGCTTGGCTTGAACTGTGTATCAACTGCAGCTCGGGTTATCCCTTTGCTGCTTCTTCTTCCTCAGAGATATACTCTGAATTACTAGTGCAGGTGTGGATGGCACCAACTATATTTCTTCAAATTCTAGCTTCTACAACAATAGACTTTGCTGCTCCCTAAACTGAGACAACCTCAACCCTATCTACTTCAAAGCCATAAGAAAACGTATCTTCAATGAACTATAGCTTGTGCTAAAAATACCTTGCAGATCTGCTGCTCTGCCTCTTCCTAAACTAAACTGAAAGTTCTGTCCTTTCTTCTTCTTAGCTCTAGAAATTGATCTTCAGATTTTGGCTTGCTGGAACTGTGAAGAGCCTCCAGCAAGATTCAACACTTGCTATTTCTTCTTTCTTAGAAAGAAGGCTTTCAGAACTTGTTGATGAAGACAATGGATTTTCCTGACTGGTATTCTTCAATCAGCTATCTTGACTATAGAAATAAAAGCTCTGCTTCTTCTTATTATTCAAAACCTCTTCTGAACTTGGTGTCGTAGATGAGAATCTCTACAACTATCTGCATTTGCTTTCGGGTCAACTATAACGCCCCCTATTTTTCTGCGACTAATTTTTTTCTCGTTTGGCGTTATAATGACGTGTTTTCGTGGCTTGTGCCATTTGTGGAGTGTGGTTTAGCTCCTTAGAACTGAGTGGCCTATTTTATAGCCTATTGGAAAGGTCTCCCTAGCAAGCCAAGTCGTTTTGGGTGACCCTGTGTGGCCTCTTGGGGGATGCTTGTGTTTTGGCTTTAGGCGGGTATAACTCTTTTGTTCGTCGAAAGTTAATTTCGACTTCGTTGTTGTGTTCGTAGCGTGGGTATTTAGCTACGGTGTGATTCTCGTCGAATTCCGAGGTAGTTCGGTTTTCGTGCCATTTTGGGTGTGCCATTAGTAAAGCCTAGTAGAAATTCTCTTATTTTAAATAAGAGAGCCGACAGTTGTGTTTCGGTTTTGCTGAACCGACGTGTCTGAGCTTTTATAAAAGCTTTATTAAGAAGTGGAGGGTCCACTTCTCTTTCCTCCTTCTTCCCGAGACCAAAAGAAGAAAACCGTCTGCTCCTGTTCGCGGAAAACAGAGGCGGAACGACGGTTAACCCTAGCGTTCAGACGGTGATTCCGGGAGTGTTCGTGGACGGATTTCGATTCCGAAAGCGGCGTTGTCTTGCTCTCGCTCAGATCTACGTTTTGACTGTAAGAAATTCGATTTTCGTGGAGTTTTAGGAGATTTGGGATTTCAGTCTTGTGGTTTTCCGCCATTAAAGTACGGGAGTGTGCTTTTAGGTGCTGCTGCTGCTAGTGCCAAGTAAAGAGGAGGGAAAGCCGTCCAAGCTTCGCCGGAAATCGAGGTAAGTGGTATTATTGCCCTTGCCATTGTTGTTCTCTTGAAATTCTGAAAATTCCCGGTTAGCCCTAGGGTAGAAGCCAAGCATGTTCTCTTTTATCTTGCTGAATTTAGGGCTTAGATTCTCCTATGAGCCCCCCATCTTTGTGCTGTTGGTGCTCAACCCGCCGGCGTAATGCCATCAGTTAAACTCCAGATTGCTGTCTGGTTGGTGGCTTGCGGGTGAAGACGAGAGAGTGAGAGAGGAGGGGGTGCCTGCTGTGTTTGTTGGAAAGAGCCTATTTTTGGATTCTGTCTGGCCGGCGTTGAGTGTGGTTCACACACTCAAAGCCTTTGCGGGTTTGGCGTTGAGTGTGGTGCATACACTCAACGCCGCAGCTATAGCAAGTCAGAATTTTGCTAAGTACTAGGGCGTTGAGTGAGGTGGACTCACTCAACGCCGCATCCCCTGCTAGCCGCTAAGTACTTTGGCGTTGAGTGAGTCGACCTCACTTAACGCCATTTCCGTTTTGGTGTTGAGTGAGGCAAGCTCACTCAACAACGCAGTTTTACTGAGAAGCTAAGTGATTTGGCGTTGAGTGAGTCGACCTAACTCAACGCCATTTTGGTTTTTGCGTTGAGTGAGGTGGACTCACTCAACGCCGTCACTTCTGTGCAACCAAGTACTTTGGCGTTGAGTGAGGTGTGCTCACTCAACGCCATAGCCTTTTCTGAGGCTAAGTACTTTGGCGTTGAGTTCGTTGACCTCACTCAACGCCATTTCTATTTTGGCGTTGAGTGAGGTGGCCCCACTCAATGCCGAAGGCAAGTTTGCGGCCAAGTCCCGTGGCGTTGAGTGAGTGTACCTCACTCAATGCCATTTCTGCTTTGGCATTGAGTGAGGTAGACTCACTCAACGCCACAACCCTTCTTAGAGGCCAGAACTTCTGGCGTTGAGTGTGACGACCTCACTCAATGCCATTACTGTTTTGGCGTTTAGTGAGGTCAGCTCACTCAACGCCGCAGATTTTCCTTATTGCGCCTAAGTGCCAGGGCATTGAGTGAGTGAACCTCACTCAACGCCATTGCTTTTTTGGCATTGAGTGAGGTGGACTCACTCAACGCCGTAGTTTTCTTTTACGGCTAAGTGTAAGGGAGTTGAGTGAGTGTTCTTCACTCAACGCCATTGCTGTTTTGGCATTGAGTGAGGCCAGCTCACTCAACGCCACTTTCTCTGTTTATGGTTAAGTACCAGGGCGTTGAGTGAGTGTGCCTCACTCAACTCCATGGATTTTTTGGCATTGAGTGAGGTTAGCTCACTCAACGCCAGAGTATCCTTGCGGGAGGCGTTGAGTGAGTGAACCTCACTCAATGCCATGCATGTTTTGGCGTTGAGTGAGGCTAGCACACTCAACGCTAGGGTTGTTCTTCTCGAGGGCGTTGCGTGAGTGAACCTCACTCAACGCCATGGCTGTTCTGGCGCTGAGTGAGGCTAACTCACTCAACGCCAAGGTCTGGTTAGGCGTTGAGTGGGTCCCACTGAACGCCAAGCCGTGTTGAGTCATTTCAACACTTATTTCCCTACCTTGATATTCGCTCCCGAGTGAATTTCTTGATTTTTTTTGTTTTCTGAGGTTCCTTGTCGGCCATGTTTTACTTTCCTAGAGGCCGAATAGTGGGTCGTTGTTAGTAGTGGTGGTTTGAAGCTCTTCATGGGGGAGGTGTTGTGTAATTTAGCCGTGGCCACCCTTTTCTTATATCTTTCACCAGGTACGGGCTGGGCAATGGGGTGGAAGGTCACTAGTGCTTTCACACGTAGATCCTTGAGCTTGTTGGCTTGGAAATGGTGGTTGGGGGACTGAGTTTGCCTCCAACCCGGATCCATGTTGTTTGTTTTTTCTACTACCATCTCCCACAGCTTAGGGTTTTAGATGTTTCTTTCTTGGTAGATTGCAACACTTTGGGCTCTTGGTAGCTTAGTAGACTTTACAGGATGTGGTTTCTGGGCAGGGTTGATGTTGTTTCCTCGCACGTAGTGCATTTCTTTTTGTCTTGCTTTGGGCAGTTGTGACTTTTACTGCGGTGTGTTTTCCTCTTTCATTTATCCTCTGGTTGACACTTTCATGCAGTTTTTCCTTGTTTTGCTTGCTGAGGTATTCTTTCTTCTTTTGAATGCCTCATGTCTTGAGAAGTAGCCAGTTTAGTGGCTAGGTTGCGGTGGTGTTGCTGGTGGTCTCTTGGACTTTGGAGATCCTTCTGGATTTGTTTAGTGAGGTAGTTTTCTTCTGCACTTTCTTACAGACATACATATTTGCCAGTGGGTTCGTGTCAGGTTGTTGGCGCCCACTACTAGTTTTTACCTTTGTACTAGATATGTTACTTTTGCTGCTACAATTTTTTTTGGAGATAGTCTACTTGCTCTGGGGAGGATTTATACTAGGTTGCTAGTTATTTTAAAACTACAACTATTACTATAAGTATAGATCATGATCAGCATGTTTTATAAAACTAAATCACTATTTTCCAAACAACGTATAAAGATTGTTTTCTTATATATAATATAAATTAAATGTAGAGTATTGCATAGCATAAGCTATCCTCTTGGGGCACTTATGCACTCCTTAGGATGTCAAACCTGAATAAAGTATTTTCTGCAGCGCATAAGTATAGTTTTAAACTGTCGGCTAGGTGATCCACTGAGCCGAGGGATCTGGCCTCTAAAATATAACTGGTTTTTCTAATCATTTAAACTCATGAATTTCTTTCAAAGGGTAAAGTAGATTGTTTTGCCTGAGCGTCAGCAGTTATCCCCTGCTCGGCGTGGCATCATGACGCGTGTTTTCTCATACTCTGATAATTCTTTAATTTGTAGAAAATACAGGTTGTGATATCAACTGCGTAGAACTCTTTCTCCAGGCTCGAAAAAAATGGCGAGGAGGAAGACGAAGTTCCACCGCTATGCATACACAGAAAAACCTAATCGCTGTCTGTGTCTTGGACAATCTCTTTATTTTATAAGTAGCCAATCAACGACTCTTTTAGCAGCGGGCTCCACCAGAATTAGTTGCTGTGATTTTGCCATTTACCACTTTCCTTTTACATAAAAAGACAAACAGCTGGCCGCCAGCGCCGTTAAAGGTGTACAACAACATTCCCGCAACATTTTGAATTTTGTTAACTTTGTTGACTTTGTTGACATCACCATCTGTAAACATAGCCAAAATCAAGCAACATTAGTATATGCATTGAGTGAGTAAGCATCACTCAATGCCAAAACACATAGACATTCTGTCAATCTCGACATTGAGTGAGTAAGCTTTACTCAACGCCAAAGCACTTAGAAAATAATTCTATATTTAGGCATTGAGAGCATTGAGTCACTCAACACTTTTTGTCTAAGAAAATATTCCTTCTTCTCTAGCGTTAAGAACGTTGAGTCTACTCAACGCTTTTTGCATTAAAAAATCTTTCTCCATCTTAGGCGTTGAGTGAGCCTTCATCACTAAACGCCAAAGTACTTAGGCAGTTTTCATCCACTTGGCGTTAAGTGATTAAGCTCCACTCATTGCAAAACTACTTATGGAAGTTTTCAGCCACTTGGCGTTGAGTGAGTAATCTTCACTCAACGCCAAACTACTTAACAGATTTTCTTATGTTAGCTTGCATTGAGTGAGTAAGCTACACTCAACGCATTTGGCCTTAGCCAATTTTCTATGTCTGAAAACACTGGCTCTGACTGGATGAGGATTCGTCAATGCTTTATCACATGTCATTGAGTGAGCTTGCCTCACTCAACACTTGTGGACTTAGTCAAAATAGCTACACAGTTTTTCTATGGCTTTGACTCACTTAGCAATACTCGATGATTATGGAGTATGGCATTGAGTGAGTAGACAACACTCAACTCTAGTGGACTTAGCCATATTTCTATCTAGCCAGTTGTTAAGCTTAGACTATAAAGCTATATTCAACAATTTTACTCACCCAACGTTTTGTGAATAGACTTTACTCAACGCCTGTGCACTTAGGCGATTTTCAGCAAATCCAACATCTTCATTTGTATCTGGCATTGAGTTAGTAGACTTCACTCTACACCTGTGGACATTGGTGATTTTCAGCCTATCCAGCCCCTTCACCTTGTGACTACCTGCCACATTACATGGAATACCTATCCTGTCAGTGTTACAAGGACTAACCTGCATGCATGAACTTGAACATATATTAAATACAACTTTGTGTGTATCATTAACATATTTGAGTTCTTCAAATTTAGGACATTGTGGGCAATATAACCAACAATCTCCTACTATTTGAAGAAGTAAAAACTTTCATTCAAATATCTGAGTCAATGACATACACTAACAATATGCAACAATAAAATAGATATTATTTGGAAAACATATAACAGGTAAATAAGTTATAGTTACCACACTTCCTTGCCTGCAGGGTGAACATCATCACACCCACTCCCCCTGAATTGCTACTACCACACTTGATCATATACTTATCATAGTCTTGATACCATTTGTCCTTCTCCTCATGTCCTCTGATATACCAGATCATATCCTTCTCCTCCCCCATTTTGACTTCTGTAAATAGTCAGGGAGAAACTGATTTTCTATACCCCCTTCTTGAGTACAGAAAAGCAACTCTTGAACCAGTTGAAACACTTGTGAGAGCTGGAGGTGTGCTGGACTTGCTCCCGCTCAACTGAAGCCTTATCTCTCATGTTGCTTGGTAGATAATCTAGTTTGGAAATTACTTAAACATGATACCACTGAGGGTATACCACTTGATTAGGAGTCATACCTTTTGTGTTGATACATTAACACAACATAACACTGCAACACTTTAACTAGCTGCTAACATAGTTCCACTTGAGCCCATGCCACTCTATATACCACTTAAGGCTTCTACAGAATTGAGGGTGGTGCTGGCTATTCCTCTTGTCCTACAACAACATATCTTTACAACAGTGACTGCATAGAAACAACCTCCCACTAGGGTTGATCTCCCCCTCAGACTGTGCATAGTCCCGTGGACTGGATAATCAGCTTTGTTGATCTTTTATCCACTATAGTAACTTGCTTCCTTTAAATAGGAAGATTTGTTCCTACAACTCCTGGATATGCTCAACCTCAACAGGAGCATCTGCTATCATTCCCTCTACTGGACACTTGACTCCATCTTAGTATTGATGCCACTTGATATCACTTGAGAGTCTTGATATCAAATGGCAGACTTGTCTACCTGCAAGAGAAGTAAATCCTGCAATACAAGTATAATAGGGAGCAACTGAAGTTATACCAAGTTCAATATACCCAACTTGAAGGTATTAACCTTGACTTCTATTTGTGGCTTAGTAAAGATATTTAGCCACTATCATGACTGTGGGAACACACTCAATACTGATTTCTTTCTTTTCCACATGCTCCCTAACTAATTGATACTTAATCTACATATGCATAGTCCTGCTATGAAAGACAGGATTCCTAGTAATTTAGATTATACTAGTAGAACATAAATATAAAGGAGTTCAACTTATCTGGAGGTTATGGTCCTGATACCATGGAGCTGAGATTACAAGACTTGTTTCTTTCTTGCTGCTCCAAGTAGTCAGTCTTCTTCTTGGGATTTGATAGGTTTCATCCTTTCTTATCCTATCTACCTTGCACCATGTGGTGGATGTGCTTCTTCTAATCTACACTTCTTTCATCTGACTAGGTAGTCAGCTTTGACATGCCCAGCCTTACTACAATAACAACATATGATGTTAGAAAAATATGTTTTCTGGGTTTAGGTTCATACATGTCTCCTTTGTAGAGCATCATCCTAGATTTGTTATGTTCTTTCTTGTACTGTGAAGAGGTGGAAGATTTATTCTTTCACTGCTTTCACTTCGTTAGCAACAGATTTGTCTCTAGCTCTAGCTAGTTGACTGTTAAAGTTTGTTGCATACCACTGGGACTGTTTTGTCTCTTTTGTATACCATCTCTGCTTGCACATCATACTCCCTCTTTATAATGGCCATCTCCTATTTCCTTCTCTCACTTTAAAACTTCAAATAGGACAAGGAGATCTTGGCATGATCTATCTCTTCATTCATATGGATCATTATCCTTTGAAGCATCTATTGTTATTTCAATGAGACTCTTATTATCTTAAGCAGGGAGATTTTATGGAATCCCCTCCTCAATCTTAGCATAGTCCATAAAGACATTGCTGAACTTCAACAATAGTGCTGATCTTTTCAGTGTTGGAGGTACTCTAGGTAAGAATTAAGCCTTTCCATCAACCATGACTGAACATACTCCCCAAATAGGAGTATCTAGCTTTGACAGTCTTCCCCTTAGAATTTGCACAGAACCTAGCCATAAAGCCCACTTACTTTGACATACCTTACTGCAGGTTCAGATGATATTGAACCCTGAATATACATTTCTCTTCAAGTTTCCTCTGAAGAGTCTAACAGTTGAGGCAATCACTTGAGAAACTTTTCATCTGTGCATTATGTGCTTCTTCCTTGCTGCTCTCAGAAGAGCAACTTCTAGTGCTTAACTCTATAAAGAGTACAACCTACTTGTCCTTCACTTTTTCTTCTTACTAGTTTGCTGGTGTGGCAGTAAAATTTCGTCCAACCAGACAGTCCTACTGGCTGGGTTCTACTGGGCTTTGCCTAAGACTTGAACAACACTTAGGATCAATTTGGGGGGACTTATTTTCACCGATCAAGCAGTTATGACCGCATGAATCAGACCGTAATTAAGGTCTCGTTTGTAACATCCCATTTCCGGTTAGACCCCTAGGAGTCGGTTGATTGTGGTAGAACCCTAGGGAGCCCAAAAGTTGAAATAAATCGACCAAGATTTCGGGTCACGGGTTGGTCACGCCCGTGACCGACCCGTCACGCCCGTGACCTAGGGCGTGACTCATTTGACGATCGTCGATCTCAGGGAGACGATCGTCGGACGCAGAATTTTCAACCCGGCCCTGTCACGCCCGTGACCCAGGTGTCACGCCCGTGACCTAGGGCGTGACTCCTTCGACGATCGTCAATCTCAGTTAGACGATCGTCGGGCGCGGAATTTGACTCATGGCCTGTCACGCCCGTGACCAGCAATTTCATGCCTGTGACATAGGGCGTGACCACGTTCGATGATCGTCGATTTCAGTTCGACGGTCGTCGACCCAGAATTGGCCACACGGGCATGTCACGCCCGTGACCAACAATGTCACGCCCGTGACATAGGGCGTGACCACGTTCGACGATCGTCGATTTCAGTTCGACGGTCATCGGCCCAGAATTAGTCACCAGGCATGTCACGCCCGTGACCCGCAATGTCACGCCCGTGACATAGGGCGTGACCACGCTCGACGATCGTCGATCCCAATTCGACGATCGTCGACCCAGAATTGGCCACACGGGCCAGTCACGCCCGTGACCCGGGTGTAATGCCCGTGACCACCCTTCGACGATCGTCGATCTCAGTTTGACGATCGTCGAACCCAGAATTGGCTAACCAGGCCTGTCACGCCCGTGACCTATGTGTCACGCCCGTGACCAAGGCCGAAACGTCAGCCAGACTGGAAATTTCGGTAACCGACGCCATAATAAATTCTAACTATGGGAATGAAAACCAAGAGTATATATGGGTCGTTTCCTACTTTAATTATGTTAATAATTAAGGAAAAGTGGGTCCAATAGGAAATCGCCACCTGGCGAACACCTCTACATCTCCAGCGTTTCAAATGCCTTTGCCATAACCGAAATGTCATTAAGGGAAATATTAATAGCCATGAACGTTTCATCCTTTCCCATCCCCATTTGCTGATCTATAAAAGACTCCTAAGAGCAAGAGGAAAAGGTTACACTCCCCATCAAACTGTTTCAGATTTTCCCTTGCTGTTGAAGAATTTCCGGCGACGCCACCACCGCGCCAATGGCTTCCCGATGCTCTGCACGCCTCCAGCCCGCGAACAAGGTCCTCCCCTCCCTCTTGTTCTGCGGATAGATCTTAGAAATTGTTAGGAGAGATATCGGGCTCAAAAGAGCCAGATCGGGTGAGCATTTTCATGGTTTTTCCAAAATTTTCATGGTGGCGGGTTCGCCGGAAACCGCCTCTCCGGCGGCCGTGCCGCCGCCCGACGATAGCCCTCACCTCAACAGAGGTGGTGGTGGTGGTGGCCGGCCAGGGAGATGGCTGGATGGCCGGGAAATAGTTTGGAAAAGCTACAGGAAATTAGGTTTTCAAGGCTCTGGTTTCGGGCTGTAGAAGAAGATGAACAGTGCCATTTAATTTGATTTTTTGTGAAGCAACTTCTGAATGAAAATATCTGTCACTTTAAATAATTTGGGAAAAATACCTAGAGGCTCCTACAGGAAAAGTGGTCAACATAGAAAATGTAGCCCTTGAAGTGTACTTTAATTCAAAATTAATGTCACTCGATTTGGAATCCTGGTTAGACCACAACACCCTTTTTGGTGAGGTCTATCCAGAGGGCTGTCTTGACCTTAGAAAAATTCCCCACTCCAATCCAGTCATCAAAATGACTTGAAATTTGGAGTGTGGCCTAATATTATCTATATTTAGATCCTGTCTAAAATTTAGGATGTTTGGGAAATATTTTTCTATAGTTTTTAGGAAAATTCAATAATCCTAGCAGAATTTAATTAGATGGCTAAATCATCTCCAAACCCTCCCAAATTTTGGTGAGTGGTCCCTGGGTTCACCATAAGGTTCTGTATAATTTTTCATCTCATTTAGAGATGGTTTGGATTAGAAATGATCAACCCTAAGTTTTGCCCTAATAAGGGGTCTTAGGTTAAAAGTGCACTTTTGAGATTTGAGTGGTCAGATCACCTCAACAGAGGCTGAGATTTTTACCACTGGTTAGTAATATTCTCTAGCACCCCCTCATAGAGTTTGAGGTGGATCGGGGTAAGTTTGCCCTAAGAACCAAGGCCAAACCCTAAGGATGGATCTTGGTGGTTTGTGAAGGTCATGGGGTCAAATGACCTTGGATTGACCCGAAAGATGGTGAAGAGGACCATAGGGCCATTACAGTTCCCTGGATGAAATCTTAGTAGATTTGGAGACTGTTGGGATACCTAAAAACCTAACCCTAGTTTAGGGTGCAAAACATGTAGAGATAGGAAATGACACTAAATCACATTGAAAAGTGTTGAGATTTGGGTAGAGTGAATTATAGGGATGGTACAAGCTCTGTATATTTTACTATGAATTTTAAGATTATTACTTTGGATACTTCATTAACGATTTAGTAGCATTTATGATTTGCTTAGAAAATTTATTATGGAATACACACTTCCTGGAAATTGATGAAATTTAGGCAGAGAACGTTTATTATGATTTTAAATCTCTGTGAATTTTTATGGGATTTTTGGAAGTTTAATTCTAAGGCTTGCTTCATTAAGTATGTTTTACCTTGATTATTTGATTAAATCTTTAGTGGTGTTTAGCAAGCTAGTAAAATTATGATTCTTTGCACAAAGATCTTTTATATGTCATACTACTGATTAGTAATTTTTCTATAATTTTTCGATGAATAATTTCAGTACTTTCTTCTTTACGTAGGATTAACGTGATTATACTGGATAAATTATTTACAGGCAAAATACTTTTTGTAAAATTCTGAGAATTTGTATTTGAGGTTATCTTGCTGTTATTTAATGATCATGATTTTTGGGTAGCCATTACTTAAGAGGGTCATGTTGTTCATGTTTAAAATGACCCATGGCCTGTCCTTTGGGAAAATTAAATAAATATCAGATTAATTAGGAAAATTATAAGTTTCTGGATTTAGACAAATTATGTTATGGTAGACCTCCATTAAATATTATAGGGGATTTGGAAGACAATTTGGTGTACCTCCCCTTGTGTACCTCATATAGCTTAGGATGGTCTGCATATAGTAAAACCACGGAATCCTGATAATTGATGGTTGGTAGGGCAAGCTAAGATTGAGTTCATCATTGGAAGTCAGGACAAGTAGAGTGTGAGTCTGGTCAAGGATAAGGGAGTATGGGAACGACGAAAGATCGTCCATCCCGGGAAGAAGAGGAAGAGTCTTAATACTCTAGGGTTAGAACTAAAGTAACTAAAAGAGGATCGGGTTAAGGGAGATCAACCAATAAAAATAAGTGCCTTGCGAAAGGGAACTTCGGGCCGTAATGCCGCCGTCTTGGTTCCTAGTGCCCCTTAAGAGCCCTTCACGGGGTATACCGGGGGCAGTCCTGGGCTAACGTAAACCATAGGAATAATGAATTAAAAGAGCAACTAGTATAACTAGGGTTGCACATTTACACTCCCCGATAGCTAGGAAAGTAGAATTATAGGATTGGTTGCCATTCAGACAGTAGCTCTGAAGGTAGATGCACGGACGGGACTGTCCGGGGGGCCGAGGGCTCGAGGGTTGGAGTACAAAATAAAGGTGGTGGGTCTTCGGTATCTGATTGTTGTTCACACCGACATCGGTACGCTGACTCGGCGGTGTGGGACACTTAGCCAAAGAAAGTCTGGTGGGTATAGCCAGCAGTAGTACGCGGATACTCTAGGTTGTGTTCTTCTAGGGGCGTACGGAAGGGCTAGGCCCGGTAGTGTGGATACCCGCCTAGGAGTGGGGGGCCCGACCCACTGTCTCTGTTTGCCACTACGAAGGTTCCTGGGAGTGAAGCTAGCTGCCCGAACAGGGGGAACTAAAGGTCTGTGCGCATAGAGTCGTGTGCGTGAGTTGCACTTGCATGAATCATGGCATAGCATATCACTACACTCATATTTGCATACAACCGACACCCCAACGTATAAATCGGTATGAGACTTTTTATACGATGGGAGCCTTGCAGAAGACCCCTTAACTTATAAGTTTGTATGGGCATTCATATAAGTTAAGGTTACATACTTATTTACTTGCTTGTTTACTTACTGTTCTCTAGCTGTCTTTATATACAAATTGCTACTTAATAACTGCTCTCCTTATTACTTACTACCGTAGGATTTTTAGACCTAATTCATTCTAAATAACTACTAGATGTACTTTATTCTAATCCAATGTTAGATTAGCTCCCTCGTCATCTGCTTGTTCATTCTCCACTTTTTGAAGCTTCCCTTTCCTCCTCTCCGCCCGGTGCTTAGGAGCCGTGGTGGGAGGGGTAGGGGATGATAGGGCTTAGTCTTTATGACTAATGGTTTTCGAACCAAACATTACAGGAGCTCCGGATGGGAGACAGGGACCAGCACCAGCGGAGTACGGTGCGCATGGAGGTGGGACAGTCTAGCACCGGTGCACCTGCGACCAGCTCCGTGAGTGATTAGTATTTTCTTAGCTTCCGCGATGAGTGACTTGTAGTGAGGAGTCTGATGTACTGGGCTCGAGCCCATTTATCTATTTTCCTGTTATTATCTATTGATGGACTGGTTATGATTTCACTTTTATTTACATGTTTCTGTGGACTTGTTTACATTTTATGTAAAAAATACTTCTCTCTCTTGTGATCGAAAAGGGCCGGCAGAATTGGCGTTTTGTAGTGGTTGCCTTCCCGTGAGTCGGTGCCACCGCAAAGCGGCAATTCTGGGCTAAGACCCCGGTGGTTTAAAAAGAAAAAAAAGGGGTCTTACAAGTGGTATCAGAGGAAACCTCGATCGAAAGAGAAGTAGTCCACAAAAACCTTGGGCCACCCCCGTGTGAGCTTAGTTTGCGGACAAACTAGCAGCGGAAGCAGTGGTGTGCCCATAAGGGAAATCACATGTGAAAGTCCATCCTAACTCTTCTTAAATTCCATTCATTCGCTCTCTAACAAATGGAATTTTTACTTGTAGCCTGCGACGAACCCTACATCGCAGCAGGGGACACCTCAGGCTCTGAATGTGGTCCCGACTCTGCCAACACCAGTTCCGTTCCAGCAGACGGAGATGGGGCAAACACTGACGGCCATCCTGGAGGCCATCAGAGCTCAGCAAGCCCCGGCCCCACAACCAAACCCCGGGGCCAATTGGATGACGGCCTTCCGAGGACTTTCCCTCCATCCTACCAGGGGACGGAGTCTGCAGTACGTACGGAGGAGTGGTTGGACACCATTTACGAGATGCTGGCAGGGATTCGATGCCCCACGGAGGAGGCAGTCGCTTTGGCAGTCTCCTGCTTAGAGTCACACGGAAAGAGATGGTGGAAATCTCAGCTGGACACCACCTTTGTAGGGATGGACTGTGCTGATATTACTTGGGAGGAGTTCAGAGCAGCGCTCTTGGTACATTTTGTACCACAGTCGGCGAGAGATGACCTGGAGGATAGGTTCCTGCGGTTGAGGCAGGGGAACAGGACTGTGGTGGAGTACTATCAGGAGTTCACTCACCTGGACCGTTATGCGGACGCTTACCAGTTAGACGATGCTGGCTATGCCCGGAGGTTTTATAAGGGGCTGCAAGATGACATGAGACAGGCCCTCCTTTTCGTCTCAGAGGGGAGTCTGGCCAGGATTCTGGAGATGGCTAAGAAGAGAGAGGCGGATCAGCTTACAGTGAAGAGCCGGAAGAGACCGGCTGATGATACAGTGATTGGAGGACGTAGAGACCGTCCTCGAGGCCAGGTTATTGGAGAGAGAAGGAGCGACGATCAGCCATGTCAAGAGTTTGGGCAGGAGCAGAGGAGTCAGGGGGTATTGGCTCCCCAGCCTATACAGATGCTGGAAATGCCAAGGACGGCAGAGCAGCCACCAGTATGCTATCAGTGCAACCAGCCGGGGCATATCAAGAGGAACTGCCCTGTGAGGCAAGCACCCCCACCAGCACATCAGGGCGCTCCACCTCCCCGACAGTTTGGCGGACGAGGACAGGACCGACGACGAGGATTTCAGGATCCAGGCCGCAGGCCAGAGAGAGAGCAGGTGTATGCTCAAGACCTGACACAGCCCCGGAACCCGGAGCAGGTTATCACAGGTATGGCAGTACTTATCAAATTTTCTTCATATAAACTACTATTTTGAACATAACCTGGTTAGAAATTAAGAGAAGATAAACTACAATAGGAATACTAAGACATTTAATTACCCCAGGCATAGTATTCGTGAGCGGCAAGCCCGCTCACACCCTCTTCGACACTGGTGCGTCACAATCATTCGTGTCGGAGGATTTCGTGAAAGGACTGGCAGGAGTGGAGCCATTCACCGGGAAGATGATGAGGGTGCGCCTACCCGATGGATCAGAGATATTGACCTCTGCTCATTGCAATATGGAAGCGAGGATCGGCGGGAAGGCGTTTGAGGCACCAGCGACGGTTCTGAAGATGCCAGACTACGACCTGATCCTGGGCATGACTTGGCTGTATTGGAACCATGCCCAGATCGATTGTGTGGTGAAGAGGATCACCGTGAGGCACGACGACTCCTTCATTGTTATCGAAGGTATTATACCAGCACCCCGTACCTTACTATCGTCTGTGCAGGCCGTTAAGGCCCACCTGCAGGGGGAAGAAGTTTATCAGGTCCTCTTTGAGGCGGTCGTAGCCAAGGACTCCATTGCAGATATTCCAGTAGTGCGGGACTTCACTGACGTATTTCCAGAGAAGCTACCAGGGTTACCCCCGCACCGAGAGAAGGAATTTCAGATTCAGCTCGTACCGGGGGCTAAGCCGGTATCCAGAGCTCCCTATCGAATGGCCCCAAAGGAGTTGGTTGAATTTCGGAGCCAGCTTCAGGAGTTAGTGGAGGCCGGGTTCGTTCGGCCTAGCTCTTCACCATGGGGAGCTCCGGTGTTGTTCGTTAAGAAGAAGGACGGGACCCTTCGACTGTGCATCGATTACCAGGCTCTGAACAGGTTGACAGTCCGGAATACTTATCCCTTACCAAGGATAGACGAGCTTTTTGACCAGCTGGAGGAAGCCCATTGGTTCTCAAAGCTGGATCTGAGGTCAGGGTACTACCAGCTTCGTATTCGGGAGGAGGACATCCCGAAGACGGCCTTCAGCAGCAGATATGGCTTGTACGAGTTTACCTTGATGCCGTTCGGGCTCACGAATGCACCCTCCGCATTCATGACTTTGATGAATCGGGTGTTCGAGGAGTATCTGGACGTCTTTGTCATTGTATTCATCGACGACATTCTCATCTATTCAAGGACGGATGAGGAGCACGCGAGACATCTGGCCTTGACCTTGGGGAAGCTGCGTGAGCATGAGATGTATGCCAAGTACAGCAAGTGCCAGTTTTGGCTAAAGGAGGTGGCCTTTCTGGGCCATGTCATCAGTGGAGCAGGTCTGGCAGTGGATCCTGCAAAGATCCAGGCAGTACGGGATTGGCCATCGCTAAAGTCGGCCACGGATGTTCGAAGTTTCTTGGGACTTGCCGGTTACTACCGGAAGTTCGTCGAGGGGTTCTCTCAGATTGCCCTCCCTCTTACATCTCTGACAAAGAAGGAGTCCCCTTTTATATGGACGCCTCGATGCGAATCTGCCTTCCAGGAGCTAAAGGATCGTCTCACCTCGGCCCCCATCCTTGCTCTTCCATCAGGGAAGGAGGGATTCCAGGTATATACAGATGCTTCCTATCAGGGGATGGGTGTCGTTCTGATGCAGAATGGGCACGTAATAGCCTATGCCTCCCATCAGTTGAAGAAGCACGAGCAGAACTACCCCGTGCACGATTTGGAGATGGGGGCAGTCATCTTTGCTCTTAAGATCTGGCGACACTATCTCTACGGAGTACATTGTGATATCTTCTCCGACCACAAGAATCTGAAGTACGTCGACACCCAGAAGGAGTTAAACATCAGACAGAGACGCTGGGTGGAGTTTCTGTCGGACTAACAGTATACCATGCACTACCATCCGGGGAAGGCGAACATGGTCGCGGATGCTCTGAGCCGGAGAGCGAGTACGATAGGAGTAGGCCCGCAGCTGATGGCCTTGGAGTTGATTAGATCATTCGAGGAGATGCAGATTTTGCTAGTGTCTGAGGATGACCCGGAGCTGTATATGGAGTACCTAGGGTCGATGGCTACTACTGATGACATTCGAGACCGCATCAGAGATGGGCAGATGCTGGATGAGAGAGCTGAGCCGATATTCCGAGCCTTGGAGGAAGGCACGACAGGAGATTACTCTTTGAGGGATGGGCTCCTGTGTTTCCGGGGCAGAGTCTACATACCAGTAGGAGGACAGATCCGGGAGGATATTTTGACGGAAGCTCACTGCAGCCGGTATTCGGTACATCCGGGGATCACCAAGATGGTAAAGGATTTAAAGAGGACGATGTACTGGCCGGGTATGAAGAAAGATATTACGTATTTTGTGACGCATTGCGAGGCCTGCCTGCTCGTGAAGGCAGAATGTACGAACCCGACAGGTTTGCTGCAGCCGCTTCCAGTGCCGGAGTGGAAGTTTGAGGATATAGCCATGGACTTCATACATGGGCTACCTCGATCCCGTGCGGGGAACGACTCAATCTGGGTGATAGTGGACAGACTAACAAAGGTGGCCAGATTCATTCCAGTGGCAAAGGACACACCGGTCAGTGTATTAGTACGGAGGTTCATTGAGCAGTTTGTGCGTTATCATGGTGTGCCCAAGACTATCGTTTCAGATCGGGATGGTCGGTTTACATCCAGGGAATGGAGGTCAGTCCAGGCCCAACTAGGTTCTCGGTTGACATTCAGTACAGCTTTTCACCCCCAGACCGACGGACAGACAGAGTGCACCAACTGTACATTGGAAGATCTGTTGCGATTGTGTATTTTGGACCGTGACGAGCCTTGGGAGAGATTGCTGCCACTGGTCGAGTTTTCATACAACAATGCTCATCAGTCCAGCATAGGCATGGCTCCATACGAGGCATTGTACGGAAGGAGGTGCAGGACCCCACTATCATGGGTTCAAGATGAGGATCCACAGGCACTAGGCTCGGAGTTTGTGGGAGATACAGATGCTCAGATTAGATTGATCCGGGACAGGATGTTGGAAGCCCAGAGCAGACAGGCCAAATACTACAATGCGAGGCACCGTCAAGTAGAGTTCCAGGTAGGAGACCGGGTTTTCTTAAAGATACGGCAGATGCACGGAGTCTCGCGGGTTCGCGGGCGAAAGAAGCTCAGTCCGAGATATATGGGGCCCTATAGGATCCTGGAGCGGATCGGCCCCTTAGCCAATAGACTGGAGCTACCGCCGGAGTTAGTGGGATTGCCTGACGTCTTCCAGGTCTCCTCACTTCGGAGGGCTCTGCTACGCCCTGAGCAGCTGATTTCCTTGGCAGATGGCCCGATGGCCTCGGATCGGTCAGTCAACTTGGAGCCTATCAGGATTGACGATACAGCAGTGTGGGTCTTGCGACGAAAGAAGGTCCCGTTAGTCAAGATTCTATGGAAAATTCATGGGCAGGAGGAGCATACATGGGAGCCACAGGACTTGATGCGACAAAAATACCCGGGACTTTTTCGTCAGGTATGCCTCACAACCCCTCTGGACAATCAATTTGCCCTCCTGTTTTAAACCAATGGGACTGAAATTTCAAGAATAGGGGCTAATCTTTTGTTTATTGGGGTGTATATACCTAGTTAAGTGGGCGAATTAATCTTAGACTTGAAACCACATAAAGCAAACATAACGTAGAGATGTAATTTCTTTAATTCTCATGGGATGTTACAAGCTTCTTTTCCCGATTAGAGTCCCGTAGTCTTAACCTTGATTTCAGGGATGAAATCTTTGTTTTGTTTATTGGGATTTGTAACATCCCATTTCCGGCTAGACCCCTAGTAGTCGGTTGGTTGTGGTAGAACCCTAGGGAGCCCAAAAGTTGAAATAAATCGACCAAGATTTCGGGTCACGGGTTGGTCACGCCCGTGACCGACCCGTCACGCCCGTGACCTAGGGCGTGACTCATTCGACGATCGTCGATCTCAGGGAGATGATCGTCGGACGCAAAATTTTCAACCCGGCCCTGTCACGCCCGTGACCCAGGTGTCACGCCCGTGACCTGGGGCGTGACTCCTTCGACGATCGTCGATCTCAGTTAGACAATTGTCGGGCGCGGAATTTGACTCATGGCCTGTCACGCCCGTGACCCGCAATGTCATGCCCGTGACATAGGGCGTGACCACGTTCGATGATCGTCGATTTCAGTTCTACGGTCGTCGACCCAGAATTGGCCACACGGGCATGTTACGCCCGTGACCAACAATGTCATGCCCGTGACATAGGGCGTGACCACGTTCGACGATCGTCGATTTCAGTTCGACGGTCATCGGCCCAGAATTAGTCACCAGGCATGTCACGCCCGTGACCCGTAATGTCACGCCCGTGACATAGGGCGTGACCACGCTCGACGATCGTCGATCCCAATTCGACGATCGTCGACCCAGAATTGGCCACACGGGCCAGTCACGCCCGTGACCCGGGTGTCACGCCCGTGACCACCCTTCGAAGATCGTCGATCTCAGTTTGACGATCGTCGAACCCAGAATTGGCTAACCGGGCCTGTCATGCCCGTGACCTATGTGTCACGCCCGTGACCAAGGCCGAAACGTCAGCCAGACTGGAAATTTCGGTAACCGATGCCATAATAAATTCTAACTATGGGAATGAAAACCAAGAGTATTTATGGGTCGTTTCCTACTTTAATTATGTTAATAATTAAGGAAAAGTGGGTCCAATAGGAAATCGCCACCTGGCGAACACCTCTACATCTCCAGCGTTTCAAATGCCTTTTCCATAACCGAAACGTCATTAAGGGAAATATTAATAGCCATGAACGTTTCATCCTTTCCCCTCCCCATTTGCTGATCTATAAAAGACTCCTAAGAGCAAGAGGAAAAGGTTACACTCCCCATCAAACTGTTTCAGATTTTCCCTTGCTGTTGAAGAATTTCCGGCGACGCCACCACCGCGCCAATGGCTTCCCGACGCTCTGCACGCCTCCAGCCCGCGAACAAGGTCCTCCCCTCCCTCTTTTTCTGCGGATAGATCTTAGAAATTGTTAGGAGAGATATCGGGCTCAAAAGAGCCAGATCGGGTGAGCGTTTTCATGGTTTTTCCAAAATTTTCATGGTGGCGGGTTCGCCGGAAACCGCCTCTCCAGCGGCCGTGCCGCCGCCCGATGATAGCCCTCACCTCAACAGAGGTGGTGGTGGTGGTGGCCGGCCAGGGAGATGGCTGGATGGCCGGGAAATAGTTTGGAAAAGCTACAGGAAATTAGGTTTTCAGGGCTCTGGTTTCGGGCTGTAGAAGAAGATGAACAGTGCCATTTAATTAGATTTTTTGTGAAGCAACTTCTGAATGAAAATATCTGTCACTTTAAATAATTTGGGAAAAATATCTAGAGGCTCCTACAGGAAAAGTGGTCAACATAGAAAATGTATCCCTTGAAGTCTACTTTAATGCAAAACTAATTTCACTCAATTTAGAATCCTGGTTAGACCACTGCACCCTTTTTGGTGAGGTCTATCCAGAGGGTTGTCTTGACCTTAGAAAAATTCCCCACTCCAATCCAGTCATCAAAATGACTTGAAATTTGGGGTGTGGCCTAATATTATCTATATTTAGATGCTGTCCTAAATTTAGGATTTTTGGGAAATATTTTTCTATAGTTTTTAGGAAAATTCAATAATCCTAGCCGAATTTAATTAGATGGATAAATTATTTCCAAACCCTCCCAAATTTTGGTGAGTGGTCCCTGGGTTCACCATAAGGTTCTGTATAATTTTTCATCTCATTTAGAGATGGTTTGGATTAGAAATAATCAACCCTAAGTTTTGCCCTAATAAGGGGTCTTAGGTTAAAAGTGCACTTTTGAGATTTGAGTGGTCAGATCACCTCAACAGAGGCTGAGATTTTTACCACTGGTTAGTAATATTCTCTAGCACCCCCCTCATAGAGTTTGAGGTGGATCGGGGTAAGTTTGCCCTAAGAACCAAGGCCAAACCCTAAGGATGGATCTTGGTGGTTTGTGAAGGTCATGGGGTCAAATGACCTTGGATTGACCCGAAAGATGGTGAAGAGGACCATAGGGCCATTACAGTTCCCTGGATGAAATCTTAGTAGATTTGGAGATTGTTGGGATACCTAAAAACCTAACCCTAGTTTAGGGTGCAAAACTTATAGAGATAGGAAATGACACTAAATCACATTGAAAAGTGTTGAGATTTGGGTAGAGTGAATTATAAGGATGGTACAAGCTCTGGATATTTTACTATGAATTTTAAGATTATTACTTTGGATACTTCATTAACGATTTAGTAGCATATATGATTTGCTTAGAAAATTTATTATGGAATACACACTTCCTGGAAATTGATGAAATTTAGGCAAAGAATGTTTATTATGATTTTAAATCTCTGTGAATTTTTATGGGATTTTTGGAAGTTTAATTCTAAGGCTTGCTTCATTAAGTATGTTTTACCTTGATTATTTGATTAAATCTTTAGTGGTGTTTAGCAAGCTAGTAAAATTATGATTCTTTGCACAAAGATCTTTTATATGTCATACTACTGATTAGTAATTTTTCTATAATTTTTCGATGAATAATTTCAGTACTTTCTTCTTTACGTAGGATTAACGTGATTATACTGGATAAATTATTTACAGGCAAAATACTTTCTGTAAAATTCTGAGAATTTGTATTTGAGGTTACCTTGCTGTTATTTAATGATCATGATTTTTGGGTAGCCATTACCTAAGAGGGTCATGTAGTTCATGTTTAAAATGACCCATGACCTGTCCTTTGGGAAAATTAAATAAATATCAGATTAATTAGGAAAATTATAAGTTTCTGGATTTAGACAAATTATGTTATGGTAGACCTCCATTAAATATTATAGGGGATTTGGAAGACAATTTGGTGTACCTCCCCTTGTGTACCTCATATAGCTTAGGATGGTCTGCATATAGTAAAACCACGGAATCCTGATAATTGATGGTTGGTAGGGCAAGCTAAGATTGAGTTCATCATTGGAAGTCAGGACAAGTAGAGTGTGAGACTAGCCAAGGATAAGGGAGTATGGGAACGACGAAAGATCGTCCATCCTGGGAAGAAGAGGAAGAGTCTTAATACTCTAGGGTTAGAACTAAAGTAACTAAAAGAGGATCGGGTTAAGGGAGATCAACCAATAAAAATAAGTGCCTTGTGAAAGGGAACTTCGGGCCGTAATGCCGCCGTCTTGGTTCCTAGTGCCCCTTGAGAGCCCTTCACGGGGTATACCAGGGGCAGTCCTGGGCTAACGTAAACCATAGGAATAATGAATTAAAAGAGCAACTAGTATAACTAGGGTTACACATTTACACTCCCCGATAGCTAGGAAAGTAGAATTATAGGATTGGTTGCCATTCAGACAGTAGCTCTGAAGGTAGATGCACGGACGGGACTGTCCGGGGGGCCGAGGGCTCGAGGGTTGGAGTACAGAATAAAGGTGGTGGGTCTTCGGTATCTGATTGTTGTTCACACCGACATCGGTACGCTGACTCGGCGGTGTGGGACACTTAGCCAAAGAAAGTCTGGTGGGTACAGCCAGTAGTAGTATGCGGATACTCTAGGTTGTGTTCTTCTAGGGGCGTACGGAAGGGCTAGGCCCGGTAGTGTGGATACCCGCCTAGGAGTGGGGGGCCCGACCCACTGTCTCCGTTTGCCACTACGGAGGTTCCTGGGAGTGAAGATAGCTGCCCGAATAGGGGGAACTAAAGGTCTGTGCGCATAGAGTTGTGTGCGTGAGTTGCACTTGCATGAATCATGGCATAGCATATCACTACACTCATATTTGCATACAACCGACACCCTAACGTATAAATCGGTATGGGACTTTTTATACGATGGGAGCCTTGCAGAAGACCCCTTAACTTATAAGTTTGTATGGGCATTCATATAAGTTAAGGTTACATACTTATTTACTTGCTTGTTTACTTACTGTTCTCTAGCTGTCTTTATATACAAATTACTACTTATTAACTGCTCTCCTTATTACTTACTGCTGTAGGATTTTTAGACCTAATTCATTCTAAATAACTACTAGATGTACTTTATTCTAATCCAATGTTAGATTAGCTCCCTCGTCATCTGCTTGTTCATTCTCCACTTTTTGAAGCTTCCCTTTCCTCCTCTCCGCCCGGTGCTTAGGAGCCGTGGTGGGAGGGGTAGGGGATGATAGGGCTTAGTCTTTATGACTAATTGTTTTCGAACCAAACATTACAGGAGCTCCGGATGGGAGACAGGGACCAGCACCAGCGGAGTACGGTGCGCATGGAGGTGGGACAGTCTAGCACATGTGCACCTGCGACCAGCTCCGTGAGTGATTAGTATTTTCTTAGCTTCCGCGATGAGTGACTTGTAGTGAGGACTCTGATGTACTGGGCTCGAGCCCATTTATCTATTTTCCTGTTATTATCTATTGATGGACTGGTTATGATTTCACTTTTATTTACATGTTTCTGTGGACTTGTTTACATTTTATGTAAAAATAATTCTCTCTCTTGTGATCGAAAAGGGCCGGCAGAATTGGCGTTTTGTAGTGGTTGCCTTCCCGTGAGTCGGTGCCACCGCAAAGCGGCAATTCTGGGCTAAGACCCCGATGGTTTAAAAAGAAATAAAAGGGGGTCTTACATCGTTCATGCGGTCGTAAACGCTTGACCGGTGAAAATAATTTCCCCCAAACGGAGCCTTAGTTTCATCACTCAAGCATCTTGACCTTTAATGGATGGATTCAGCTGGTCTTCATCCATGTACTGTGCACTTGTCCTTCTTCAGGACTTCCCACACCATCCTTTTACTTTTAGGCAGTAGGAGGAGTATCCTAGATGGTCAATATCCATCACCAACTTCCCAACTGCAGATCTTAGATCTTTCCCTCACTATAGTATGATCCATAAGATGGTTTTCTTATTCCAGTCCAAGGTATGGAACATCCTTTTTCCAAGTACCAATTAGGGGATGGGCACTTAGACTATCCTGTAAAATATAATTTATCTTACCTTAGGACCCTAAAATGAATTGGGTCCTAGGTTCCTGTTAGCAACAAAATGCACCTGTATACCTACATCTGGCCTGTCAGGAAGACTCGCCCTTTCCCCTGGCACACTAGGTTTGTGCCAACAATATATGGCAAAGTGGCCCACTTTACCACAATACCAACACTCATGGATATTATACCTCTCTTTTGAGCTGGTCTATCAATTGGGTTAGGTGCAGACTGAATAGAAGGAAGTGTAGTTTCCTTGTTCCTATTTTTCTCAGCCATAATCTGACTGAAGGTAGGTCTGGCAGTAGAAGAGATTTGTTTTTCTAGAAGTTTACCAGTAATTGTAACGCCCCCGATTTTCCTGCGTTTATTTGTATTCTCGTTGGCGTTACGATGACGCGTTTCCGTGGCTTGTGCCATGTGTGGAGTATGGTTTAGCTCCTTAGAACTGAGTGCCCTGTTTGGTAGCCTGTTGGCAAGATCTCCCTAGCAAGCCGAGTCGTTTTGGGTGACCCGGTGTGGCCTCTCGGGGGGATGTTTGATTTTGGCTTTATTTGGGTATAACTCGGGTTCTGTTCGTCGAAAGTTAATTTCGACTTCGCCGTTGTGTTCGTAGCATGGGTATTTAGCTACGGTGCGAATTTCGTCGAATTCCGAGGTGATTCGGTTTTCGTGTCGTTTGGTGTGTTAATAGTATTTGTGATCAATTAATTAAATTGATTTGGCTGAATATTAAATTCTTGCGGGAGAATTTATTGACCATTTATTTTCCTTGCTAGGTGGCGGCCGTGTATTGGCTTACCTTTTTTTTTGGTATTCGCTTATTGTAATTAAGCGATTAGGCGTTTTTAAGCGATTAGGCGTTTTTAGGGTTCGGTTTTGAGGCTGAACCGGCGGGTTAGCTTTAGTATAAAAGCTCTGTTTAAGAAGTGACGACCCACTTCTTCTTCTTTTCCTGAGAGAGAAACCGTCGGCTTGTTCTCGGAAGAACAGAGGAGAAAAACCGCCCGTCCTGTACCTCCTTCGGTCAGCGATTCCGGGCTTGTTCGTGAATGAAATTCGATTCCGAAAACGGCGTTGGCTTGCTCTCTCCGAGATCTTCGTTTCGACGGTAAGATATTTGATTTTCATGGAGTTTTGATGAGATTTGGGTTTTCGGTTTTGGAGTTTTCCGTCATTAATGGCCGTGAGATTAATTCTAGGTGCTGTGGCTGTTCGTTCCATGTGAAGAGGAGGAGAGCCGTCCGTGCTTCGCCGAAAGTTGAGGCAAGTGGTATTCTTGCCCTTGCCAAGTATCTTTTGAATTATTCTTGCTGTATTTGAAATCCCTGTTAGCCTTAGGGTAGAGGCCTTGTAGTTTTCTTTTTCTTGCTAACTATAGGATTTAGTTCTTCCTATTTGAACCCCCTACTTGTGCGGTTGGAACCCAACCTTGCAGGCGTGTTGCCGTTTATCTTTGCTCAGATCTTTGCTCTGGTTTGGGTGTAGCCGAGAGGAAGTGTTAGGAGAGAGGGGTGATTTCTTTTCCCAAATTTGCTAAGTGTATTACTCGAGTGGTGGCTTTGAGATACTCGAGTAGAAGGCATTAACTCGAGTATTAGACTTGGAGTACCCGAGTAGTAGGTAACTACTCGAGTAGTGGTTTTGAGTTACTCGAGTAGTAGGTAACTACTCGAGTAGGGGTTTTGAGTTACTCGAGTAGTAGGTAACTACTCGAGTAGGTGTTTTGGGTTACTCGAGTAGTGGACTCGAGATACTCGAGTAGGTGTTTTGGTTTACTCGAGTAGTAGGCATCTACTCGAGTGCAGGTTTGTAGCTACGCGAGTAGTGGTTTTAGCATACTCGAGTAGTAGGCAACTACTCGAGTAGCGGGTTGGGGTACTCGAGTAGTTGGTAACTACTCGAGTGCTGGTTATGTTTGTATACTCGAGTAGTAGGCGACTACTCGAGTAGAGGGATGAGGTACTCGGGTAGTAGGCGACTACTCGAGTAGAGGGTTGAGGTACACGAGTAGTTGGTAACTACTCGAGTGCTGGAATTTGAATACACGAGTAGTAGGCAACTACTCGAGTACTGGAAATTCCCTGCCTTTTTTTTCTGTCTTAGAATCGTTCGACTATCGTCGATCTCTGAATGGAGATCGTCGATCTCGGTTTATGCATTGGGCCGTTCGACTATCGTCGACCTCCGGTCGACAATCGTCGAGCTCCGTATTACCTTAGTGGGATTGTGGTTAGAGTTTGGTTTTGGCTTTAAGTGAGGCTAGCTCACTCAACGCCAAGGTTTAGGTAGGCACTGAGTGGGTCTCACTCAGCGCCTTGTCGTGTTGATTCTTTTCAACACTCTTCCCTTACCTTGTTTTTCGTTCCCGAGTGGTTTTCTTATTATATTTCTGGTATTTCCTTGTCGGCCGTTTTCTTTACCTTCTTAAAGGCCGAATCGTGGGTCGTGGTTAGTAGTGGTGTTTTATAGCTCTTCAGGGGGGTGGAGTTGTGTGACATAGCCAAGGCCACTCTTATTTTCGTGCTCCAGGTACGGGCTGGGCATGTGTGGGTGGAAGGTCCCTTGTGCTTTCACATGTAGACCCTCGAGCTTGTTGACTTGGACTTGGTGAATGGAGGGCTGAGTTTGCCTCTGATCTGGTTCCTCGTTGTTTGTTTTTGCTACTACCACTCTCCACAGTTTAGGGTGTTAGAAGTTCCTTCCTTGGTAGCTTGCAGCACTTTAGGCTCTTGGTAGCCTATTAGGCCCGGCAAGATGTTGTTCCTGAGTTGGGTTGTTGCTGTTTTCTTTGCTCGTTGTGCTTTTCTTGTTGTCCTATTTTGGACAGTTGTGACTCTTTCTACTGCATGTTTTTCAGTTACTTCTTCCTTTTGGTTGACTCTTACATGCAGTTGTTTTTACCTTGTTGCTTGCTGAGGTATTCTGTTTTCTTTTGGAATACCCCAGGTTCTGAGCCATAGCCAGTTGGGTGGCTAGTTTGCAGTGGTAGGGTTGGTGGTCTCTTGGACTTTGGAATTCCGTTTGCCGTGTGGGTGAGGTAGTTTTTCAGTACTTTCTTACAGACATACATATGTGTCAGTGGGTTCGTGTCAGGTTGTTGGCGCCCACTGGTAGTTGTTGCCCTTGTACTGGATATATTTACTTATGCTGCTACCATTTTCTGGAGATAGTCTACTTGATCTGAGAAGGATTTATTCTAGGTGGCTAGTTATTTTCAAACCATAATTATTGTTATAAATAAAGCTCATGAATGACATGTTTCTATAAAACTTAATCACTATTTTCCAAACAACGTATAAAGACCGTTTTCTTATATATTAAATAAATTAAATGTAGGGTCTTGCATAGCATGAGTGGTTCTCTTGGGACCCTTATGCGCTCTTTAGGGTGTAAAACCTAATTAAAGTATTTTTCTTTCCGCAGTATATAAATATAGTTTTCTTTTGTGGACTAGGTGATCCACTGAGCCGAGGGATACGGTCTCTAAAACATAACTGATTTTCTATTCATTAAGCACATGATTTTCTTGCACAGGGATTGTAGTTGGTTTGCCTGAGCGTCAGCAGTTATCCCCTGCTTGACGTGGCATCATGGCGCGTATTTTCTCATACTCTGATGTTTCCTAAATTCGGAGAAAATGCGGGTTGTGACAGTAATGGTCTTATTTGTGGAAGACATACTATTGATGGCTTCAGAAATGCCCAAGTCTGTCTTGCTGACAAACTTTCCCTTGGTCTTAGTGTGTGCTAGGAGATCTTGAGAAAAGGCCACTGCCTTACTCATGAGTGAGGGGGATTGTCCACTAAATATAAATGGTCAAGGATGGGCCATTTGAATTTCTTCATTGGGAGCCTTACATGCACTCATTCCCCTACCCTTTCTTCTTCCATTGTAAGATACATTTGTACTCTTACAAGGAGAATTCCCATTCTTTCAATGACCATACTTGCAGTCTTGGTCATACTTGTTGAATGGGAGAATTACCTTGTGAAAGGTTGACTGAGACTTAATTGGAGCTTTGCCTTTCCCTTTAGAGAGGGTAACTCCCGAATTCCTCTTGGACTCAGATTTTCTCTTGAGAGAATCAATCTTAGAGAAATTTGACACAATTCTCTTCTGCCTCCAAAGTTTTTATTCCAGATCCAGAATAATAGAGTCCTTATATTTGATGGACTCAACATGGATGTCAAACATTGTCTTGAGATGGATAACTTCCCTCATCTTGAGATACAACAAAGATGTTGTCTCATACCGTTGAGAAACAGCTAGCTGTAAGGAGACAATCTCCTTAGCGTGCTTCTTGGCTAGCTTCTTGCTTTCCCTCAAAGCCTCCAAAATTTCACCATAGTTGTCAATCAATTGATTGACATCTACCTCAGACTCAGAGTAATCTTCATCACTAGATGAAGAAGCTTGTGAATATGTACTTGCCACATAATCTGAATAGTAAGAAGAACTAGATAGAGTGTACCTTTTCTTGACAAGGCTGATCCTGGCAGGTTTTTTCTTTTGTCAAGGCCATCAGCTCACAGCAACCACTGATATCTACATTCACCTTAGTATCACTTTCTGACCGTGATAGAGGGGCCCGAATCTTTATCCTAGTATTTGAATTGTCTTCATCTTCATCTGTACTAGCAGAAAGTAGCCCAATGAAGGCTTCTTCTTCTTCAGCCTCTAAATCACTATCTGAAAGACTGACTCTCTCTATCCCTTCCATATAGACAATCAAGGTGTCCCATATTTCTTTGGCAGTCTTGCAGTGGACCAAGATCTGGAAGGTGGAGTCATACATGGCACTTACCATGATGTGTTGTGCTCTCTTGTCCATAACTGCCAAGACAATTTCATCTTCAGTCATTTATGCATAACTCTTTGGAGTATGGTCTTCTACATCTAAGATAGAGACCTTCATAGGCATTAAAGGTCCTTCTCGAACTGTTGCAAAGACCCCAGAATCAGAGTCTTCCATGGTCTGCCTGATCCTCTCTTTCCAGGTCCCAAAGTTCTCCTTTCAACTGACTTGAAGTTCCATTTCTTATGGTTCTCTTCTGAACCCACAAGCATAAACCTTTTAACTATCCTTTCAGGTTTACTCAGACTGTTAAGTCTTTTTTGAGCAACCTTCCTCTATTAACACTTGAAAGTCATTAGTTTCATGGATAGCTAAATCACTTAGAGGGGGGGCGGGGGTGAATAGGTTTCTTAGTCTCTTATGACTATCTTTACTTTTCTTTCTTTGGGTGCTATGTTAGTGAGTAGTTTTCTGCTTTCAAGATGTACACAACCTGCAACAAAGAAATAACACAAAAAACACACGCAATATTTATAGTTGTTCCCCAGATTAGGGGTATGTCCACTTTCCCTCCCACCTTTCTAACTTCTAGTTAGAGAAGGCACTTCTCCAATCTAGGATCCTAAGAGCTTACAACTCGATCCCGTAGGATCACTCAGTCTCCTCCAAGACCTACAACTCAGGCACAAGGTGTAAGACCACTTTTTTATGACACTACCAGGTCTTATGCCCAGAATCGCCATTTTGTAGTGACACCGACACTCAAGAGAGTCTCCACTATAGAACGCAGATCCTGCCAGCATTAATGATCACCTAATAAGTAGAAGTATAATAGTGAAGAAAACCAAGTCAAGTCCACAAATCACAATATATATTTGAATATGAAAATCACAGCAAAGTCCATATGAGATAAAGCTACTAAAACAGAATAGTAATATAGAAATATAAACAGGCTCATACCCGGTACATAATGACCTCACTACAACACTCTCGCGTAAGTTAAGTAAAACTAACACTCATGAAGCCAGAGGCTAGTACTCCTGTGCTAGACTGGCCCACCTCTATGTGCACCATACTACGACGGTGCTGCATCTCCTGCTGCTTCTCCCTGTCTCCCATCCGGAGCCCCTGAAATGTTTGGTCCACCGACTGTTAGTCATAAAGACTAGGCACCCTATCATCCCCACCTCACCCAAGTGACTCCTAGGCACTATGCGGGAGGAGAGATGGAAATCTTATGAAGGTGGAGAGTAAACAAAAGCAGGTGGCGGTGGATCTATCTAGCAGTCATATAATATACCATATATTAGAGTCTAAGCTAGCAGTTCTATAACAAGTAGAGCAGTAATAAAGAAAAAGTAAAGAGAACAAGCTATATTTAAAGGTAACCTTAATTTTTAAGAATGCTCATATAAACTTATAAATTATGGGGTCGTTTTGTAGGGCCTATCATATCAAAGTCCCACAACAATTTATACGATAAAGGTAGTGGTTTAAATATAATAATGACATGCTATGCTATGTTATGCATATTTAATTTTATGTTCATACAAGTGCAACACATATACCCGACTCTATGTGCACAGACCTTTAGTTCCCCCATTTGGAGTTAGCTAAATTCTCTGTTACCTCTTGTAGTGGTAAACAGAGGTAGTGGGTTGGTCCACCCCACCTCTAGGACAGTATTCACACTACTTAACCTAGACCATCATACGCCTCAACACGAAGTACACACCGCGGAGCTCCTACGTGCTTTGCTGGAAAATCCACCAGTCTTTTCCTTGGCTAAGTGAGAACCACACTCGCTGAGTCAACGTATCAACGTCGGTATGAACGACCCTCCAATACCAAAGACCCGCCACTTTATGCATATGAAACCATGACATCCCAAACTTTTCGAGCCATCGTCTCCCCAGACTAACCTGTCTGTTACCAAATTCCTTCCGAGTCATCGACTCGCTGGGATAATCTACCATTTCCATAGCCACTGAGCCTACCGCTCGAGTCACCAAGCTTGACTAACTTCCCGTGACTTCAGGGTGTGTAACATCCCAATGTTACTTCTAGACCCCTTAACTTAGATTGGGTTAGGCATGGGGTGGGTGTTAGGGTTAGAAGCTAGATTGACCCTAGGTAGTGGGTTGTAGCCATGTGGGGCCCACCATGGGGCCAAAGTCAAACTAGGTCAAACTAGCCTAAACAGGAACCCTAGCCACACCATGATCCCCTCATGATGCCCTAACCCTAAATACAATCTAAGTGGACCCCAAGGTAGGCCATGGGGTCAACCAGTTGACCATGATGGGTCAAGTCAACACCTTTGACCTAAATAGTGAAAATGGTTCCCTAGCCAATTCACTGGGTTGGGTCCACCCAAATCAACCCAAATTCATCATGTGGGCCTAAAGTGACCCTATAAACCCTAGGGGAGAGAAAAATAGGGTCTTGCAATAGTGATTTTGGGAGAACACTTAGGAGAGAGAAAAGAGGAGGAGTAGGAGAGAGAAGATGCTAAGAAATGGGTTTGGACCATTTGGGCTCATCCCACCAACCCATGATGGGTTGGCTGACCATGCATGGGTATCAGGAGGTGTGGGACCCCCACCATGCAGCCTTGGGCCAAGCCCAAACCCAACCCAAGCCCAATATGACCTAACCCATTTATGGAAGTCAACTCCCTCTCTTCACTCACCCAACTCAACCCTAGCCTTGGTAACCCGACCCACTAAGGCCTAGTCAACCCTCAAGGACCAGTGGGGCCCACTCCCAAGCCACCTAGCCGGCCAAGATCCCCAACCCGACCCCAACATTGTTGAAATCGCCCCTAGCCTTGGTGAGGTCGCCCCCCCCCCTCTTAACTCAGCCCCCAAACCACTTCCCCCTCTCATTTCCATTCACTCCTATCCCTGAGACAGAGAGAGAGAGCCGGAGACCACTGCAGCCATGGCAAACCGAGGAGATCGCCGGAAAATCCATGCTATGGAGAGCCGCCGCCACCCTCACCCACAGCCGCCATTAAGGGTCCGTATCCCCTCCCCTCCTACTGTACTAGCATTCCTAGATCTTCTAGGTTGGTAGTCAAGCTCAAAAGAGCTCGACTGTAGGCCTCTACTAGCTTGGAAAAGCAAAAAAATGGCGGATTTAGGGTTTCTCGGGTGGGTGGCACCGCCGCCGTCCGCCGCTCTCCGCCGCCCGACCGCCGGCCAGCTCAAGCCCCGACCACCGAGAGGCCGGGGGAGCATTTGGCCGGAGGTCCCGCCGCCGGCGATGGCCGGAAATGGCCTTGAAAGTTCAACAGCCTCGGTTGGCCCTGCATGCACTGCATGGGGAAGAGATACAGTAGCCGTTGGATGCGCTTTAAGATTAGTGCAAGCAGATGAATGAAATTCCTGTATTTTTATATTATGATTAAAATATCAATCTGTCACACTTTAACAGTGACTTTGCATGCTGATTTTGGGGTACTTAGAGGCCCCACCTTAGGATGGACCCTGAATAAAAAATCTAGATAGATGACTTAACTTTAAAATGCCACAGAAATCATAGGGTTTGGACCAGAAGGCTGTCCTGTAGGGCTGTTTTGCTAGGACTGCCCTTAAACTAGGACAGAAACAAATATTGGTGCCCTGCTCAAACCCTAAGTCCAAATGGACTGAGATTTTGGGCATGTGCCTTATTTAGCCAAATCTAGGTCCTCCCAAAAAATCAGAATTTTTGGGGAACATTTTGCTATAGTTTTTACAAAAATACCCAAAAGTAAATAAATGTGATTTTTGGAGTTCTCCAACTCCAAATGGCCCCAAATTTTGGTGGCACCCTCTCATGAGTATATTAGACCCATGGTTAAAATTTGGGCTAAATTGACTCACTGCATGATGAGGAATCTCACTTGCAAGTTTGTAAAAATAGGCTTAGGCTTGGGCTGCAAATAGTAAATTGGCAGGATTTTAAATGGCTGCCCAAGCCAAACCAGAAGCCCCCTTGACCTAAGATTTTGGTCAGAGGTATAATTAGGGTACATTTAGGCCCTGCCCATAAATGGGCTTGATTGGGAAATAAAATATGAGGAAATTACCAAAGTACCCCTAGGGCTTAACTAGGTGATTCTTGGGGTTAGCTAACTCCAAATGGCCCCAGATTCTGGTGGCTCATCCTTAGGGGCATCATTGGTGTCTGGTAGAAATTTCAGGGCAATTGGACCCTTGCATGATGGGTTAATCCTTGTACATGTGTTGGCTAATTTAGGCCTTGGTGTGCAATTAGCAAGAAATTGTATATAGTGAATTTAGCCTAGCTGAGGCACCCAAAAACCATACAATAAATTCCAGTGATTCATTAGGGCATGTTTCACCCCTAGAATTATTTTTGGGACTTTTGGAATCAAAAATACCACTTATTGGAATTTTTCAAATTATAGGCCTTTTTGGAAAATAAATGGGAAAAATAGAATTTGGCTATAGAAAACTTTCAAATTCAGCCAAGTCAAAGTATGGTGTCTTATTTGACTTAGAAAAATTTTAGACCTCTGTTTGGAAATTATTGGAACAAAAACCTTGAAATTACTATTTTACCCCTTTTTGTATTTATTTATGAATTGATGGAATTACATATGGGGAAATTTTAAAAATATTTCTATAGATGTATAATAGCAATATTAGTGTTGCATATTTATTTCAGAATTTTTTTTTATACACTGATAATTATTAAGGTAGGAAAATGGCATTTTGGTAAATAATTAGGAATGAATTTTGGTAGACCATTACACAGTGGAAATAAATGAAACTCTGTCATTAGTCATAAAATAGTAATATGAATGCTTAGTAATTTTCCTGGAATTTTGGTGAATACATTCCTTGTACTTCATTTGGAAAATGACACTTGTGTAGGAATTGTATTAATTATGGGATAAATAGATATAATAAAAGAAAAATTATGAAATCTTGTAGACAGTAATATTTTTCTCATATGCAATTCAGGAAAATTCCCATAAGTCAGAAGATTTTAATTGATGATACTTCATGTGTAAAATGACCTAGGGAATAATTCTAAAAGATTTAATTAAAGGCCTTAATGACCTAGGAAAATTATGAAAATCAACACACTCATTTTATTAGTCTATACCACCCTAGGATAAATACTTGGGGTCAGCTGGATCAAGAGTTTAGAAGATCGATTTCAGGGTGGCAATAGGTCATGGGGTGCGCTTAAGAAAGAAGGTTGGACTATAGGCCGCCAGGGGATGAATCAACAACTGAGTTAGGGTCTAAGTTCGGAAGTATAACCCTGGGTGGCAGATGCATTCTAGAGACGAGAGTAACAGAGCGACATAAGACTTACCTAGAAAGGGTTGACGGAAGATCGCCACTCCTTAACCCATACCTTAAATCACTGGGTCACTCTATGTAACAGGAGAGAGAAAAAGGGGTTCGGGGTAGGCAACAACTAAACTAAATATCCTTGAGAAAGGGAGCTCTAGGATTCAGCCCATCGTAGCTCCTAGTGCCCCTGAGAGCCCTTCACCGGGAATACCTTGGGCAGTCCTGCGATTAACCTTAAGATTTTAAGTATGATAAACTGTAGACAAGAGTAGTCTATTAGGTTAGGTGAACTGGACATGTGCTCACTCGTGCCGGGTTGGAGGGACTTGGAGTCTTTGACTACTTGCTCGCCCGTGCAGAGTTGGAGGATGAAATTGGTTTCATATATACTCACCCAGGCAGGGTTGGAGGTTTTGTAGCATATTCTCACCCGTGACGGGTTGGAGAGTTTTGGGTCTGGTTAGACCTTCGAGCTGGAGGCTCAATATACTATACTTGCATGTGCATATACTAGTGGCGGGCCATGCGGTACTGGCCAGTCGTCACACCGACGGCAGTACGGTGGACCAGGCGGGTGCGAGAGTTAGGAGGACCAGTAGGATGTTTATACTGGAGTCTGGAAGGCTTTTCCTAATAACGCGCACCCAGCCCAACAAGACTGACAGGTAGTCAGCAAAGTTGTACGCAGAGACTCTAGAGTGCACTGACGGTGTACAGAGGCGCACAAGAGAGGTCTAGGCCTGGTAGTGTGTATACCCGCCTAGAAGACGGAGACGCCCGCTCCGCTGCTGCCGTAGCCACAACGGTGGTACCTGAGAGTGATGCTAGCTCTCGAAAAGTGGGAACTAAAGGTCTGTGATCACAGAGTCGTGTGTGTGTGTTGCACTGCATGTTCATAACATACCCACCATATAGTTGCATAACATTAACCTGCATAACAACCTAAGACACCTAATGTATAAGTGGTATGGGACGCTTATACATTAGGACCTGCTATACGAACCCTTAGCCTATAAGCCTGAGTGGGCATGTTTATAGGTTAAGGTTATTTTTCCTTTATATATATGCTTGTGACTCTGACACCCCATTGTATAAATGGTATGGGACATTCTATACAATGGGAGCCTTGCAAAAGATACCTTGCTTATGCGTACCCGCATAAGTGGAGGTTACATTTCATTAAATTTGGATTATATATACCCTGTTAGTTTCCTGTCACCTGCTCGCCTTTGCCACCCCTTGTTGTCCTCCGCTTCGTCCTCCCGCACGGTGCCTAGGAGTTGCAGGAGGAGGTGCTGAGGATACGACTTAGTCTTTTTGACTAATGGTCGTTGACCTTACTATTTTAGGAGCTCGAGGAGGTGGACCAGCACGTCGAGGAGACCGGACTTTAGGAGTAGGTACCGGCTACTACTACTGGAGCACATGTTCAGGTGCGATGATTTGAGATGATAGATTCCGCTGCTGTATGTGAGAGTGAGAGTGATCATGATGTACTGGGCATAAGCCCTATTTACTTTCACTTCTGTACTCATTATGGACTGACTTTTATTTCATTTGATATGTATATGTGATGTGGCTGTGGACTTGCTTCTGCTTTTACTCTGATTTATTATGCAATTATTCTCATATTGGCCGAACAGGTTATGATCGTACTAGCCGGCAGAATCGGCGTCTTGCGGTGACGACTAACTCGTGCGTTAGTGTCACCGTAAGGCGGCGGTTCTGGGCATAAGATCCGGGTTGCCTCGGATTTGAGGAACAGGATCTTACAAACTGGTATCAGAGGAACACACGATCATATGAGAATACAGTCCACCACACTGGAACACCCCGCTCGGGCATTAGTTTGCGGACAAACTATGCAGCGGAAGCAATGGTGTGCCCATGTGTAAAAGCCACATAAAACAGTCCATTAAACGATGAGTTAGGCCAATTTTGACATTACCTTACCTTTATGCAGCCTCCACAAGATACGGTTCCTCCCCCTCCGGCTTCCATTCCGTTCATGCAGACAGAAATGGGACAAACGCTGACGGCGATCCTGGACGCATTCAGAGATCAGCAAGCCCCGGTACAGCTACCCAACCCAGGGTCGAACTGGCTGAGTGCGTTTAAAAGTCTGTCTCCGCCACTGTATCGCGGGATAGAAGATGCTGTGAAGACAGAGGAGTGGTTGGAGACCATCCAGGAGCTGCTAGCTGGCATCAGCTGCCCCGTCAGACAGGCAGTTCCCCTTGCCACCTCGGCACTAGACGCTCATGCAAAGAGGTGGTGGAAGTCGGTGCGGGACTCTACATTCGCCGACCGGGAGCTGATGGACATATCTTGGGAGGAGTTCAGCGACGTCTTCTTGGAGCATTTTGTATCTTCCACAGACCGAGATGCCTTGGAGGCGAGGTTTCTGAGCCTCCAGCAGGGGAGCCGATCAGTTATTGAATATCAGAGAGAGTTCTCCCATCTGGCGAGGTTTGCAGGCTTCCATGACTGGGAGGACCAGAAATACGCGAAGAGATTCTATCACGGGCTCTGCGACTCTTTGAGGCAGCCCTTGCTGTTCATTGCCCACGGTACCATGGCGCAGATCATCGAGATGGCAAAGAAGCTGGAGGCTGACCAGCTGTTGGTGCAAGGCAGAGGGAAGAGATCGTTGGATGGACAGTCGTTTGGGGAGAGCAGCAGATCGTCTCAGAGGGGCAAGACGATTGGATACAGGAGAGGTGGGGGACATCGTCGTCCCAACTATAGGCAGGATCAGGGGCCTCCTCCACCTTTGGCTCCCCCACCTATGCAGATTCCCGGACCGATGAGACAGGATGATCGAGGTTAGAGGCAGATCACCTGCTTTGGATGCGGCCAACCTGGGCACATCAGGACGCAGTGCCCGCTTCAGGTCCACCCTCTTCCTCCTCCTCCACCTCCAGTGGCCCCTCCAGTTCACCAAGGCCGAGGACGAGGACGAGGACGAGGCCGAGGCTGAGGCCGAGGATATCACGGCCGAGGCCGAGACCGGGAGCAGGTATACGCGCTAGATCTCACGGAGCAGAGGGACCCAGAGGAGGTGATTACAGGTACTTAAAATTTTTTTTTAGGATTTATAAATTTTAAATTTTAAGAGTACCTTAGACATTAAAAGTAATACTATTCTTTGAACTCAAACAAACCCAGGCATAGTGATGATTAGCGGCAAGCCCGCTCACACCCTCTTCGACACGGGTGCGTCACACTCCTTCGTGTCGGACTCGTTTATTGAAGGATTAGAAGGAGTGGAGAAGTTTTTCGGTTTGGAAAAGAGAGTGCGACTCCCTGATGGTACGGAATTTCGAACCACAGACTGCTGCAATATGGATGTCGAGGTAGGAGGCAAAGCGTTTGAAGCTCCGGCAACAGTTCTTAGCCTACCGGATTATGATCTGATCCTAGGCATGAACTGGCTTCATTGGAACTACGCGCAGATAGATTGCCCCTCGAAGAGGATCACACTCAAACACGGAGACTCCTACGTCACCATTGAAGGTATCCGTTCCATCCCTCGCCTTTCTTTATCTTCAGTACAGGCTGTCAAGGCCTATGAACAGGGAGAAGAGGTATACCTCATTTGTTTCGAGATGGCTGTGGTAGAGAGTTCCATAGCCGATGTTCCAGTGGCACGAGATTATGCTGATGTCTTTCCGGAGAAGTTACCTGGACTACCACCATCACGAGACTTGGACTTCAGGATTCAGTTGGTTCCAGGGGCGAGACCAGTGTCCCGGGCACCCTATAGGATGGCACCTAGAGAATTGGCAGAATTCAGGACACAGTTACAGGAACTGGTGGAATCGGGTTTTGTACGACCGAGTTCTTCGCCTTGGGGAGCACCCGTTTTATTTGTGAAGAAGAAGGACGGTTCGCTGAGACTATGTATAGATTATAGAGAACTGAACCGTTTGACGGTTCGGAATACATATCCACTGCCACGGATAGATGAGCTCTTCGATCAGCTTCAAGGAGCTTGCTGGTTTTCAAAATTGGATTTGCGCTCGGGTTATTATCAGCTCCGCATCAGGGAAAAAGATATACCGAAGACGGCTTTCAGCTCACGCTACGGGCTATATGAATTCACGGTGATGCCATTTGGGCTCACGAATGCCCCCTCGGCGTTCATGACGCTCATGAACCGTGTATTCGAGCCTTATCTAGATCGGTTTGTCATAGTTTTTATTGATGATATTTTGATTTACTCACGGTCTCGAGAGGAGCATGCAGGGCACCTAGCGCTAGTATTGCAGAAGTTAAGAGAATTCCAGATGTATGCGAAGTTCTCTAAGTGCCAGTTCTGGCTTCAGGAAGTGGCTTTCCTTGGACACACGATCAGTGGAGCTGGATTAGCAGTGGATCCGGCTAAGATAGAGGCAGTGCGGGATTGGCCACGACCAAAGACAGCGTCGGACATCCGTAGCTTCTTGGGCCTAGCAGGTTATTATCGCAAGTTCGTGGAGGGATTCTCGAGGATAGCCCTCCCCCTCACGTCCTTGACGAAAAAGGATGCCGCATTTGATTGGACAGAGCAGTGTGAGTCAGCATTTCAAGAGCTCAAGGACCGGCTCACTTCATCCCCCATCCTTGCACTGCCCTCTGGGAGTGAAGGATTCCAGATATATACAGATGCCTCCTATCAGGGGATGGGTGCAGTCCTGATGCAACATGGACATGTTATCGCTTATGCTTCGCGACAACTGAAGAAGCATGAGCATAACTACCCAGTACATGATCTCGAGCTCGGGGCCGTAGTCTTTGCCCTCAAGACATGGAGACATTACCTCTACGGGATTCATTGTGATATATACTCCGATCATAAGAATCTCAAATACATCGACACGCAGAAGGTTCTGAACCTGCGACAGAGGAGGTGGCTTGAGTTCCTCTGCGATTACGACTATAAGATGCACTATCACCCGGGAAAGGCGAATACTGTAGCAGATGCTTTGAGCAGGAGAGCCAGCACTTCTGGACCGGAGCCCCGGGTGATGTCTATGGAGCTGCTGCGCATGATGGAGGATATGCAAATTACCATGGTTTCGGAAGCCGAGCCAGTGATCTATCGAGAGTATCTGAACTCTTTGGTCAGCGATGATGATATACAGAAGCGCATTCTTACACATCAGAGATTGGATACTGATCTAGAGCCTATCTTTGACGCTCTAGAAGAAGGCAAGTATGGGGATTATACGCTGGAGGATGACCTTCTTCGATTCCGTGGCCGAGTGTACATTCCAGTAGGAGGTGAGATCCGGGAGGATATTCTCAGAGAGGCGCACTATTCCAGATACTCAGTACATCCCGGCATCACCAAGATGTGGGCTGACTTACGACGGACCATGTACTGGCCAGGAATGAAGAGGGAGATCATATATCTTGTGACACACTGTGAGGCTTGCCAGCGAGTGAAGGCCGAATGCAAGAGCCCAGGCGGTATATTACAGCCACTGCCAGTCCCAGAATGGAAGTTCGAGGATATTTCCATGGATTTTGTACACGGACTCCCTCGCTCCCATTCTGGGCACGATTCTGTCTGGATCATTGTGGACAGGTTGACCAAGGTAGCACGGTTTATCCCGGTCAGAAAAGATGCCCCGGTTGCTGTGTTGGTGAGGTTGTTTGTAGAACAGTTCATCCGGTATCACGGAGTACCCAGGTCTATTGTTTCAGATAGAGATGGTCGCTTCACCTCCAGGGAATGGAGGGCAGTGCACGCTTACTTGGGATCCAGACTTTCCTTTAGCACTGCCTTCCACCCGCAGACCGACGGTCAGACGGAGCGGATGATACGCACTATGGAGGACCTGCTCAGGCTATGTATCCTGGATACAGGGAAACCCTGGGAGAGACTACTGCCGTTGATCGAATTCTCATACAACAACAGCCACCATGCCAGCATCGGGATGGCTCCTTACGAGGCGCTTTATGGGAGAAAATGCCGGACTCCGCTATCCTGGGTGCAAGATGTGGATACTCGAGCCCTTGGGTCAGACTTTGTGGAGGATACGGAGGCTCAGATTCACTTGATCAGGGATCGGCTTTTGGAGGCTCAGAGCAGACAGGCGAAATATTATGATACTCGGCACCGGAAAGTGGAGTTCCAAGTTGGGGACAGGGTTTTCCTGAAGATCCGACCGGTACACGGTATTTCTCGGATTCGAAGACATAAGAAGCTCAGCCCCCGGTACATGGGACCATACCTGATTCTGGAGCGTGTGGGCCCATTGGCTTATCGGCTGCAGCTACCTCCGGAGCTGAGTAGCCTACACGATGTGTTCCATGTCTCTTCTTTGCGAAGAGCTCTCCTTCGCCCTGAGCAGCATGTCCCTACTGCAGCTGGACCGGTCGGGCCTGACCGTTCAGTTAGATTGGAGCCGATCCGGATCGACGATTCAGCAGTCCGAACGTTGAGGAAAAAGAAGGTTCCACTCGTAAAGGTGCTGTGGTCCAACCATGGATGGGAGGAGCACACCTGGGAACCTAGGGATCTGATGCTGGAGCGTCATCCAGAACTATTTACATCAGGTACTTTTATGTTATTTTCTACAAAATTTCCTTAACAATTTCTGCAATTGGAACCCGTAGACCCAAACTTAAATTTCGGGGACGAAATTATTTCTTTCGTTTATAGGATTTGTAACATCCCAATGTTACTTCAAGACCCCTTAACTTAGATTGGGTTAGGCATGGTGTGGGTGTTAGGGTTAGAAGCTAGATTGACCCTAGGTAGTGGGTTGTAGCCATGTGGGGTCCACCATGGGGCCAAAGTCAAACTAGGTCAAACTAGCCTAAATAGGAACCCTAGCCACACCATGATCCCCTCATGATGCCCTAACCCTAAATACAATCTAAGTGGACTCCAAGGTAGGCCATGGGGTCAACCAGTTGACCATGATGGGTCAAGTCAACACCTTTGACCTAAATAGTGAAAATGGTTCCCTAGCCAATTCACTGGGTTGGGTCCACCCAAATCAACCCAAATTCATCATGTGGGCCTAAAGTGACCCTATAAACCCTAGGGGAGAGAAAAATAGGGTCTTGCAATAGTGATTTTGGGAGAACACTTAGGAGAGAGAAAAGAGGAGGAGTAGGAGAGAGAAGATGCTAAGAAATGGGTTTGGACCATTTGGGCTCATCCCACCAACCCATGATGGGTTGGCTGACCATGCATGGGTATCAGGAGGTGTGGGACCCCCACCATGCAGCCTTGGGCCAAGCCCAAACCCAACCCAAGCCCAATATGACCTAACCCATTTATGGAAGTCAACTCCCTCTCTTCACTCACCCAACTCAACCCTAGCCTTGGTAACCCGACCCACTAAGGCCTAGTCAACCCTCAAGGACCAGTGGGGCCCACTCCCAAGCCACCTAGCCGGCCAAGATCCCCAACCCGACCCCAACATTGTTGAAATCGCCCCTAGCCTTGGTGAGGTCGCCCCCCCCCCCTCTTAACTCAGCCCCCAAACCACTTCCCCCTCTCATTTCCATTCACTCCTATCCCTGAGACAGAGAGAGAGAGCCGGAGACCACTGCAGCCATGGCAAACCGAGGAGATCGCCGGAAAATCCATGCTATGGAGAGCCGCCGCCACCCTCACCCACAGCCGCCATTAAGGGTCCGTATCCCCTCCCCTCCTACTGTACTAGCATTCCTAGATCTTCTAGGTTGGTAGTCAAGCTCAAAAGAGCTCGACTGTAGGCCTCTACTAGCTTGGAAAAGCAAAAAAATGGCGGATTTAGGGTTTCTCGGGTGGGTGGCGCCGCCGCCGTCCGCCGCTCTCCGCCGCCCGACCGCCGGCCAGCTCAAGCCCCGACCACCGAGAGGCCGGGGGAGCATTTGGCCGGAGGTCCCGCCGCCGGCGATGGCCGGAAATGGCCTTGCAAGTTCAACAGCCTCGGTTGGCCCTGCATGCACTGCATGGGGAAGAGATACAGTAGCCGTTGGATGCGCTTTAAGATTAGTGCAAGCAGATGAATGAAATTCCTGTATTTTTATATTATGATTAAAATATCAATCTGTCACACTTTAACAGTGACTTTGCATGCTGATTTTGGGGTACTTAGAGGCCCCACCTTAGGATGGACCCTGGACGAAAAATCTAGATAGATGAGTTAACTTTAAAATGCCATAGAAATCATAGGGTTTGGACCAGTAGGCTGTCCTGTAGGGCTGTTTTGCTAGGACTGCCCTTAAACTAGGACAGAAACAAATATTGGTGCCCTGCTCAAACCCTAAGTCCAAATGGACTGAGATTTTGGGCATGTGCCTTATTTAGCCAAATCTAGGTCCTCCCCAAAAATCAGAATTTTTGGGGAACATTTTGCTATAGTTTTTACAAAAATACCCAAAAGTAAATAAATGTGATTTTTGGAGTTCTCCAACTCCAAATGGCCCCAAATTTTGGTGGCACCCTCTCATGAGTATATTAGACCCAGGGTTAAAATTTGGGCTAAATTTACTCACTGCATGATGAGGAATCTCACTTGCAAGTTTGTAAAAATAGGCTTAGGCTTGGGCTGCAAATAGTAAATTGGCAGGATTTTAAATGGCTGCCCAAGCCAAACCAGAAGCCCCCTTGACCTGAGATTTTGGTCAGAGGTATAATTAGGGCACATTTAGGCCCTGCCCAAAAATGGGCTTGATTGGGAAATAAAATATGAGGAAATTACCAAAGTACCCCTAGGGCTTAACTAGGTGATTCTTGGGGTTAGCTAACTCCAAATGGCCCCAGATTCTGGTGGCTCATCCTTAGGGGCATCATTGGTGCCTGGTAGAAATTTCAGGGCAATTGGACCCTTGCATGATGGGTTAATCCTTGTACATGTGTTGGCTAATTTAGGCCTTGGTGTGCAATTAGCAAGAAATTGTATATAGTGAATTTAGCCTAGCTGAGGCACCCAAAAACCATACAATAAATTCCAGTGATTCATTAGGGCATGTTTCACCCCTAGAATTATTTTTGGGACTTTTGGAATCAAAAATACCACTTATTGGAATTTTTCAAATTATAGGCCTTTTTGGAAAATAAATGGGAAAAATAGAATTTGGCTATAGAAAACTTTCAAATTCAGCCAAGTCAAAGTATGGTGTCTTATTTGACTTAGAAAAATTTTAGACCTCTGTTTGGAAATTATTGGAACAAAAACCTTGAAATTACTATTTTACCCCTTTTTGTATTTATTTATGAATTGATGGAATTACATGTGGGGAAATTGTAAAAATATTTCTATAGATGTATAATAGCAATATTAGTGTTGCATATTTATTTCAGAATTTTTTTTTATACACTGATAATTATTAAGGTAGGAAAATGGCATTTTGGTAAATAATTAGGAATGAATTTTGGTAGACCATTACATAGTGGAAATAAATGAAACTCTGTCATTAGTCATAAAATAGTAATATGAATGCTTAGTAATTTTCCTGGAATTTTGGTGAATACATTCCTTGTACTTCATTTGGAAAATGACACTTGTGTAGGAATTGTATTAATTATGGGATAAATAGATATAATAAAAGAAAAATTATGAAATCTTGTAGACAGTAATATTTTTCTCATATGCAATTCAGGAAAATTCCCATAAGTCAGAAGATTTTAATTGATGATACTTCATGTGTAAAATGACCTAGGGAATAATTCTAAAAGATTTAATTAAAGGCCTTAATAACCTAGGAAAATTATGAAAATCAACACACTCATTTTATTAGTCTATACCACCCTAGGATAAATACTTGGGGTCAGCTGGATCAAGAGTTTAGAAGATCGATTTCAGGGTGGCAATAGGTCATGGGGTGCGCTTAATAAAGAAGGTTGGACTATAGGCCGCCAGGGGATGAATCAACAACTGAGTTAGGGTCTAAGTTCGGAAGTATAACCCTGGGTGGCAGATGCATTCTAGAGACGAGAGTAACAGAGCGACATAAGACTTACCTAGAAAGGGTTGACGGAAGATCGCCACTCCTTAACCCATACCTTAAATCACTGGGTCATTCTATGTAACAGGAGAGAGAAAAAGGGGTTCGGGGTAGGCAACAACTAAACTAAATATCCTTGAGAAAGGGAGCTCTGGGATTCAGCCCATCGTAGCTCCTATTGCCCCTGAGAGCCCTTCACCGGGAATACCTTGGGCTGTCCTGGGATTAACCTTAAGATTTTAAGTATGATAAACTGTAGACAAGAGTAGTCTATTAGGTTAGGTGAACTGGACATGTGCTCACTCGTGCCGGGTTGGAGGGACTTGGAGTCTTTGACTACTTGCTCGCCCGTGCAGAGTTGGAGGATGAAATTGGTTTCATATATACTCACCCAGGCAGGGTTGGAGGTTTTGTAGCATATTCTCACCCGTGACGGGTTGGAGAGTTTTGGGACTGGTTAGACCTTCGAGCTGGAGGCTCAATATACTATACTTGCATGCGCATATACTAGTGGCGGGCCATGCGGTACTGGCCAGTCGTCACACCGACGGCAGTACGGTGGACCAGGCGGGTGCGAGAGTTAGAAGGACCAGTAGGATGTTTATACTGGAGTCTGGAAGGCTTTTCCTAATAACGCGCACCCAGCCCAACAAGACTGACAGGTAGTCAGCAAAGTTGTACGCAGAGACTCTAGAGTGCACTGACGGTGTACAGAGGCGCACAAGAGAGGTCTAGGCCTGGTAGTGTGTATACCCGCCTAGAAGGCGGAGACGCCCGCTCCGCTGCTGCCGTAGCCACAACGGTGGTACCTGAGAGTGATGCTAGCTCTCGAAAAGTGGGAACTAAAGGTCTGTGATCACGGAGTCGTGTGTGTGTGTTGCATTGCATGTTCATAACATACCCACCATATAGTTGCATAATATTAACCTGCATAACAACCTAAGACACCTAATGTATAAGTGGTATGGGACGCTTATACATTAGGACCTGCTATACGAACCCTTAGCCTATAAGCTTGAGTGGGCATGTTTATAGGTTAAGGTTATTTTTCCTTTATATATATGCTTGTGACTCTGACACCCCATTGTATAAATGGTATGGGACATTCTATACAATGGGAGCCTTGCAAAAGATACCTTGCTTATGCGTACCCGCATAAGTGGAGGTTACATTTCATTAAATTTTGATTATATATACCCTGTTAGTTTCCTGTCACCTGCTCGCCTTTGCCACCCCTTGTTGTCCTCCGCTTCGTCCTCCCGCACGGTGCCTAGGAGTTGCAGGAGGAGGTGCTGAGGATACGACTTAGTCTTTTTGACTAATGGTCGTTGACCTTACTATTTTAGGAGCTCGAGGAGGTGGACCAGCACGTCGAGGAGACCGGACTTGAGGAGCAGGTACCGGCTACTACTACTGGAGCACATGTTCAGGTGCGATGATTTGAGATGATAGATTCCGCTGCTGTATGTGAGAGTGAGAGTGATCATGATGTACTGGGCATAAGCCCTATTTACTTTCACTTCTGTACTCATTATGGACTGGCTTTTATTTCATTTGATATGTATATGTGATGTGGCTGTGGACTTGCTTCTGCTTTTACTCTGATTTATTATGCAATTATTCTCATATTGGCCGAACAGGTTATGATCGTACTAGCCGGCAGAATCGGCGTCTTGCGGTGACGACTAACTCGTGCGTTAGTGTCACCGTAAGGCGGCGATTCTGGGCATAAGATCCGGGTTGCCTCGGATTTGAGGAACAGGATCTTACAGGGTGAGTGAAGGTGAACAACAAGTACATTACTAATTTCTCTTTAATTGTTTTATTCTTAAGATTTAGGTTAACCTTGGACTTCCTAGGGCCTACCCGGTGAAAGGCTCTCGAGGGCGTTAGGGACTATTGAAAGTCTTTGTTGTCAAGGAGAGATAAATCACCTGGAGGGGGGGGGGGGTGAATAGGTTTCTTATTCCTTAGTGACTATCTTTTATTTTCCTTTTGTTGGATGCTTTATTAGTTGATTAATTTCTGCTTTCAAGACATTCAACCTGCAATAAAGCTATCACAGAGAAAACACACAAAGTACACACAAGATATATAGTTGTTCTCCACATTATGGGTACATCCACTTTCCCTCCCACCTATCTAAATTCTTTGTTAGACTAGGCACTTATCTAAACTAAGCTCTTAAGAGATTACACCTCTATCCCGCAGGACCTCTCGGTCTCCTCCAAGACTGCACATCCACAAGGGCCTACAACTCAGTGATCCAAAGATCACCTACCTCAGGCTGTTAAGCCCTACAACTCAGGCTGGGAGGGCAGCCCTACCTAAGATCCACTAGGGATCCTATCACAGAGAGAATGACTCTCCTACCTCAGTCTATTAAGCCCTACCTCAGATCCAAAGGATCCCACATCTCAGGCACAAGTGCCCTACAACTCAGTGAGAATGACTCACTTACCTCAGATTATTAAGCCCTACCTCAGATTCACAACTGAATCCTACACTCAGAGAGTATACTCTCCTACCGATCATATCCAAAAGGATCCTATAGTTAAATTGTGTATTATATTTAATACAAAGAAATTTCTCTTTGTTATCTCTGTGAGCTAAGTTATCTTAGCTCAAACTTTCTTATTAGCTACAAGATACTTGAGCTAGATGTGACTAGCAGTGAACTGATCTGCTTCCTCATCCTTCCCAGGACAAAATCAACAACCTTTTTCTTTCAGAATTAGGTCTTCAGATTTAAGCTTGATGAACTGAGAAGCAACTGAACTACAGAAATTAGATCTTTGATCCTGCTCCTCCTTCAGAAAGTAGACTTCCTAATCTTGCTGGTGTTTGTGAAAATGGCACCAGCTATCTTGCTTTCTTTTCTATATAGATTTGCTATGATCTTGCATAAGTCGATGATGTAGACAAATAACTGACTTGTTAATCCTTTAGACCTTCAGTCTTTTTGCTCTTTATTCTTCTCTTCACAGCAACAATGTCGATGATGAAGAATGACTGTAACAGCTCTTTTCCTGGTAGAAAAGCTTCTCCTTTTATTGATTGCAACCCAACGATTATTTTAGTAGTGGGCCACACACCATTGATGACCAGCTGCAATGTTTCTTTAATGCCAACTGTCCTACAAAAGCTATGCGACGCCATTTGTCATGTGTTGTAGCATTCCTGCTAACAGTTTGAATAAGGTTGACTTATTGACTTACTAACGTCGCCATCTGTGGACTTAGAGAAAATCAACTAACATTAGCAAAGACGTTGAGTGAAGGTTCCTCACTCAATGCCAAACCACTTAGACAGTTTAACTGTCTCTTGGCGTTGAGTGAGTAACCTTCACTCAATGCAAAACTCTTTAGATAAGAATTTGTTTCTAGGCGTTGAGAGCGTTGAGTGAGTGAGCCTCACTCAAATCTTTTTGCCTAAGCCAACTTTCTGCTTCACAAACAATTTTTCTTTATTTGGCCTTGAGTGAGTAAGCTTTACTCAACGCCAAACTACTTAACAGATTTTCTTCTGTTATCTAGCGTTGAGTGAGTAAGCTACTCTCAACACATTTAGACTTAGCCATATTTCTGCTAGTTTTATTCTTAGGCTTTGAGTGGTTGAGCCTTACTCAACGCTATAAGCCATATGGCATTGATTGAGTTGACCTCACTCAACACCTGTGTAATAGCCTTATTTTTGTTAAGCCAATCATTTGGCTTGGCTGACCATGTTGCACTCACAGCCTTTGGTCATCTGGCGTTGAGTGAGTTGACCCCACTCAATGCCTGTGGACTTAGACTAATTTCAATCTTTCCACTGGCATGCCTAGACATTACCTATTTCGGCCACATGGACAACCTGTCCAATCAATGCATAATAAACATCTTGCAATCACTGAACTTGTTGTACAAGTTAGATCACCATATGTGTATACATTATTTAATAGGCCTTCTTCAAATTCAAGACATTGGGATCAATGGACCGAACAATCTCACCCTATTTGAAGAAGTCAAAACCTAGTACAATGTATACACTTACACATTTATGCAAAATATACAGTCAACACTAAAAATGCATAAAACAAAAAGATAATGAACATAGTAATAACAGAATGATATTTCTATTATTATATAAGGAACTTTAATGTTTGTGCATGAAGCAAAATATCACATTCCTTATCACTATAAGCAGAACCTGATTTTTTTTCAAGTTTCAGGTTCCCTTATCATAATTCCACTTCCTTTGGACTTCTTTGCAGGTTTGTCTTCTGCTCTAGCTTGCTTCTTTCCCTTCTTGTCTGCCTTGTCTGCTTCAACTTCAGCTTTATCTTTCTGCCTTTGGAAGTTACTGAAGGGCTTCGGGAAGTACTTGGTAGGTTCTATAGCACTAAGAGCTAGAAGGTTGGCATTTTTACTCTTCCAGTACGTTCTCCTTGTTGAGTCCCTCTTTTCCATTTTCTCCAATTTAGTGGAGCTGTACCATTTCCCTCTATCTGATCTCTTGTATTTGAGCTGATCCCAGGTAAGAAGTACGATGGATCTGGACTGAGGGATCTATTGTTCGAAATCTAGCCTCTTCTCCAATTCCTCCCTGTATAACTTTTTCCTTAGCCTGACTTTCTCTTCAGTTTAAGTAGTAGTCCTTTCTTTTTTCTAAAAGTCCTGATCTATAGTGGGGCTGAGGGAAGGGAGCTCACCCCTCTGAGTACCAACACTACAACCTTCTTATACATATCGATAATATTGATAGTGTTGATAGTGAAAGTATCTAGTGTCAACCTAATCCACCTATAATGGGGGGGGGGAATAGGTGTCGTGCAGTCTTTTACGGAATTAAACTAACCTGCACAAGTAAGCAAACAAAACACAGAAAATGCACAAATAATTATAGTGGTTCCCCGATTTGGGTACGTCCACTTTCCCCTTCGACCTATCTCCCACCAAGGGACGACTCGGTCACTTCTCCAAATGGATTGAAATCCAATCCTCACACTAGGAGCAACGCTCCCCTAACCACGGAAGGAACCCTTCCAACAATGGAGTCACAACTCCACCACAACGGGTTGTACCCAACCCTTACAAATAGGAATTAAAATTCCTTTACAACAAAATTGAATGTAAATAAAAATACAAACAATGCATTATGGAGATTCCAATGTCCTTCTTCGTTCGTTGAAGCTTGCCCGAAAAGGACGAAGAGTCCACAACCGGATTTCTCACTTGGAATGGATCTTGTCAACATTGGTGACGACAAGCAAGTGCGGCAACGATGCTTTTAAATCCAAACTTATTGATGAAGAAAGCTAGGTCTTCTAACAATCTCAGTTGGATCAACCGTCTCAACAGATTCGGAAGGGAGAACAAGTCTCGTTCAATGAATCGGAAGACAAGAGATCTAGAAAGAGACACGTGAGACCGGCTGCTTTCCTCAGTGCTATCGTCGAGCGATCAGAGACAAGCTGAGATCAGCGGCGGCGACAACCCTGCGATCGGCGACGTGCGATCGGCGGATTCCGCGATTGGCTAGGTCACGGCCGACTTCTTTGTTTTTCGTATTCCAGTGTGTATTGAGTTTTAAAATATGCATGTATTTATACCAAGAGCCAACCCTAAGAGCCATTGTAGATCCCACAAGGAAAAGCCCTAGCCTTGGCCGAAACAACGCACAGAGGCTCGGTTCGGTCCAGCGAGCGGTGAGAATCTGCCTAAGGCAAAATCGGCGAGAGTTGTCGGTGATTCCCGTCGATGTCGGCGTGAATCACTCCCGACTCGCATCGATTCTACCTTGGTAGAATTTCTTACTTTGCCGGCCGGAAGTTGTGGCGGGAGTCACTTTGTGATTCCCATCGAAGTCGGCGGGAATAACTAACGACTCCCGTCGATTCTTACTTAGAAGAATTTTCCTCCTTCCTTCTTTTATTGCTTGGTATTTGACCCATCCTTGCTCCTTCTTCTTCTCTTGATCTACCTTGACCCTGTATTTGAAAATAAGTACACTCCAATAGAGAGAGCATACGTGGATCAACACACTTATCTCAACAACGATGGATTACGTTGCGCAGACCCGTGTATATTGACCCACTACACCCTGACATTAGTGTGTACTTAGCATGGAATAGCTGCAAGCACAACTTGACAAAAGAATGTCAAATACCTTGTGAATCCATCTTAGCTTGACTGGAGTCTTCTTCAAATTCGGGTAATTGTTGATGCAATACCCAACAATCTCCCCCTATTTGAAGAAGCCAAAATCCTACTAGCTAAGATGAATTACACTGAACACAATGATATATATAAGTGTATGCGAGACAAGAAATCATAATAATAAAGTTTCACGCATTCAAAACAGAAATTGAATCAGCATATAATCATATATATATATATCCAAAGTGTTTTTCAAATTTAAGAATAGAAGTACACGCATAATGAAAATTAATCATTTGGGTTTCTTGTTTTTCCTCTCCTTTGCCTCAGCTTCTCTTTGTTGTTTTGCCAGGAACTTCTTGCTTTGCCTTTCAAAATATTTCCTTGGCTTTGGGTAGTACCTGGGGGGAGGAGCTTTGTTTTCAATTGTATTTGTCCTGAAGAATACATTTCTTTTTGCCTCAAATTCTCTGTGCATTTCCCATTCGTACTGACTATAGAATTCATTCCTGTTAAGCTCTCCGCGATCTTGTAGCGTGAACGTATCAAGTATGATGATCCTAGAGACGGGATTCCATCATTCGTTTTTGACTTCGCTTTCCTTTCTTCTTAGTTTCATCTCTGCTGGATTGCTTTAGAGGTTCCTTCTTGAAGCTTTCTCTTCCCTTTCGCAATCGCATCTTGATCAAAGAATGCAATGTTAGCAGCTTTGGCAGCAGCTTTAGCAGCCTTTTTAGCATCAGTTTCACTTAAGGGAACATCCTTAGTAATAGCAACAACAGCAGCAGGAGGAACATCAGGAGCATCAGCAGTAACATCATCAGTGGCTGTGGTTACCTCAGGATCAACATCACCCATATCTAGATGAGGAACAGGAATGCCTAATGCTTGTTGAACGAGCCAATGAAAACTTTTAAATACATATTCGTTTGATTGTTTGAAGTTGTCGACTATGATTTTCTCGAGCCCTGCCATCTTAACTACATACTCCTTCTCCCCTTTTTGGCTTCTAGTGCTATTGAGTTTGCATAAGAGTGCAGTGACTCATCTATATGCTTCACATTCTTAGCGAAATCGTCCAGCAAGGTTTGTTGATTCGTGTTAAGGGTGACCATGTTGGCATCGAATAGTTTGATGTTTTTGGCCACGACATGAGAATTTTGATTGACCACCGCCAGGTCATCTATGGTCTTCTTTAGCCCTTACATTAGAAGGGTTTTTGGCATTGCCAGCCTCAGTATACTTGGCTTCAAATCTTTCTTCCATCTTATCCATCTTGTGATTTATCTCCACTATGTTCTGTAGCATCAGATCTTCTGATTGCTTTATTCGTTTGAGTACTTTGTTGTGAGAATGTTCAAAAGATATCTTCAGCTCATCTACGATACCTTGAATGACATTCACATTGTGATTGGCTAGGCTTGTTCCTAACTGATGTTCTTGATGTATAGCCTGGTCAGGTCCTGGAGTGAAAGGGTTCTGAGAGTCATGACTTTCCTCTTCAGATTCACCTGTGGAGATCAATAAACTTACATTTTCCTTTGGAGGGATTGAAGTTACATCTGCCATGGAGTATATCATGTTGCCATATTTTCTCATCTCCCCATCTAGCAGAGTATCAATTGCCACCTGAGGCCTTGAGGTCTCCCCCTCAACCGTAACACCAGTCATGTTAGGAACCTTTATCTAAATCTGTTCCTTAGAAAGGAGTTCAGAATCAACCTCCAGCACAGCCACATCATTATCAGCCTGCTTATCCTTAAGATCCTCAACAACATGCTTTTCAGGGGAATTCACATCATTTTAGCCATCAGCAACATCTGCAACATCATCCTCTTCTTCCTCCTCTTCTGTCTCATCAGCAGCAAGGGTTTCCACCGCATCCTTAGCGATGAGGGAAATAATAGTTATAGAATTTACTTGTTCTGGGACTTAGGCTTCTTTAATGAGGGAAGCATAAGGATTGGGTAGTGACTCCCCCTCAGTTCCTATATTCGGCAGATCAGGAACTTCATTGGGCTCAACCAGAAGATTTATGAACTCAGGAGCTATGTCATCCTCATCAACACGTGGTGCAGGAGCTCCCCCTGGGACAAGGATTCTTCTTTCCCACCATTCGAAGACGTTGGAGTCCATCTTCTTCAGATAGTGAAGGTGAACTCCCATAGTCATATCAAACTTATCTCCATCCATCGGGTTTAGATAGAGATTGATGATTCGTCCGAAGTTTGGGGTGCATAAAGTTTATTTTATTTTTTCAAACAGTATGGCCCCCCAGTTCATCTTCTTTCTGCACACAATGGCTATCATGCTCGTGAACATGTCACCTGAGATGTGATCATAGGAGCCTGGCTTGTAGATCAGTACTTTCCCTATGATATCTGACAGAAGCTTTCCTTCATCATTCATATTCTTGCATTTAATGGCCCTAGTCCCTCGAGTCAATCCACAGAATAGCAAGGTCCTTGTACGATCATCTTCATCTTGATAGTCCTCTTGCTTGGAGCTAGAGAGCTGGAGATGATGGGATAGTGTTGCAGCCATCATCTTTATCCCGAGGCATGCTATCTTACTCTTTATCATTGTGTCCTCGTGACGTAACTTGGAGTTGGCTAAAAACTCTAGTACTTCCTTGTCGAGGATCTTGCACGGGTGCTCGAGAATGAAAGAGAGTCCGGCTTGATCCAGCATCGGAATGATATTTCTGAACTCGTCTGAGGCATTAGCAAAGCCTGTCCTCACTTATTCACTTCCAATGAGTAGCCCGATCGTTGTTCGAGGAGCCATTTTGAACCTAAGCGAGTTAAACCCAAGGGTTTAACTCTTTCTAAATTCAGAATTAGAAAGAATTGAACTAGCTAGAGGGATGATCCCTGTGAAAGTAGAACTTACAAATTTAGTTCTTAGCTTAGAGATCAACGAGGAGGCCACCCTTGCAGATGCACAGGTGAGGCAGCTTTGAGAGATAGCAAATTGACAGCAACCTTACTAGGTAGTTGTCGAGGGAATGGAGGTTCAATCCTAGTTGGGAGCGATGATGGAGAGCTTCACTGATGAATAGTCGAGCTTATGAGAAAAGTTATAGTTCGAAAACTTCAAGGAGTCAACTATGATGGTTATCTTTTTCTCTAGGAGGGTGCAAGGACACGGAAGGGTAGAAGGCGGTAAGTAGTTGAAGCCCTAGGGTTGGCGTCGACTGAGGCTTATGACGATGAGATGCTTGCGTCGGGGATGGAGAGCTGTCGAGCTGACATTGACGGGTGCTGAGCTTGTGTCGACGGGTGCGGGAGGCTAGAGTCAACGGGAGTTGAATGCAGCTGACGAGCTTCAGAAGAGGGATTGGGAGTCACCGGAAAGCCGAAGGGTCGGGATATAGAGAGTACATAGTCGACGGGGGTTGCTTGTGTGTCCTTCCGTTCAAGGTTTGATTTGGTCTTCCTCCAATTTATAACGACGGGGCCGATTTTCAGAATTTGAAACCTAGGGTCTGCTTTTGCACTTTTGAAAACTTAACATCGAAGGGTATAATTGATTTCCTTTTTCATCCAAATGATGCATTATAATTTTCATGTTATAATACCTAAGTCGAGTTAGAATGATGTTTAACATTAGAATTAACCACTGACTTTTTCTCAGAGAGTTCAAAATGTAATAACTATAATTGCAACTTATGGTACAAGTCCCTTGAGATTTGCCGGACCATATGACACCCACTTTCACAGGATATCAAAGTTTTGAAAGTTTTTCAGTTTCCAAGATGAGGATCATATGGTTATTTGCTTGCGTGTCCTTCCGTTCAGGGTGTGCATCTATATATATATCAACGCAATGCGATTCAATTATCTAACTTGAATGCGCGTACCTGGGATTACCAGGATGATCATTCAGATCCACTATTTGGAGCACGAAGAGTGTCATGTACATGAAGGACACTGTAGTTAGCATTATATCTTTTCCCATGTTCCTTGTTCCAGAACAAGCCTTGAACATCTCTTGTCCAAGTCCCATCATGTTCATGGGTACTTAGACTATCCTGCAAAATAAAATTACCTTAACTTAGGAACCCAATAGGTATTGGGTCCTAGGTTCTTGTCAGTATAAAATACAGCATGCCTTCCGACAGGATCTCTGACAGGAAGGCTGTCTCTTACCGAAGGATGTGGACATACACTTGCCCTTGGCACGGAAGGATTGTGCCAACAGTCTATGGCAAAGTGACCCACTCTGCCACAGCACCAACAGTCATGGATATTGTACCTCCTTTTCTTACCGGATCTACTAACAGAGTTAGTCACGATCCTAGGTCTGTAAGGGGCAGAGCTAGTTCTGCTCTCAGATTTTCCCTTTCCACCAAGACTCGAGGTGGGTCTTATGGTGAACATGTGGGGAGTATCATGAGGCCTGGGAGGTTGTTCTTTCTTTTCAGCCAGCACACATCCGGGGGCCCCAGTTATGCTTGCTACATGTTTGCCAACTCCCTTTCCCTTTGTCTTAGGGTGGGAAGATATCCTGTGAGAGCTGGTTCCTACAATATCATGAAGTGTGGGGGCTGAGGCCGTAAATATAAACGGTTCAAGATGAGCCGTGTGTATTTTCTCACGGGTAGCCATAACAGCACTTACACTATGGGTGTTTCCACATGAGGGCCGACCATTCTTGCAGTGACCATAGTTGTTCTTATGATCATACCTGAAGGAATGATGTGTTCCCTTCCTACTCGGTGTGGGGGGATTGTAAACAGTTTCCCCATTTCTCCATGAATTTATAATTTGCGAGATCCACCTGTTTTCTTCCTTTCTCTTAATAGCATCAATCTTGGAAAAATTAGATATTATCCTCTTCTCGATCTCTAGATAAAACTCTAGATCCGAGATCTTTGATTCCATCACCTTGATGGATTCCAATTGGAGGGAGCAATTTCCTTAGCTTGTTTCTCAACAAGCAAGTTGCTCTCCTGAAGGGCTCTTCGAATGGAATCTAGAGGTTCAATCTGTTGATTGAAGCTGTCAATATCCCTAGCATCAATTGATGGACAATCCTCCGAACTTATCCTGTCTTCAGGAGATACATGTGGGAAAGAGCAACAGGAGGAAGATGCCTACTCCTGATTGGGCTGATCAGGGTTAGAGTTATGGTCTGTAGAAGCTGATGTTTCTTCTTCATCACAACTGCATTCCTCAATCTCTTCTTCAGTCTCTGATAGAGAGATGGGAGCCCTGATTTTGAAAGGTTGTTCTTGACTTTCACCTTCAGAGATGAGGACCCCCACTTATTCTTCATCTTCTTGCCGGCATTCAGTCCAGGCAGTCTTCTTTCCCTCTATGAGGTCAGAGATTGTTTCCCATATGGACTTTGCAGTCTTACACTTATCAAACCTTGTAAGAGATGATCCTGACCAAATATCAAAAATGATCTGTCGAACCAGCTTGTCCAAGTTGAATAGTGAGAACTAAGTTTCAGACATCTTTGTGGGACTCTTTGGGATTTGGAGATCTTCTCCAGAGTAAGAATCCTTCATGGGAATAAAGGGACCCTCTTCCACAATGTATAAAGCACGGGGGTCAATGGCTTCCAGATGAAACTGAACTCTCATTTTCTAGATGGGAAAATATTCTTTTGTGCATGCAGGCAGTCTCAAGGGAGAGACATCTGTGTATAGCTCCATGCTTGAATCTTGTTTTCTTCTCGACACTAGACACAGGATCATACTCAAGGTGTTAACATTATTGATTAGTAACCTCCCTCTGATACCACTTGAAAGTATCTAGTGTCAACCTAATCAACCTATAAGGGGGGGGGGGGAATAGGTGTCGTGCATTCTTTACGGAATTAAACTAACCTGCACAAGTAAGCAAACAAAACACAGAAAACACATAAAGAATTATAGTGGTTCTCCGATTTTGGTACGTCCACTTTCCCCCTTCGACCTATCTCCCACCAAGGGACGACTCGGTCACTTATCCAAACGGATTGAAATCCAATCCTCACACTAGGAGCAACGCTCCCCTAACCATGGAAGGAACCCTTCCAACAACGGAGTCACAACTCCACCACAACTGGTGGCACCCAACCCTTACAAATAGGAATGAAAATTCCTTTACAACAAAATTGAATGTAAATAAAAATACAAACAATGCTTTAGGGAGATTCCGATGTCCTTCTTCGTTCGTTGAAGCTTGCACGAAAAGGACGAAGAGTCCACAACCGGATTTCTCACTTGGAATGGATCTTGTCAAGATCAGCGGCAGAAAGCAAGTGCGGCAGCGATGCTTTGTAAATCCAAACTTCTTGATGAAGCAAGCTAGGTATTCGAACGATCTCAGTCGGATCAACCGTCTCAACCGATTTAGAAGGGAGAACAAGTCTCGTTCAATGAATCGGAAGACAAGAGTTCTCGAGAGAGACACGTGAGACCGACTGCTTCCCTCGGTGCTGTCGTCGAGCGATTAGAGACAAGCTGAGATCAGCGGCGGAAACAACCTTGTAATAGGCGACGTGCGATCGATGAATTCCGCGATCGGCTAGGTCACGTCCGACTTCTTTATTTTTCGTATTTCGGTGTGTATTGAGTTTAAAAATACGCATGTATTTATACCAGGAGGCAACCCTAAAAGCCGTTGTAGAGCCCACGAGGAAAAGCCTTAGCCTCGGCCGAAACAGCGCACGACGGCTCGGTTCGGTCCAGCGAGCAGAGAGAATCTGCCTAAGGAAAAATCGGTGGGAGTCGTTGGTGATTCCCGTCGATGTCGGCGGGAATCACCCCCGACTCCCGTCAATTCTGCCTTGGCAGAATTTCTGACTTTGCCGGCCGGAAGTAGTCGGCGGGAGTCACTTAGTGATTCCCGTCGAAGTCGGCGGAATCACTAACGACTTCCGTCGATTCTTACATGGAAGAATTTTCCTCCTTCATTCTTTTGATAGCTTGGTCTTTGACCCATCCTTGCTCCTTCTTCTGCACTTGATCTACCTTGACCCTGTACTTGAAAATAAGTACACTCCAATAGACAGAGCACACGTGGATCAACACACAGATCAACACAATGAGGGATTACGTTGCACAGACCCGTATATATTGACCCACTGCACCATGACATTGGTGTGTACTTAGCATGGAATAGCTGCAAGCACAACTTGACATAAGAACGTCAAATACCTTGTGAATCCATCTTAGCTTAACTGGAGTCTTCTTCAAATCCGGGTAATTGTGGATGCAATACCAAACAGATAGTTTTGCTGATTAGGCTGGTTGTACAGCCCTATAACTCAGGATGGGAGGGCAGCCCTACCTCAGATCCACTATGCATCCTACCTTAGAGAGAATGACTCTCCTACCTCAGGCTGTTAAGCCCCACCTCAAATCCAAAGGATCTTACAGATCAGGCACAAGTGCCCTACAAATCAGTGAGAATGACTACCCTACCTCAGGCTGTTAAGCCCTACCTTAGATTCACAGGTGAATTCTACACTCAGAGAGTAGTACTCTCCTACAGCTCAGATCAAAAAGGATCCTACAGTTAAATTGTGTCTTATATTTAACACATAAATTTCTTTATGTTATCTCTTTAAGGTAAGTTATCTTTGCTATAAATTTCTTCTTAGCTACAAGATACTTGAGCTAGAAGTGACTTGTAGTGAACTGCTCTGCTTCCTCTTCCTTCCCATGACAGAATCATCAACCTTTTTCTTTCTTCTCAACTTTAGAATTAGGTCTTCAGAATTAAGCTTGATGAACTGAGAAGCAACTGAACTGCAAAAATCAGATCTCTGATCCTGCTCCTCCTTCAGAAAGTAGACTTCCTAATCTTGCTAGTATATGTGAAAATGGAACCAGCTATCTTGCTTTCTTTTCTTCAGAGATTTTCTCTGATCTTGCTGAAGTTGATGATGAAGACAAACAACTGACTTGTTGAGCTGTTAGACCTTCAGTCTTTTTGCTCTCTATTCTTCTCATCACAGCAACAATGTCGATGATGAAGAATGACAATATCAGCTCTTTTCATGGTAGAAAAGCTTCTCCTTTTATTGATTGCAACCCAACAGCTATTTTAGTAGTGGGCCCCACACCATTGATGGCCAGCTGCAACCTTACTTTAACGCCAACTATCGTACAGTAGCTATGCGGCTCCATTTGACATGAACTGTAGCATTCCCGCTAACAGTTTGAATAAGGTTGACTTATTGACTTGCTGACGTCGCCATCTATGGACTTAGACAAAATAAACTAACATTAATATAGGCATTGATTGAAGGTTCTTCACTCAACGCCAAACAACTTAGACAGTTTAACTGTCTCTTGGTGTTGAGTGAGTAACCTTCACTTAATGCCAAACTCTTTAGATAAGACTATGTTTTTAGGCATTGAGAGCATTGAGTGAGTGAGCCTCACTCAAAGCTTTTTTCCTTAGCCAACTTTCTGCTTCACACACAGTTTTTCTTTATTTGGCATTGAGTGAGTAAGCTTCACTCAACGCCAAACTACTTAACAGATTTTCTTCTGTTTTCTAGCGGTTAGTGAGTAAGCTACACTCAACACATTTGGACTTAGCCAAATTGCTGTGTCTGAAGATACTAGCTTTAATAATTAGTCAACACTTTATCATATGGCGTTGAGTGAGCTTACCTCACTCAACGACTGCGGAATTATTTAATATTCACAGTTTTCCTGTGGCATTGTCTGACTGAGCTTGACTCAGAGATTTCTATTATATGACATTGAGTGAGCTGTCATCACTAACCGCCGGTGGACTTTGACGGATTTTCCAGTCTATCTTCTTTGGCTATGACAGTCTTATCCTGTCTCCCTGATTTTTGTTGTATGACGTTGAGTGAGTAACCTTCACTCAACGCCTGACTACTTTGCCATATTTCTGCTAGTTTTATTCTTAGCATTTGAGTGGTTGAGCATTACTCAACGCTATAGGCTATATGGCATTGAGTGAGTTGAACTCTCTCAATTCTTATGTACTTAGGCTTATTTTTTTCAAGCCAATCATTTGGCTAGGTTGACCATGCTACACTCATAACCTTTGGTCATCTAGCGTTGAGTGAGTTGACCTCACTCAATGCCTGTGGACTTAGTATAATTTCTGTTTTTCTGCTGGCATGCCTAGACATTACCTATTTCGGACACATGGACAACCTGTCCAATCAATGCATAATGAACATCCTGTAATTACTGAACTTGTAGTACAAGTTAGATCTCCACATGTGTATACATTGTTTACTAGACCTTCTTCAAATCCAGGACATTGGAATAAATGGACCCAACAACTATGATGGGTTGAAGCCCATCATCCTCTTTCTCAAGGCACTTACTATCGTTGGTGTCTACCCATGCCCCAATTTGATATCATTACTCTTGAACTAGCTCTAATCAAATTTAATCTTTCCCTCTCCAAGGAAGGACGATCCACCGTCGATCCCAAACACAACTCTACCCTTGCACAACCGGGCTCACACAACCTTCCTTCTTTTGGTGACCCTACATATTCCAACCAGACAAGGTACACCAACTTCCCTTTCACATAAAACTTCCACATGATTCCCTACTTTTATAATTTCTACTAAGTGCAGTGCAAATAACCTACATGATGTGTATGAATGGTGACCCCTTCAATTATTCATCCAAATGACCTAAGATTATTACTGGGGGTCTAACGCGATATTTAAAAGATAATTCCAGAATATAATATGATTCCTAATTTAGTTAGTAATTATTTAATTTACTGCAAAATCAGGCTAACCTTGATTTTGAACACAAAGTATACTTTTTTGACATGGTATGGACTCAAAAAAATTATGACAAGTGTATATAATCAGAATATCAATAAATACTGAAATTAAAAATTTTTCAAAAATGTTTTGACCTCCAAACTAATTATCGACTAAATAACCACAATGATAGGGCAAAACAGAAAATAATAGAATTATTCATCCAAAAATTATAGGAAAATTACCAGATGACAAACATAAGTAGGAGAGACTACTGAACATGAATTTTTTTCCAAGCTTATTTGGTCACATAATTATTTCATTTAATAATCTTCAACATAAAGCATTTTGTGAAACAACATGTATAAAAAGGCTTCCAATAATTTTAAAAAAATTCACATAGCTCAAGGATGTCCTAAAAAGTCCTCTGACCAAGTTTCATAAGTTTTTAATGAATAAATAGCTCATAATAAATTCTTTAATGATTCGGGCAACTACTAGGATTGTGAATGAAGTACCATAAATACTAACCCAAAATTCACACTAAATTTCCAGAGCTTAGTAACAACAATATATGATCAGTGCCTCACCTTCAAGATCATTCAATGTCCTATGATGCAGTAATAAATTCATGAGTAAAAGTGCCCTATTTGGTCCTAAGTTATTACAAGAGGGAAGTAAGCTCTAAAAGGTCCTAACATCATATCCTGGGATTAAATTTCAACTTTGACACACTACTACCAATTTACAAGGCATTCTAATGGATGTCGTCCCATGTCCTTCATTGGGCTTAAAACCCACCCCTGGGGATTACACTATGGTCTTAGGGATCTCCACCCGAAACCACCCTAAATCCCTTGTAGGGGTGTTTTAGATGATCTTGAGGCTCTGGACAAGATATCATCTCTTTTGGATGAGGATTGGTCATTAACTCATTCAAGTGCACTTTTTCCCTAAATATCCATTAAAGGGACAAGCTTTGGTCCCACAAATACCTACTCAAATCAAGTCTAAATGGGCTGAGATTTTTACCAATGTCTTCTCATGACCCTATGGGTCATCCACCAAAATTTGGTGAGTTATGAGGTCATAAGACCCTCCAATTAACTCATACAATGATTATTAAATGTTTGCCAAAACTATATAAAAATGTTCTCCAAAAATTCCCATTTTTAGATATGTTAGAGGAATAAATAAGTGTGACCCCCAATCCAAATCTCAACTCCTTTGGATGGCTGGAATGATGGGAACAATAAATTTAATCTCTGGCTAACCCTATGTATAGGTTGCACCATTTGGAGTGTTGTGGTCAGACCACTTACCCAAATGGGTCCAAATAAATTTTAACTTAAACTAGACCTCCAGGTCTACAACTTTGATGTTGATTATTTTTCCAGAAAACACAACTAGGTGTTTTTAACAATTAACTCTATCCACTACATAAAGTGTGACAGAAATAAATTGAATTGATCTAATAATTAAACCTAACTATACAGATGGCGACACGAATCTTGGCGCAAGATGAGCGGAATCCGTTCATCTTCCCCGCGAAACTAATGGTCACGATTCCTCTGTTCTGGAGCTCTTCCAGCCCCAATTCCCGGCCACCCGACCATCTCCCCGGCCGACCACCGCCACCACCACGTTTGTTGAGGTGGGGACTACCGCTGCGCGGCGGCACGGCCGCCGGAGAGGCCATTTCCGGCGATCCTGCAACCACACTTTCTCATGGAAATTCTCAAAAATCTCTCACTAGATCGAGATCAATTGAGACAGATATCACTTCTAGTTGAACTAAGATGCTAACACAGAGGGAGAGGGGGAGAAATCGACCTTCTAGGGTGGCTGAAGCCTCACCGATCGCCTTCTAGCCATTTCCGGTGGTGGAGGTGTTCGGTGCTCTGTAACGACACTTACTGAGGGCTTGACTTCTTCAAAAGAAAGGTGTAAGTGATTGCTCTTGGTCTGGGAAAGGTTTTAAAAATGACAGATGGGGGAGAAGAGGGGTCATTCTTCAATGGCACTATTAATGACCATGAAGGAGGTTTTCAGCCATGGTGAATTCTCCTCCCCTAGCCACTTCCATGGCCGGGAAGACCCTTAATCTTCTCCCAATTAATAAGGTGAGGTGAATCCAACAATGAAGATGAATAGAGAGGCCCTTGGCCTCCCGTGGCCATGAATGGCCTCTCTTTCTTTATCCTTCATTAAAGGGGAAGTGAGGTTTATCTCTCCTAGTCACCTTCAATAGAATTTAAGTGGCATTTTAGGTAATTTACTGCCTCCTAAAGCTAATGGGACACTCAAATTAGGCTTAGCCCAAGTGGATTGGGCTTGATTAGGTCCACTTAGGTTAATTTGACCTAATTTTAGGGTTGAGTTGACCTTAGTCAAATTGAACTTTTGGGTTGACCCCAATTGGTCCTTGGTGACCCATTGATCTCCCTTAAGGGTTAGGGGTGTTTTGGTGGGGTCCTGGAGTCAAGGTGAGGCCTTAAAGTCAAACCCTAGGGGTGGTGCTTGAAATGAGCTATTTGCAGACCAAGGTGATCTCACCTTCATTCCAAGGTTTACTTGGTCTTCTTGGGCTTCCTAGAGTTTTGTCATGACCTAGTCATGACAGAACCAATCTTAAGGGTCTAGTTGTTTGAGGGATATTACAAATCCCAATATATAAAAAAAAAATTTTGTCCCTGAAATTAAGGTTAGACCTACGGAGTTTTCTAATGAAGTAAAAGCATGTCACATCCCTAGAAAATTGAAGATATACCTGACTTGAAGAGGTCCAGGTAAATTTACTGCATCAGGTCTCCATGGCACCCAGGTGTGCTCCTCCTTGCCCATGGTTCCTCCACAGGACCTTGACCAGCAGAACCTTCTTGTGCCGCAAGACCCACACTACTGTATCATCTATCCTGACTGGCTCTATGCCGACTGATCGATCCAAAGCCATCGGTCCATCTGTTGTAGAAATCAAACTTCTTAGGCCGTAGTAGAGCCCTCCAAAGTGAAGAGACATGGAAGACGTCGTGCAACCCCGCCAGCTCCGGTGGTAGATCTAGTTTGTAAGCCAAGTGGCCGATCCGCTCTAGGATCCTATAGGGACCCATGTATCTCAGGACTGAGCTTCTTCCGCCCGCATACCCGCGAGACTCCATGCATCAGCCATATCTTGAGGAAACCTAGGTCTCCCACATGTAACTCCACCTGAACGATGCTGTACATCGTAGTACTTGGTCTGTCAACTATGGGCCTCCAACATCCGGTCTCAGGATCAATCTCACCTGAGCGTCTGTGTCCTCCACAAACTCTGAGCTCGAGTTCCTTTTAGATACTCATCCTGGATCCAAGATAGTGGGGTACTACACCTCCATCCGTATACAATGCCTTATAAGGGGCCATGCCTATGCTATACTGATGACTGTTGTTGTAAGAGAACTCGATCAGCGGCAACAGTCTCTCCCAAGGCTCTCGACCATTCAAAATGTATAGGCATAGAAGATACTGTAGTGTCTGAATTTGTGCGCTCTGTCTTCCCGTTCGTCTGAGGGTGGAAGGCCATGTTGAACGTAAACTGAGAGCCGAGGTAATCCTGGACTGACCTCTACTCCTTGGACATAAAACGTCCATCCAAATCTGACACGATCGTCCTGGGCACTCCATGATAGTGGACAAACTGCTCCACAAATCTCCACACCAGATCATCAATCTGGAGCGTCCTTCCTGACTGAAATAAATCTAGGCCACCTTCGTCAACCTGTCGATGATGACCATAAGACCTAGTCATTCCCCAAATGAGACCTAGGGAGTCCATGTATAAAGTCCATAGCTATATCATCAAACTTCCACTCCAACACCGGTAGTGGCTGCAACAATCTGGCTGGGCTCTTGCACTTCACCTTCACGATTTAGAAAGACTCGTAATGTATCACGTAGTATGTGATATCCTTCTTCATGCCCGACCATTACACCGTCCTCTTTAGATCCACTGTCATCTTTGTGATACCCGGGTGCAATAATCTACTGTAGTGAGCCTTTGTCATTATATCCTCCCGAATTTGGCCTCCTGCCAGTATATAAACTCTGGCTTTAAAGCATAGTAGCCCATCTATCAGAGAGTAATCTCCTTCTATGCCTTCCTCCAAGGCCCTGAAAATCGGCTCCATCCTCGTATCCAGCCACTGCCCATCCATGATGTAATCCCGGATGTCCTTGGTGGTGCTCATCGACGCAAGGTAAGCCTCATACAACTTTTGATCATCCTCGAATATCAGATATATCTGCATCTCCTCCAATATATGTACCAGGTCCATAGCCATCAGCTGATGCTCTGCCCCTGATGTAGTGGCTCTCTGGCTCAGAGCGTCTTCGAACACGTTTGCCTTCATGGGATGATAGTGCATGGTGTATTGATAGTATGACAAAAACTCTACCCAGCGTCTCTGTCGGATGTTCAGCTCCTTCTCTGTGTCCACATACTTCAAATTCTTATGATCAAAGAAAATATTATAGTAGACACCGTAGAGATAGTGCCGCTAGATCTTCAGGGAGCGAAGATAACCTCTCCCATCTCCAAGTCATGTACTGGGTAGTTTTGCTCATGTTTCTTCAACTGGCGGGAGGCGTAAGCTATCACGTTCCCATTATACATCAGAAGGACACCCATCTCCTGATAAGATGCATCCATATAAACCTGAATTCCTTCCTTAACAGATAGAAGGGAAAGGATAGGGGCTGAGGTAAGCTGACCCTTCAGCTCTAGGAAGTCAGCTTCGCACTGTGGCATCCTAACCAATGGAGTCTCGTTCTTCGCAAGAGATGTGAGCAAGAGAGCAATCCGGGAGAATCCCTTTACGAACTTCCGGTAGTAACTGGCAAGTCTTAGGAAACTCCTCACATCAGTGGCTGTATTTAGCCATGGCCAATCCTGTACTGCCTGAACCTTTGCAAGATCCACTGCCAGTCCTGCTCCACTGATAATATGTCCGAGGAAATCCATCTCCTTCAGCCAAAGCTGACACTTGCTGAACTTGGCATACAGACTGTGCTCCCTGAGTCTCTCTAGAGTCAGTTCCAAATGATGCATATTCTCCTCCTCGGTCCTCGAATAGATGAGGATATCGTCAATAAACACTATGACGAAGACATCTAGATAGGCCTCGAATACCTGGTTAATCAAACTCATGAACACGGATGGTGCATTCGTTTTCCCGAAGGGCATCACGGTGAACTCATACAACCTGTAAATACTACTGAAAGTGGTCTTCAGGATGTCCTCTTCCTGAATCCACATCTAGTAGTATCCTGACCTCAGATCCAGCTTCGAAAACAAGTGAGCTCCCTCCAACTGGTCAAAGAAATAATCAATACTCAGCAGAGAATACGTGTTCTGGACCATTAGCCTGTTCAGTGTCCTGTATTCAATTAATAGTTGGAGTGTCCCATCCTTCTTATTAACGATCAGCACCGGAGCTTCCCTTGACGAAGAGCTTGGCCGGACCAATCTGGCTTCCACAAGCTCCTGTAGCTGGCTTCAAAACTCCACCAACTCCTACGGGGCAATCCTATAAGGAGCTCTGGATACCGACTTAGCCCTCGACACGAGCTGTATCGAAAAATCCTTCTCTTGATGCGGCGGCAACCCTGACAACTTCTTAGGAAATACGTTAGCAAAGTCCCACACCACCGAGATACTAGCTGTACAACCCCATATTCAATGAGTTGATCCCTCTAGATAAGTGCCCAAAGGAGGGCACTCGTACAAGCCCAAGGAGGGCACTCGTGTAAGCCCAAGGGGCGCACTCGCACAAAATATCCACCCTGAATGAATGCAGCCTTCGTACCAGCTCCCGCCCAAGGTCTCGTGCCTCAGCACGTATGCAAAGCCAGCTCCCGCCAAAGCGGGGCGAATGGCCGCCCAGCCAGACACTCGCCATCCAAAAGTCTTCAAGGCGACAAATGCGTTGTGCTCCCAGCATTCGCCCCTTTGGCCGAGTGTAGCTCTCATAGCTCATTTGCCCAGTAGAGTCCAAAGGCAGAATTACCTTGATACCCTCATGGGTCTGCATTTAGCCCCTCAGAATAGCAGAGTTTGGCTGTTAGTAGACCAGCCCAAGGGCATTTTAGTAATTTTAGAGCAACCAAGGTTGGTTGTTGGCATGCCATTTTCATATTTCTATAAATAAGACCCAAGGGGTATCTAAGAAGGCATGCTTTACTTGTGCCCAGTCTTCTTGCGCTTTCTGAGGTATCCTCAATTTCAACACTTGGCTAAGGAGGGGAAGCGCTCTAAGATCTTCTAGGTGTGTGGTGGGACCTCCGTGCTAGAGCCTTGGGTCTTTCCCTAGTTCTCCTTCGTTGGTTGTTTGGGCTCACGGGAGGAAAGTAAGTGTGTGATCACCCCTTCCCCAAGGGTGAAATCCACAGAGACCGAGTTTTCGGTTTCAACATTTTGGTGCGGTGAGCGTGGAGCATGTCTAGCATCAAAAATATTTAGCAGGCTCGATGACTGGAGGAAAAGGGCAAGGTTCGGATAGGGCCAACTTGCCACACCTCCCCCTCTTGCCACCATCAGCTTGTTCGAAGACTTCAGGCGATAATTACTAGGCCTCGTCAAATTCACACTCAGCACGCATGCCGAGTGCTCGACACCAGAAGCTCCAGTGATCACGGCCAAGGCTCTCGGTGGGGATTCTCCCGGTAGGCGAGACGGGAAGGAGGTTGTAGAAGAAGAAAGGTAGCGAGATCTCCCTAGGCGAGTACTCTTCCCCAACTCAGCAAGCGAGAGCTGGCTCGGTGAAATGTGGGGGGGGGGGGGGAGGGGGTGCGAGATCTTCATATTTGACCATCTGAGGGGGGACTCCCATCAATGAATTTGTTACATCCACCCAGTTCCAGAGGGGTTTTGGGAGCCGTAGATGTCCTGTTGCACTAAGAAGGGCGACCTGGTTCCGGACGACCAGTGGTTTGAGGATGTAGTTTTGATCCGACAGATGTCGGATGGGTTCAAGTGCAGGCTCTTCGCCATCACCCTCAAGGATAAGGAGAGAGACTGGTTTCACCAACTCCCGGATGGCTCCGTGTACTGTTTTGTGGACCTGCGCCGGGGTTTCGTGCTGAGGTTCACCACCTCAAAGAAGAGGAAGAGGGAGTCAGATCCCTGTTCCGCATTAAGCAGGGGGTGAACGAGACCCTTGGGATCTACTTGGACAGGTTCCAGAAGGTGGTTCTCTAGGTACAAGAAATGCCAGGACACACCATGATTGTGGCCTTCACTCTCGGGCTTCAGCCGGGATTCTTCGGAATGGAGCTGAAGAGGATGAAAGTTCTTTTTTTCAAGATAGCTAGCAATATAGTGGGGGTGAATAGGTTTATCTAGGTCTTTTCGATTCCTTTTAGAGTAACCTGTAAATATAAAACACACACAGAAAAGCACACAAGTTTTTTATAATGGTCCCTAAAATTATGGGTACATCCACTCACCTCCCACCTTGCTAACTTCCTGTTAGTCAAGGTACTTCTCTAAAGTACTACTCCTAGGAGCTTACACCTCAGATCCCTTAGTATCCTCCAAGACTTACACTTAGCCACAAAGGCCTATACCTCAGTGATCAAATGATCACCTACCTCAGTCTGTTAAGCCCTACACTCAGGCTATGGAAGATGGCCCTACCTCAGAGCCAACAAGCTCATACAACTCAGAGTGATTAACTCTCTTATAGCTTTGGAAAGTTTGCCCCACTACAGAATCTATATACAGAATAAGCCTCAAGAACAACTGCCCTACTTCTTAGTGAGTTAAACTCACCTACCTCAGATCCCAGCTGGATCCTACACTCAGAGAGGAGCCGTCTCCTACTACTCAGGCAAATATGCCCTACCTCAAGCCCAAGGCACTACAACTCAGATCTAGAAGGATCCTACAATAAGAAATGATTAAATTTACTGTGAACTAGAGAAATTTCTATGAGTCAACAACTAGAATGAAAGATTTATGCTCTAACTCTTATCAGAGTAGAGAAAACTTTGCTAGAGGAAATCAGAAGATAACTCCTGAACTTGCTATAGAAGGCTCAAGGTCTGTTGATCCTGAGTCTTCAAATGGCTAAATGAATCTGATGAGAGCTGAAGGTTCTTCTTTCTTCATAACTATTTTTGATCCTGCTATGGAAGATGAAGACGACACAGCTATTTGAACTTTTTCTTGTAGGAGAGCTTCAAGCTTTTTCTTCACAGAGAAAATGGAGAGGAACATGAAGTTCAGCTTATTTTTCCTTCTTTTTCATTATAAGCGAAAACCCTAAAAGTTGTTGTGTCGTGGCCACATCTCATTCTTTTATAGTTCGTCGATCAACTGCGCTTTGAGATAAATGGGCCCCACCTGAAGCATCCAGCAGCACCTTGCTTTAACAGAAGAAGGAAAAGAGTAGCTTTCGATGCTATTTATCGTGTTCCGCAGCTTCTCCGCTATTGATTTGAATAAGGTTGATTTTGTTGACTTGCTGACATCATAATCCGTGGAGTTACTCAAAATCAAGCATCAGTAGAATATGAAATTTATTTCGTCAAACTGAGCTTTGAGTTCATCGAACTGAAATCGACATTCGTCAAACTAAGCTTGGCGTTCGTCGAACTCAGCTTTCACTTTTTTTCGAACTTAGCTTGACGTTCATCAAACTGAGCCTTGCATTCGTCAAACTCAGCTTTTAATACATAGAAATAATTCTGTCTATCTAGTCATTGACAACGATGAGTGAGCAAACATCACACAATGATTTTTGCCTTAGACACTTTTCGTCGAACTGAGCTTGGCATTCGTCGAATTGAGCTTGGCATTCATAGAATTTAGCTTTGCCTTCGTCGAACTCAGCTTTCACTTTTCATCGAACTGAGTATGGCATTCGTCGAACTAAGCTTTTAACACTTAGACATAATTCTGTCTATCTATGTGTTGATAGCGTTGAGTGAGCAAGCCTCACTCAACGCCTTTTTCCTTAACTTATTCTTCAGCCATTTTTCCTTCTTAGCATTGAGAGCGTTGAGTGAGCACGCCTCACTCAACGCTTTCTGCCTTAGCCAGATTTTTAGGCAACTTGGGGTTGAGTGAGTAAGCTCCACACAACTACACACTACTTAACTGATTTTCTTTTATTATTTTGCATTGAGTGAGTAAGCTACACTCAACGCCTTTGTACATAGCCAACTTTCTTGTATTCCAAAACACCGACTCTGACTGGATGAGTATTAGTCAACGCTATTATCTCATGGCATTGAGTGAGCTTGCCTCACTCAACTCCTGTGGAATTAGTCAAAAAACATCATAGATTTTCTATGGCTTTGACTGTCTCTGCCTGTCTCACAACTTTTAGCTGTATGGAGTAGAGTGAGTTGACTACACTCAACGCCCGTGGACTTAGCCACTTTCTCAGCTTGCTAATTCTTTGGCTTTGTTTATCTAAGCTATACTCACAGCTTTTAGCCATTTGGCGTTGAGTGACTTGACCTCACTCAATGCCTGTAGACTTAGACATATTTCTGTCTTTCCACAACATGCCAAGCCAATTACCTGTTTTGGACACTTAGGCTATCTATCTCATCACTGTCAATTACAACTCTATGTATATCATTGACAAGATTGACTTCCTCAAATCTAGGACATTGAAGACAATGGACCCAACAATCTCCACCTATTTGAGGAAGTAAAAACTCTTAAGCAAGTTAGTCAAAGACATACACAGAACTATGCAGCAATTATGATAAAAGCTATACAACTGAGAAGTGATCACACTTCCCTTGCTAGTAGAATGGAGCATCATTGCATATACATCCCTTGAATAGTTCCTACCATACTTGAGCATTAATCTGTTCATCTAATCATCTTTTCCTCCCCCTTTTTGACTTCAACAAATAGTAGGTAGGATTCTTATCATTTGCTCCCCCTCAACTTGGCAGTAGTGAATTATTGGAATTTTGCTGGACATGCTCACCCTCAATTGGAGAACCTTCATTTATTTACAGAGAAATTCCACCTACAAGATGCAAAATAGCTAGCAAGATGGGGAGAAACTGAAGCTATATCAGGTTTAACATACCCAACTCAAATTTGAAGGTGTTAAACTTTTCTTCATCTAGTGGCTTAGTGAAGATGTCATCCACTTGCTTGTCTGTTGGGAGAAATTCAAGGGTGTTGTCTTCATATTCCACATGTTACCTAATGAAGTGATATCTAATCTCATTGTGCTTAGTCCTACTATGAGAAACATGATTCCTAGCAATTGAGATTGCACTAGTAGAATAACAAAATATAGGGGTTCTACTTATCTGGAGGTTGTAGTCTTGAAGATGGTGCTGGATCCACAACAACTGAGCACAACAGCTAACTGCTGAGATGTACTCTAACTTTACAGTTGATATTGCAACACTGGTTTGTTTCTTTCTGCTCAAAGATACAAGTCTCCCTCCCAAGATTTGACAGGTGCCAGATGTGCTCTTCCTGTCCACTTTGTAGCCTGCAAAATCTGCATCTGAATTGCCTGTTAGTTCAAATTCCTTATTCTTAGGGTACAATAGGCCAGGATCTGGAGTTCCCTTAAGATACCTCAAAATTCTCTTAGCTATAGAGTAGTGATATTCTTTAGGGAAAGCCTAATACCTAGCACAAACACATGTAGACTACATGATGTCTGACCTACTTGTAGTCAGATATAGAAGGGAGCCAATTGTCCCTCTATATAAGGTTTCATTAATATGTTTCCCTATCTCATCCTTGCCGACATACATACTTGACCCCATGGGAGTTCTTATGGTGGAGGAGTTCTCCATACCAAATTTCTTTATTAACTCCCTAGTGAACTTAGACTGGGATATGGACAAGCCATCTTTAGTCTGTCTTACTTGGAGGCCCAAGAAGAACTTAAGTTCACCCATACTTCTCATCTCAAACTTCCCCTGCATAAGTTTGGAAAAATTCCTACAGAGGTTGTCATCAGTAGATTCAAAGATGATGTAATCTATATAGATATGAACTAGGATGATCTTACCCTTAGATTCCCTTAGGAATAGGGTTTTGTCTATCTACCCTCTTGAGAATTTGTTCTCAATGAGGAAGCTAGACAAGGTCTCATACCATGCTCTAGGGGCTTACTTCAACCCATATAGAGCTTTCCTAAGTCTATAAATAGAATCAGGAGAGTTAGGAACTATAAAACCTCGAGGCTGTTATACATTAGCTTCTTCCTTTAAGTCGCCATTCAGAAAGACAGACTTCACATCCATCTGGTAGACCTTGAATCCCTTGTGTGTAGCATGTACTAGGAACAATTTGATGCCCTCCAATCTTACAACAGGGATAAAGGTTTGATCAAAGTAAGTGCCTTCTTCTTGATTGTACCCCTTACCTACTAGTCAAGCTTTGTTCTTGATTATAATGCCATTTTCATCAAGTTTGTTTCTGTAGATCCACTTGAATCTAATGGCATTATGTCCTTGTGGTCTGGTAACTAGATTCAATACCTTGAACCTTTTGAACTGGTTCAGCTCCTCCTGCATAGCTCTAATCAAATGCTGATCTATGTTGGCCTCTTCAAACTTCTTTTGCTCTACTTGTGACAAGAAGGTATCATACAGGGTTGTATTCAGATTTCTGCTTCTTGTCATTACTCAATGATTTGAATCTCCAATAATTTGGTGTCCTAAATGATCTCTCATATGTCTGACTGCAAGTGGCAGTCTTCTTTCAGTAGTAGCATTACGTGCAGCTTCAAGTGCAGCCTATTGTTGATCTTCATCTACTCCAAGTGTGTCTAGTAGATCTTCCGAAATATACACATCATCTCGGATTACTAGAGCTACTTTATTTATGGTCAGATGCTCCATCATCTGTTCTGTACCTGCAGTACTACAAGAGGAGCTAGACAGCTCTCTGTTAATCATATTAGAGTCATCAAAGACTACATGAACTGATTCTTCTACAACTTGTCTTTTCAAGTTGTAGATCCTATAGGCTTTGCTATGATTGTTGTACCCAACAAAAATTCCATCAAAGGATTTGACAGCAAACTTAATCACATAGGACTTCCTATTGTGAAGCACAAAACACTTACTACCAAAGATTTTGAGATAGCCCAGATTGGTTTTCTTCCCTTCAAGATCTCATAGGGAGTCTTCTTGTGGATTTTGGTGATAGAGGCATTATTGAGGACATGTCATGTATTATTGTTTGCCTTAGCCCAAAAATATTGTGGGAGAGATGTATCACTCAACAGTGTTCTAACAACCTCTATGAGACTCTTATTTTTTCTCTCAACAATTCCATTTTGCTGGGGAGTTCAAGGTGAAGAAAACTCTTGATGAATCCCTTGCTCTTCACAGTATTTTGTCATGTCTTCAGACTGAAATTTAGTTCCATGGTCGATTCTGATTTTGACCACAGAGTTGTTAAATTCATTCTGAATCTTTTTGACAAAATTAATGAAGATACTATTCGTTTTCTGAAGAAAGAATACCCAAGCAAACCTAGAAATGTCATCAACTACCATAAGGGTGTAGACCTTCCTACCAAGACTATGAATTGGTATAGGACCAAATAAGTCTATATTCAAGAGGTATAGGCACCTCACAGAGTATTTGGTCCCAATGCTCTTGAAAGAGCTTTTGTCTGCTTGCCCTTTTGGTAGGCAGAGCAAATGCCCTCTTTGGAGCACTTCACATTGGGACCATTCCTAACTAGCTCTTGACTAAAGAGCTTGCCAATAGTCTTGTAATTTAAATGGGCTAGTCTCTTGAGCCATTGCACATAATATGAGTCTTTTTCATTTGTCACTAGATAGATAGGAGAATCTATATCTACACATAGAAAATTTAAGCAATACACATTTCCACTCCTAATGCCTGTCAAAATGACCTCTTGGTCACTTGAACTTATAATTTGGCACTCATCCTTATGGAAGACAATAACATAGCCAAGATCAGAGAGCTGGCTTATGCTTATAAGTTTGTGTTGCAACCCTTCAACATAAGACACCTTGTGATGGTGACTATGCCATTGGTAATCTTACCATAGCATCTAGTTACCCCTCTATCTGAACCAACAAAGATTACTTTGGGTCCATTCTTTACTGGAGAATACTCCTTCAAGTAGTTCCTTGTCCCAGTCATGTGCCTGGAATAACCACTGTCCAAGTAATATATAGGGGTATGACAACTTGAACTAACCTGCAATATACAGTTCACTTTACCTTAGGACCCTAATTTCTATTGGGTCCTAGGTGCACATTAGTCTGAAATTGACCATGTCCACCAACAAGTTTTCTGACTTATGGACTGACTCTAGCTCTGACCACATTAGGATTGTTCCAGCAGTCAATGGAAAAATTTACTATCTTACCACATCACCAACAATCAAGTATATTGTATCTTCTCTTCTGTATAGGCCCTATAGCTTGGTTACCAGCAGCCTTAATAGGAGGAAGATGTGTTGCATCCCTTTTCTTATTTCTTCCAGCAAGGACTTGACTGAAATCATGTCTTTTTGCTGGCAGATTTGGTTTTGCCATGAGTGGCAGTAGCAGCAAGCTTCTTTTCAGAAAGCATGCTTTTGATGGCTTCAGATATGCCCAAATTAGCTAAACTCTTAGACATTCCTTTAGTCCTAATCTTTCCTGTCAAACCCTGAGCCTTGGCTGCAACAACATTTTTGAGAGTTGGTGCTGAAGCAAAAAAAAATGTTCCTGGTTGGGCCATCTAAAATTTTTTATGGGTACCGAAGGCACTCACCCTGAAATAGCTTCCACCATGGCCGTGAACATCTTTGTTCACACCAGAGGAACAACCCTTCTTCAAGTGACCATATTAGCTTTCTTGGTCATACCTATTAGAAGGTACCAGAATTTTTCTAAAAAGAATGGGAGGATTGGAGGCAATAGGCAGAGCAGGAGCAAGCGTTTTCCCTTCTCTTTGGAGGGAGTAACTCTTGTGCTTCCCTTGAATCCCAATCCCTTCTTTCCCTTTTGAGAGGAGAAGGTGTCTATCTAGGGGAGCACAGTACTTGCCTTAGAGTACCTAGCCACTATTCTTTTCTCCTTCTCAAGCCTCTCTTTAAGCTACATGATGAGATAGTTCTTGTACTTGATGGAGGCTATCTGGATGTCCAAGAGGGTATTCAGTTGGTTTATTTCCCTAGCCTTCTGATCCAACATATTAGCTATCATAGTATGTTGGGCAACTACAAGCTTAAGAGATGAATTCTCTTTAGCTTACTTCGTAGACAACTTCTTAACCTTCTTAAAGGCATTCAGAAGTTCTCCATACTCGTCAATCAGTTGATTGACATCTCCTTTAGATCCAGAATCTTCTTCACCCCTGGGTGAAGAGGTTTCTATACAAGGACTAGTCTCATACCCAGATACAGAAGCAAAATCAGGTAGAGAATATACCTTCCTAGGGTCAGGCTAATCCTGGCTGACTTTCTCATCAGTCATTGCCATCAGCACTTAACAATTGTAACTATAGACATCATCTTCATCCACCTCCGAGTCACTGTTTGATAGTGTTAGAGGGGCCCTGATACTTGTCCTTACTGAAGGACAGACTTCTTCTGCTGATCCAGCTACATATTTAGTAGTATAAACAACAACTAGCCTAATATAGGCTTCCTCTTCTTAAAACTCTGATGAGGATGAGTCTATCGAGCTCTTCTCCTTCTTAGAAATGAAGCATTTTTCCTTCTTCTTCCCTTTATGCTGATGCTGCATTTTCTCAGCAGCTTCCTTCCACTTTTTAGGGCAGTCATCAATCACATTCCATTGTTTACTGTAACAGTAGCAAACAACTTTAGAATATTTATATTTGTTAGGTTTAGAACCATACCGTCAGTCTTGGACTGATTCTTCCTGTGATGAGTGGAGATGGGAGACCTCTTCTTCCAGTGCTTCTTCTTCATTAGCCTATGGAGTTGCCTAGAGAAGGCTACAAAATCTTCATCAGGCATGCTATTGTCAGAAGCCTTTGAGTCTAAGCTATCTGACTCAGTTGGTCTTCTCAGTGGAGAAGGAATTCTCTCCTTGCCCTTCCTTGTGCTTTCTTCTTTGAAGGCCAAGGACTTTTCCCTGGCCTGGGATTTGCTGGAGGCCTCCTCCTCCTTCCTGGCAGCTAGCTGCATCTCATAAGAGAGAAGCTTTCCAAATAATGTTTGGGGAGGAGTTTCAGCAAGCTAGGCCACCTATCTTATGGCACGGATCTTAGTATCTCATTCTTTAGTGAGAGATCTGAGAAACTTTTCATTTATCTCATAATTATTGAAGACCCTCCCGTAGGTCTTTAGCTCATTTATGACCCTGATGAATCTTTCATAGCAGGCAGCTATGTTCTCCTTCAGGGTTTGCCTGAAAGCCACATACTCCTGGTTGAGCAAAGACTTCCTATCATCCCTTACCTGTTCATTACCCTCCATGCAGAACATTAGAGTGTCACACATTTCCGTTGAGGTCTGGTAGTGAACCAAGTTAATTAACAATAATATTATGTGCCCTCTTGTCTAAGACAGCTAGGATGACCTCATCCTTTGTCATCTCAGAATATGTCTTGGGTGTCTTGATGTTGGCATCAAGAGTAGATACCTTCATTTGAATGACAGGTCTCTCCCTGACTATTGCAAAGATCCTTGGATCATAGGCTTCAATAAATATCCTCACCCTTTCTTTCCAAATTCCAAAATACTTCTCCCTACAGATGGGGAGTTTCATGGAACTTAGCTCTCTTTGGCTCTCACCAGACCCCATGATCACTTAACTGTAGCTACCTTTGGAGATCACTCAGATTGCTAAATCCTTTTAAAGACACCTCCTTCTGATACCACTTGAAAGTTCTTATTTTCAAAATAGCTAGAAACCTAGAGGGGGTAGGGTGAATAGGTTTATCTAGGTCTTTTCAATTCCTTTAGAGTAACCTGCAAATAGAAAACACACACAAAAAAGCTCACACGTATTTTATAGTCATTCCCCAAAATTATGGGTACATTCACTCTCCTCCCATCTTGCTAACTTCCTGTTAGTCAAGGCACTTCTCAAAAGCAGTTGTCCTAAGAGCTTACACCTCAGATCCCTCACGATCTCTTAGTCTCCTCCAAGACTTACACTCAGCCCCAAAGGCCTACAACTCAGTGATCAACTGATCACCTACCTCAGGCTGTTAAGCCCTATACTCAAGATATGGAGGATAGCTTTACCTCAGAGACAACATGCTCAGATAACTCAGAGAGATTAACTCTCCAACATCTTGGGCAAATTTTCCCCACTACAGATCTGCACACAAAATCTGCCTCAGGCACAACTGCCTACTTCTCAGTGAGTTAAACTCACCTACCTCAGATCCCAGCTAGATTCTACACTCAGAGAGGAGCCCTCTCCTACTGCTCAGACAAATCTGTCCTACCTTAGGCCCAAGGCCCCACAGCTGAGATCCAGAAGGATCCTACAATAAGAAATGATATAATTTTCTGTGAACCAGAGAAATTTCTCTGAGTCAACAACAAGAACGAAATATTTTTGCTCTAACTCTTCTCACACAAGAGAAAACTTTGCTGGAGGAACTCAGAAGATAACTCCTGAACTTGCTGTAAAAGGCTCAAGGTCTGTTGACATTGCCCGACATGCCCGTGTCAGGCACTCGACGCCTTACGCCAGTCGACACTCAACAATTTAACTGTTTAACACTCAACGCCGTCCAGACACGCCCCAGTCACGCCCGTGTCCAAGACCTTTCACGCCCATATCGATGTCGACACTCAATGCTTTTTCACACTAAACGCTGCCGAGATCAGAACTGCCAGCTGTCCAAGTGACGCCCCCCCGACATGCCCGTGACCAAGCCTGTCACGCCCGTAACCGCCTCGTGTTCCTACCAGAAGCTTCCTGATCGTCGATCAGCGCTCGAAGATCGTTGACGACTACTTGTCACGCCCGTGACTGACACCTGTCACGCCTGTGACAGACACGTGACCTTTCCCGAACCTTCCAGAATGGCACCAACTCGCCGAAGTCACCAAGTCAAACACGGCAACTGTGACATGCTCCCTGTCACGCCCGTGACTAGGGCGTGTCACACCCGAAATTTTGCCTATAAATAAAAATTTTCTGTAATGCCCAAGGGTTCACTTCTTTTAGCCAACTTTAGTGTGTCTTCTTGTGGGCTGCCCTTGGTGTTTCCAATCTAATGTAATGAGAACTTTCTCCCCCCTCCCTTCTTATGTTTGTTTTAGCTTTCTCTTTAGCTTTGTAATAGTTTGTAATAGCTTAAATTATGGAAATAAAAATGTTGTTTTTTTTGTCTCTTTACTTGGAATGAAAATGGATTTGGGTGGCTCATTTTTCTACGTCTTTTTATCCTTCTGTTCATCTTTGTTCATCTGTATGAAAGTGTGTGTGTGTGTGTATGAGTGTAACTTGTTTTAATCTTTCATGCTTTCAATATATTGTAATGTTAGGTTTCATTATAGGCTTTTATCTAAAAAATGAGCCGTTATAATGGCAAAATTTTGTTTAAGTCTTCTTTTCAAAATCAAAGTTGTATTGGAAACTTTTAAAAGTCTTACATTTTCATTCCTATGAAATTATAAAAGAGGTTTTTAAGTGATTTTTTTGATTTTTTACTTAGCTTTGTCTTAGGATTATAAAAATTTTTGTTCCTTTAATTTTTATTTTCACTTTTTCATCACTTTTATGGAATCCTAAGAATGAAAATATAAACATTTTAATTTTTCAACAACTTTGATTTTAACTTTGTTTTCAAAAAAATTTTGCTTCTTTATTTTTATTTCATCTTTTTATGTGTTTTTAGCATGTTCTAAGAATAGAAATTAAGTTGTTTTAATTTATAGGTAACTTTGTTTTTCTTGTTATTACTTATGTGTGTGTGAGTGTATGAGACTAACTTTTCATGCTTTCTTTTATGCTTTCTTCAATCATGTAGAGTGTGTGAGTGTAGGTGATAACTTTCATGCTTTCTTTTATGCTTTCTTAAATCATGTAGAGTGTGTACGTGTAGGTGATAATTTTATTGCTTTCATTCTCCCGCCCACTCATTTGAGCCGGGACTCGCAATTTTATCGCTTTCTCAATTATGTAGAGTGAGTGCGTGTGCGTATCTATTTCCGCCTACTCGTTAAGAGTTAAACGGCGCTCTGCTTTAATTTTCCGCCTACTCAGTTTTGAGTAGGACTTGTAATTTTCATTTTTTGTAACTTAGTTTCTTTTTATTTATGCATTTATTTCCGCCTACTCGTTAAGAGTTAAATGACGCATTGCTTTAATTTACCGCCTACTCAGTTTTGAGTAGGACTTGTACTTGCAATTATTTCCCGCCTACTCATTCGAGTAGGACTTGTTTTATTTAATTTCTTTATGGTTTTGAAGTGTGCGTGAGTGCCTGCATCAATTAGCTTTTCTTTTTTCAATTTTATCTAAATGCCTTGTTTTTCTATGTTTTCTCTTATAACTGTTTAGTACTTAATTTAAAACTCACGTTTCACTAAAAACCATAAAGCCGTCGCTATACCGATGAGTGGCGAATCTCTTTTAGCCTTCGGTATCGAAGAGCATTGGGACATATAAAATGATTTGAAATAATTAAAGAACTTTACTTTTATTTTAATTTAAGGACTTAAGGTTTGCCCCGGGTTAACGACGCATAGGACCACATAATCGATGTGTGGGCTCTATTTCCGTTATCCATACATAACGCCGAGAGGCTGCACGTATGGACTGATCCCCCTTGGGTAAAAAAAACTTCGTACGCCCCCTCGAAAGAGGAGAAACGTAGTTCTGCGAGATTGGGTTCCCCACCCAATACCGTGGTTCTTAGCATAAAGCAGGCATTAAGAGGAATCCTTCGTCGGTCTAACGATCGATTGAATAGTCTTAATGTTCAGGTGAGAAATATTCGTAGAGATAAGTGCGCTCATATTTATGGAACCTCCACGTCCAAGTGCCTTTCATTAATATAAAAGCTAAGTTTGATAATTGTTAAGAATTATTTTAGTCTTAATCCTATTCGATATCGAGCGTTAACCCGTCATTGAATTAATCTAAGTAAAATTCTTCTCTCTTTTCTTTCCGTTTTAATTTAACTAAAAATCCCACCTTACTGATAGTAAGATAATAGTATTCCTGGGAGAGTAAATATAATAAATGCGCCCCCGAGAACAATACGACCTCGGTATTCTCCCGAATATCGAGTACTATGTGATAGGTGCACTTGCCTCCTCTCGTTAGAAAACTCGATCTTCTAACTCGGCCCGCAGAATCAGACCATTTCGAACCAACCACAGTCAGTCTCTGTTCTGTGGCCATCAAGTTTTTGGCACCGTTGCCGGGGAGCACGGTTGTTATATCGAATCAGGGACTCTATTAATTTTACTTTATTTTCAAATAAAAAAAATTTTATAACAAAAAAAATCCTTCCCCCATCGTTGTGTTTTTAGGGTGTATGACCCGTGGACAACCTTCGAGTTCTGAAAATCTTGAATTCGACCGTGAGATCGACCGCTCTCTTGCGCGTATCCGATCTCTACGTCGAATTCCCTTTTTAGACCCCGCAGAATCAACCGGAGAACCCTTTTTCTCTTCCATGGCCGACCTAAATAATGCCCAAGCGGCCGAGCATACGATGTCTTACTACGCTCGACCAAACTTGGATGATACGGGGTCGAGTATTGTTCGTCCTGCTGTGGCGAACAATAATATTGAAATTAAGTCAAGTGTTATACAATTGATCCAAAGTGGCGTGCAGTTCGACGGACAGCCGGATGAGGACCCAAATAACCACTTGTCTAATTTTTTAGAAATTTGTGATACTTTCAAGATTAATGGCGTCACTGATGATGCCATTCGTTTGAGCCTCTTTCCCTTCTCTCTTAAGTCCAAGGACAAGGAGTGGTTGGTCTCCCTCCCGCGTGGATCCATCATGACCTGGGCAGAGTTGGCAGAGAAATTCCTTACTAAATATTTTCCGCCCGCAAAAACTACTAGATTGCGGGCGGACATTTCCTCCTTTGTGCAAAATGACTCTGAGTCTCTTTATGATACTTGGGAGCGTTTTAAGGAATTTCTCTGCCAGTGCCCTCACCACGCGTTGCCAACGAGGTTGCAGGTATAGATTTTTTATAATGGACTGAACAGTCAGACGCGTCAAATGATTGACGCGGCTGTCGGGGGCACTCTGAATAATAAGACCCCCGAGGCCGACCAGGCTCTTTTTGAAGAAATGGCTATGAATGCCATTCAATGGAATGTCCCGCGGGCGGCGCCATAAGCAGGCGGGCCTTTATGAAGTGGATGCCACTGCTCAGCTAGCCCTTCAAGTCAAAAGGCTAACTAAGCAGGTGGCGGAGATGTCTGTTGCCTCCTCCACTCTGCCTTATTTTCTCACCCCTAATGCATGCGTGGTCGACGAATTCATGGACTACATGGGGAATCCAGTGAGTCTCTCCTTTCAAAACAACCCTTATAGTAGCCACTATAATCCGGGTTAGAGGAACCTCCCGAATTTCTTATGGAGTAACCCGAATAACGCGCAACGCCCTCCTCCCCCTCCTTTTGCGCTCTCTTTTCCGTCCCCTCCTCCGAAGCCTCTTCCGGTGGTGGAAAATTTTAATTGATATGTCGCGTCCAACGAGTCCAATATCCGGAACATCACCGGATTTCATAAAAATTTAGAAATACAGGTTGGACAGCTGGCGCGACTTATGTCGGAACACGGTCTTGGGGCACTGCCAGGGAATACGGAGCCCAATCCAAGGGAGAATGCCAATGTTATAACCCTCGTAGCGGTAAGGAGGTGGTCGATCCAAAACGGATCGATCCTCAGGTATATATTTCACTTCCGACCCCTCTTCCCACTTCTTCGATTACTCAACCCTTACCATTTTTAAATGACAAAACTATTTTAAACAAGGCGTTGCCCTACCCGCATAAGTTAGATAACGAGCGAGCGAACGCGCAATATTAAAAATTTATTTTATTACTGAAACAAATTCATATTAATGTTCCTTTTTGCGAGGCCATCTCGCAAATGCCTAAGTATGCAAAATTTTTAAAAGAGCTTCTTTCTAACAAATGAAAACTTGAAGATATTTAGCATATTTCTCTTAACGTTGTCTGCTCGGCGGCTCTTACTAATAATTTGCCCTCAAAACAAAATGACCCGAGATGGTTTTCCATCCCGTGCCTTTTTGGCGATGTATTTGTAAAATATGCCTTGGCAGACTAAGGCACGGGCATTAATTTGATGTCATTCTCGCTCTTCCTGCGATTAGGTTTAGGTACTCCTGCTCCTACCAATATGCGCATCCAACTAGAGGATCGCTCGGTTAGGTTCCCCATCGGGGTAGTTGAGGATGTCCTTGTCCTAGTAGACAAGTTCACCTTCCCGGTGGACTTCGTCATCTTAGACATCGAGGAAGACGCCGAGGTACAAATAATACTCGGTCGCCCTTTCCTCGCAACCTCACGTGAGCTAATCAATGTAAGTAACGGTCATCTCCTCCTTCGAGTAGGAGACGACCAAGTTACTTTTTCTATTAACCCCTCAATGGAAGACTCGTCGCCGAGCGACGATTTCTGCTACTCTTTAGATTCTTTTTATGGAGATTGTTCTTCTCCGGTTTTCGAGTCCGAGTTTTTAAACGAAGATATTTTTTCACTCGAAACTTTTTATTGCGATGAGGACGCATCTACGGATATGCCTTTTGAACCAATTGGTTCAAAAGACATTAGCACTAAAACCTTGCTAGAAGAACCGCCCACCCTAGATCTCAAACCATTACCCGAAACCCTCAAATACGCCTTTTTGGGGAAAAAATGATACACTCCCGGTAATCATTTCTTCCCATTTAAGCGATTCGGAGACCTCCGATTTATTGGAGGTTTTGCTTAAACATTGACACACAATTGCGTGGCAAATTTCTGACCTTAAGGGGATTAACCCTTCTTTCTGCACTCATAAAATTTTCTTAAACGATAATTGCCGCAAAACCATTCAGCCGCAGCGACGTCTTAACCCAAACATGAAAGATATCATGAAATCTTAGATAATTAAATTATAAGATGCGGGGATTATTTATCCCATTTCTGATAGTGCATGGGTTAGTCCCATTCATGTCGTGCCCAAGAAGCGGTCTGACCATAGTGGCGAATGAGCACAACGAGCTCGTCCCAACTCGTATTGTTACGGGTTGGTGTGTGTGCATCGATTATCGCAAACTTAATGATGCCACCCGCAAGGACCATTTCCCCCTACCGTTCCTTGACCAGATTCTCGAGCGTCTTTCCGGTCATCCATTTTATTGTTTTCTCGACGGTTTATCGGGGTTTTTCCAAATCCCCATTTCCCCCGAGGACCAAGAGAAAACAACTTTTACTTTCCCCTTTTTCACCTTCGCCTACCGAAGAATGCCATTTGACCTCTGCAATGCGTCAGCTACATTCCAAAGATGTATGCTAGCAATCTTTGGCGAGCTAGTAGAAGATATTATGGAAGTATTTATGGATGACTTTTCTATATTCGGACGCTCATTCCCGGATTGTCTTCGTAATCTCGATCGTGTCCTCCAGCGATGCGAGGACACGCATCTTGTTTTAAATTGGGAAAAGTGCAACTTTATGGTTCGAGGAGATTTGGTCCTCGGACATAAGATTTCGATTAAGAGGATAGAGGTCGATAAGGCCAAAGTAGAAATCATAGAAAAGCTTCCTCAGCCGACTAACATAAAATCTATTAGGAGTTTCTTAGGCCACGCGGGCTTTTACAGGCGTTTCATTCAAGATTTTTAAAAAATAACAAAGCCGCTTACTCACCTATTGGAAAAGTAATCACCTTTTGTCTTTAGTAGCGATTGCGAGTCTGCCTTTAATTTTATAAAACAAAAACTTATCAATTATCCAATTCTAGTGGCCCCTAATTGGTCCCTTCCGTTCGAAATCATGTGCGATGCTAGTGATATTGCCTTTGGTGCCGTTCTTGGCCAGCGCGTAGAAAAACATTTACATCCTATTTGTTACGCTAGCAAGATGCCCACTTCCGCACAAGTGAATTACACGACGATGGAAAAGGAACTCTTAGCCGTCGTTTTCATCTTCGATAAGTTTCGCTCGTATTTAACGCTTTCTAAAGTTATCGTTTTACCGATCACTCCGCCCTTAAGTATTTACTAGCCAAAACCGACGCGAAGCCCCGCCTTCTTCGATGGATTCTCCTCCTTCAAGAATTTGAATTGGAGATCCGGGACAAGAAGGGTGCGGAAAATCTAGCGGCAGACCACCTCTCCCGTTTAGAAAATCCTGGTGCGGAAGCGCTCGTCGAATCTGAAATAAATGACAAATTCCCCGAGGAACGCCTTCTTGCCCTTCGTTCATCTTCGTCATCTTCGCCTTGGTTCACAGATTTTGCGAAATACTTAGTCGCGCGGGTAATTCCAAAAGAATTTTCAAGTCATCAAAAGAAGAAATTCTTTTCTGACCTGAAAAATTTCTTTTGGGAGGACCCATTTATTTTCCGTATCTATGCGGACCAAGCGGTCCGAAGATGCATTGCGGGTGTGGAGTGCTTGCAAATATTGAGGCACTGCCACGAGGGTCAAGCCGGTGGGCACTATCAAGCCAACCAGACCGCTAGGAAGGCGCTAGAGGCGGGCTATTTTTGGCCCACTCTCTTTAAAGATGCGCACAATTTTGTGCGCGCATGCGATAGCTGTCAGTGGTCGGGTAAAATCTCTCGTCGAGACAAGATGCCCCAAAACATGTTTTTAGAATGCGAAGTCTTCGATTTATGGGGCATAGATTTTGTAGCCCCCTACCTCCTTCTTATAAAAATATGTATATTTTAGTGGCGGTCGACTACGTATCAAGGTGGGCGGAAGCGCAAGCTCTCCCCACCAACGATGCGCGAGTCTTCGTTACATTTCAAAAAAAAATTATTTTCTCATTTCGGCAAACCTCGCGCTATTGTTAGTGATAGGGGAACACATTTATATAATGCTCTAATGGCTAAGACGTTAGCTAAATACGGAGTCACGCACAAACTTGCTACCCCTACCACCCGCAAACAAGTGTCCAAGTTGAGGTAGTAAATCGAGAGATAAAGCGCATATTAGAAAAGACCGTTTCACTTAATAGGAAAGATTGGTCCGTTAAGATTGACGCCGCGTTATGGGCATATCGTACGGGGTACAAAACCTCTACCGGTTGTACTCCATTTCGATTAGTCTATGGAAAAGCGTGCCATTTACTCGTAGAACTGGAGCACCGCGCACTTTTGACATTAAAACTTTTAAACCTCGACTCTAACTTAGCCGCTCAGAATATAAAACTGCAACTAAAAGAACTCGATGAATGGCGTGCGAACGCTTATGAGAGAAACAAGTTCTATAAGGAGCGTTCAAAGTTATATCACGATCGAAAACGTAAAGCCCCAAAATTTTTTTCTCCAGGCGATCTAGTCCTTCTTTATAATTCTCCTCTTAAACTTTTTCCAGGAAAACTAAAATCTCATTGGTCTGGTCCCTTCATAGTTGAAGAAATCTTTCCATATGGGACCGTACTCGTCTCCCACCCGGTAAAAGGCTTGTTTAATGTAAACGATCATCAGTTAAAGTCTTATTTAGCGGGCGACCCAGTGATCGAGCATTACGAAACCATAACCCTCCTCGTCTTATAAACCCGCCAATATAGTCAAGCTATGCGACTATAAACAAAGCGCTCCTGGGAGGCACTCCATGCTTATCCTTTTTTTAATTATGTCTTTATTTATCATGTTTTCTATTTTTCTAATAACTGCAGGGTTTCTAATGGGCTTCCCCGAGCGCTGATCAGAGACGTTTTCTGCCCACCCTCTTTCCCTTTTTTTTCGTACATATAGCTGTTATTTTGTTCCTCAGGCTTAGCATACAACATTGGGGAGAATGTTGGAACTAAATATGTGGGTGTTTTCGTATTTTCATACTTTCTTTTCCACTTACAAAAACAAAAACAAAAAAAAACTTAAAAACTTAAAAACAAAACTTCAAAAATAATAAAAAAATATATATATAACACAAAAATCACAAAAAAAATTTTGAAGTTTCATTTTTGAAACTTTGATTTATTTTTAACTCGGTCCGCGAGATCCGGCTCATTGAGCCATCCACATAACGAGTCATCTCGTGGCTACTTAGTTTTTTTAGTTTTGTAAATATTTTTTTGTAAGTAATTTTTGTAAGTATTCCTTTTTTAAGTAATTTTGTAAATAATTTTTGTAAGTATTTTTTTGTAAATATTCTTTCTCTTTCCCTTCTCCCTTTTTTCCCTCTCATCCTTGTAAATAACTCCTCTTTTTCTCCCAAATCTTTGTAAATAGAATGAAAATTGTCTTAAAAATAAAAAAAATTTCACAAAACTTAAAAATACAAAAAAAATCGCAAAACTCAAAAATACAAAATTTTTTATTTTCGCATTTTTCTTTCTTTAGTATGTATATATTAAAGAAATAAATACAAAAAAAAAAAAAAAGATAATTACTTCAAAAATTCAAAAAAATATAATTTATGAAACAAATAAATCAAATATATCATTCTTAAGGTTCTTGCTATCCAAAACTCAAAAACTTGATGGCCGCAGAATAGAACTGTGGGTGGTTCGAAGTGGTCTGATTTCGCGGGCTGAGTTAGAAGATCGAGTTTTCTAACGAGAGGAGGCAAGTGCACATATCGCGTAGTACTCGGTATTCGGGAGAATACCGAGGTCATATTGTTCTCGGGGGCGCATTGATTATATTTACTCTCCCAGGAAGACTATTATCTTACTATCAGTAAGGTGGGATTTTTAGTTAAATTAAAACGGAAAGAAAAGAGAAATGAATTTTTCTTAGATTAATTCGATGACGGGTTAACGCTCGACATCGAATCAGATTAAGACTAAAATATTTCTTAACAATTATCGAACTTAGCTTTTAAATTAATGAAAGACACTTGGCCGTGGAGGTTCCAAAAACATCAGCGCACTTATCTCTAGGAATATTCTCACCTGAACATTAAGACTATTCGACCGATCGTTAGACCGATGAAGCATTACTCTTAATGCCCGCTTTACGCTAAGTACCCCGCTATTGGGTGGGGAACCCAATCCGGCAGAACTATGCTTCTCCACTTTCGAGGGGGCTTATGCAGTTCTCTTTACCCAAGGGGGATCGGTCCATACATGCAGCCTCTCTGCGTTGTGTATGGATAACGGAAATAGAGCCCACACATCGATTATGTGGTCCTATGTGTCGTTAACCCGGGGCAAACCTTAAGTCCTTAAATTAAAATAAAAATGAAGTTCTTTAATTATTTCAAATCATTTTATATGTCCCAATGCTCTTTGATGCCGAAGGCTAAAAGATATTAGCCACTCATCGGTATGGGGACGGCTTTATGGTTTTTAGTGAAACGTGAGTTTGAAATTAAGTACTAAACAGTTATAAGAGAAAATATAGAAAAACAATGCGTTTAGATAAAATTGTAAAAAAAAAAGCTAATTGATGCAGGCACTCACGCACACTTCAAAACCATAAAGAAATTAAATAAAACAAGTCCTACTCGAATGAGTAGGCGGGAAATAAATGCAAGTACAAGTCCTACTCAAAACTGAGTAGGCGGTAAATTAAAGCAATGTGCCATTTAACTCTTAACGAGTAGGCGTAAATAAATGCATAAATAAAAAGAAACTAAGTTACAAAAAATGAAAATTACAAGTTCTACTCAAAACTGAGTAGGCAAAAAATTAAAGCAGAGCACTGTTTAACTCTTAACGAGTAGGCGAAAATAGATGCGCACACGCACTCAATCTATATAATTGAGAAAATGATAAAATTGCGAGTACCAGCTCGAATGAGTGTGCAGGAGAATGAAAGCAATAAAATTATCAGCGACACGAACACACTCTACATGATTGAAGAAAGCATAAAAGAAAGCATGAAAGTTATCACCTACACTCACACACTCTACATGATTGAAGAAAGCATAAAAGAAAGCATGAAAAGTTAGTCCCATACACTCACACACACATAAGTAAAAACAAGAAAAACAAAGTTACCTAAAAATTAAAACAACTTAATTTCTATTCTTAGAACAGGCTAAAAACACATAAAAAGATGAAATAAAATTTAAAGAAGCAAAAGTTTTTTTTGAAAACAAAGTTAAAATCAAAGTTGTTAAAAAATTAAAATGTTTATATTTTCATTCTTAGGATTCCATAAAAGTGATGAAAAAGTGAAAAAAAAAATTAAAGGAACAAAAAGTTTTACAATCCTAAGACAAAGCTAAGTAAAAAATCAAAAAAATACTTCAAATCCTCTTTTATAATTTCATAGGAATGAAAATGTAAGACTTTAAAAAGTTTCCAATACAACTTTGATTTTGAAAAGAAGACAAACAAAATTTTGCCATTATAACGGCTCATTTTTTAGATAAAAGCCTATAATGAAACCTAACACTACAATATATTGAAAGCATGAAAGATTAAAACAAGTTACACTCATACACACACACACACTTTCATACAGATGAACAAAGATGAACAGAAGGATAAAAAGAAGAAGAAAAATTTGCCACCCAAATCCATTTTCATTCCAAGTAAAGAGACACAAAAAAACAACATTTTTATTTCCATAATTTAAGCTATTACAAAGTATTACAAAGCAAAAGAGAAAGCTAAAACAAACATAAGAAGGGAGGTGGGGGGGAGAAAGTTCTCCTTACATTTGATTGGAAACACCAAGGGCAACCCACAAGAAGACACACTAAAGTTGGCTCAAAAAAGTGAACCCTTGGGACTTACAGAAAATTTTTATTTATAGGCAAAATTTTGGGTGTGACACGCCCTGGTCACGGGCGTGACAGGGGGCGTGTCACAGCTGCCGTGTTTGACCTGGTGACTTCAGTGAGCTGGCACTGTTCTGGAAGGTTCGGGAAGGTCCATGTGTCTGTCACGGGCATGGCAGGTGTCAGTCACGGGCGTGAGAAGCAGTGGTCGACGATCTTCGAGTGCCGATCAACGATCAGGAAGCTTCTGGGAGGAACATGTGGCGGTCACGGGCATGACAGGATTGGTCTCAGGCGTGTCGGGGGGTGTGACTTGGACAACTAGCAGTTCTGATCTCGGTAGTGTTGAGTGTGAAAAAGCGTTGTGTGTCGACATCGACACAGGCGTGATATGTCTTGGACATGGGCGTGACTGGGGCGTGTCTAGACGGTGTTGAGTGTTGAATAGTGAAATAGTTGAGTGTCGACTGGTGGAAGGTGTCGAGTTCCTGACATGGGCGTGTCGGGCAATGTCACGGGCGTAACAGGTCAATTTATGACTTTTTCCTGAATTTTTCTGGAAAACAAAAATAACAAAGTTAGAAATAAAATTTACAAAATATGAACAATTTATTGAACAAAACAAACAAAAAAGGGCAAAAATAAAGTAAAATATCATAATAACAATACTATAAGAGTAGTTATAATTACAACTTATCATCTGTTGTTCCCGAGTCTTCAAACGGCTAACTGAACCTGCCGAGAACTGACAGTTCTTCTTTATTCAGAACTATTTCTGATCCTACTATGGAAGATGAAGACGACACAGCTATCTGAATTTTTTCCTACATGAGAGCTTCAAGCTTTTACTTGACAGAGAAAATGGCGAGGATGATGAAGTTCAGCTTCTTTTTCCTTCTTTTTTGTTATAAGAGAAAACCCTAAAAGTTGTTGTGTCATGGCCACATCTCATTCTTTTATAATTCGTCGATCAACAAAGCTTTGAGATTAGTGGGCCCCACTTGCAGCGTCCAGCTGTACCTTGTTTTAACGGAATAAGGCGATAGTAGCTTCTGACGCTATTTGTCGTGTTCCGCAGCTTCTCCGCTATTGATTTGAATAAGGTTGACTTTGTTGACTTGCTGAGGTCACCATCTATGGACTTACTTAAAATCAAGCATTAGTAGAATATGAAATTTATTTCGTCAAACTGAGCTTTGAGTTCATCGAACTCAAATTGACGTTCATCGAACTAAGCTTGGCGTTCGTCAAACTCAACTTTCACTTTTTGTCGAACTGAGTTTGACATTCGTCGAACTGAGCCTTGCGTTCGTCAAACTCAGCTTTCAATACTTAGTCATACTTCTATCTATTTAGGCGCTGACAATGTTGAGTGAGCAAGCCTAACTCAACTCTTTTTGCCTTAGCCACTTTTCGTTGAACTTAGCTTGACGTTCGTCGAACTAATCTTTCACTTTTCGTCGAACTGAGCTTAGTGTTCATCGAACTCAGCTTTCAACAATTAGACATAATTCTGTCTATCTAGGCATTGACTATGCTGAGTGAGCAAGCATCACTCAATACTTTTTGCCTTAACTTTTTCTTCAACCATTTTTCCTTCTCGGCGTTGAGAGCGTTGAGTGAGCACACCTCACTCAACGTTTTCTGCCTTAGCCAGATTTTTAGGAAACTTGGCATTGAGTGAGTAATCTCCACTTAACGCCACACTACTTAACAGATTTTCTTCTGTTATCTGGCGTTGAGTGAGTAAGCTACACTCAACGCCTTTGGACATAACAAACTTTCTTGTGTTCCAAAATACAAGCTCTGACTAGATGAGTATCAGTCACCACTATTATCACATGGCGTTGCGTGAGCTTGCCTCACTCAATTCCTATGGACTTAGTCAAAAACCAGCACAAATTTTCTATGGCTTTGACTGTCTCAGCCTGTCTCACAACTTTTAGCTGTATGGAGTTGAGTGAGTTGACTACACTCAATGCCTGTGGACTTAGCCACTTTCTCAGCTTGACAATTCTTTGGCTTTGATTATCCAAGTTGTACTCACAGCTGTTATCCATTTGGCATTGAGGTATTTGACCTCACTCAACGTCTGAGGACTTAGACATATTTCTATATTTCCACAATATGCCAAGCTAATTACCTATTTTGGAAACATAGGCTATCTATCCCATCACTATCAATTACAACTATATATATATCATTGACAAAATTGACTTCCTCAAATCTAGACATTGAATGCAATGGACCCAACAGAGGACACCTCCAGTATCTTATGAGGCACTAATGGAGAGGGCGGCAAGGGAGGCCGATATAGAGGAGGCAAACTCGGAGTTTGCCCAGAAGTTGTCCAAGTGGGCCACGAAGGAAGAGAAGCCGAGGGGTGGCAGAGGATAGGAGGAGATGAGAGTTGAACCCTAGTAGAGGGAACATCAGTAGCAACAGCCCAGGTGGTGGCATCAGGAGCCGAATCATTGGCTAGGTTGGAGGCCAAAGTTGCGAGACTAGGAGCCGCAGAGAGGTTTCCATGGTGGGGATAACCGTCAAGGGTTCTAGGGCCAGTTTCATCCTCCGGGCAGGAGGCAACGTCAGAGACCCCCTCTCCCCGATCGAAATCAGGCTATGGTAATAGCCTGAGGGGGGAGAAGGAGAGGAGGTCACCAGAGGATGAGACATGAGCAAGTGTGGAGATACCTTACTGGGAGTTCCATCAGGAGGAATGTCACGTGACTGTCACATGCCCGGAGTTCCTCAAGATAAGAGGAAATAAGGAGTAGTAATGATAACAAGACTGACGGGAAATGCAGATCGAGGAGGTCCTACCGAGGGTAGAGGAGGACAGGTGAGAAGATTGGACCGATGTTGGGACCCGAGGTGGGATCAGAGTGATCCATGGGGGGGTGGGGGTGGGGGTGGGGGTCGAGGCTTCCCGGAAGGCAAGCCTCCATACCATGTACCGGTGGAGCATTGGCTCCACATCCCAAACCCCACCCCGGACGAGAAGATCACCTTCTCAAGGCAGGATATGCCGGATCATGAGGATCCTTTTTGCGATGCGCTGGTAAACCAGACAGCCATCGAGAACTTCATTATCTCCCGGATCCTCATCGACAACAGGAGCTCGGTCAACGTCATCATCAAGAAAGCATTTGACGTAATGAAGTTAGAGGCCAAGAGGATGTTGGCCTCAGACGGGCCTTTTTTGGGTTTCTTTGGGGAAAGGAAGGAAGTGGAAGCAGGAGTGGGACTCCATGTTGCCCTTGGGTGGGGAGGTAGTCCCGTACTTACAGGTTCGTCATCATGTATGCCCCTAATAGCTACAACTCCATCTTCAGGTGGCCCCTCATCAGTGCCATCCACTGTGTCCCCTCATCCTTCCATCAGTGTCTGAAGTTCAATGATGAGGGGGTCCAGGTCAAGGTCAAGGGATACCCTAAGGTGGCATGGGAATGCTATGCCACGGCAGTGAACTCCATCTCTTGGTAGGAGGGGGCCGAGGAGATGGAGAGGAGGATGGAGGAGTTATCCGGGCCAGAGGCCGGAGAAGAGGCAGACTGGATGGGGGTAGAGGAAGAAGTCTGCACCCAGAAAGTGGTGGCAAAGGTTGTTTTGGAAGAGCTGTCCGAGGCAATGGTCATGGAAGAGGAGAAAGAGGTCCTTGTCCCGAGAGAAGGGGACATTGGAGAGTTGGGAGAGCAGTCCATGTTTGAGGCTATAGAAGAGGTAGTGGAGATCGAGGTTCTCACCTAGGGAGGTAGGGTGGAGAAGGTTCGTATTAGCGGGGGCCTAACCCTGAAGGATCAAGGTTGGATACTGGAGTGAATCCAGAAGGATGTAGACATCTTCGCATGGAGCGCGACAGAGATGCTAGGGATCGATGCAGACATTGCCTACCACCGCCACAACCTAGATCTAGTAGCCCGCCCCATCCAGCAGAGGAAGAGCTCTGTTACGGACAAGCTAGCTGAGCCCATCAGGGAGTAGGTGGCCAAGATCCTTAAGGCCAATTTTGTATCTGAAATTCAATACCACGGCTGGGTCTCTAACGTTGTAATGGTTAAAAAAGGAGATGGCCGGTGGCGTATGTGTATTGATTTTTATTTACTTAATAAATCATGTTGATGGTTGAAACTTGAGGTTTTTATTATTTATAAAAAGGGCGGAAGAAACCGAGTTTTAACGAGAGGGAGGCAAGTGAAACTATCGCGTGTAGTACAGGATATTCCGGGTGGAATATCGGGATCGTATTATTCTCAGGGCTGGTCTACCTATTTCTACTCTTTCCCTGAAAGTCTATTATTTAACGATAATATTTTTAGTTCTGTGTTTATATAAAAAAGATGACAGACGTAAAAATATAAATAATGCAGAAAGAAAACAGTAAGCCGATGAATAAATAGCGCGACGAATATCAAAAAAGAATTCAAACTAAAATAACTTTTAATAAAAAGAGATCCTAAATTTCAAATTAATTAAGGCAAAGACTTGGCCGTGGAGGGTTCACAAGAATGAGCTCACTTATCTCTAAGACTATCGCTTACCTTAACTCTAAGACTATTTGATCGATCGTTAGACCGACGAAGGATTCCTCTTAACGCCCGCATTACGCTAAGAACCCCGCTATTGGGTGGGGAACCCAATCCGGTAGAGTTACCCGCCTCCTCTCTCGAGGGTGAGTGCGGAGCTCTCTTTACCCAAGGGTGATTGATCCATATGCATGGCCTCTCGGCTAGCTTGTGTATAGACAACGAAAATAGAGCCCACACATTGATTATGTGATCCTACGCGTCGTTTACCCGGGGAAAACCTTAAGTACTTCAATTAAGCGAAAAATAGGACCTTTAATTATTTAAAGCGATTTTATCTGTCCCAATGCTCTTCGATATTGAGGGCTAAGAGAGGTTAGCCACTCATCGGAATGGGGACGAAAGCGGAAAATGAAGGCAGAAAAAGAAAGCAGTAAATGAAAGCTGTAAAGAAAGCAGTAAAGAAAGCAGTAAATTGCGAGTCCCGGCTCAAACGAGTGGGCGGGAATAAATGAAAGCAAGCCCTACTCAAACGAGTAGGAGGAAATAAATGCACCCACACACGCACTCTACGGAAATGAAAACACACACACACAGTCGACAAAAATTAAAACAATGTGCCATTTAACTATTAACGAGTAGCCGGAAAATGAAAACACAAAATAATGCGCTATTTAACTCTTGACGAGTAGGCGTAAATAAATGCGCACACGCACGCACTCTTCATAAATTGAAAGAAAGCTATAAAATCTAACTCATTCAAGCACGCACACGTACAAAAATAAGAGAAACTAAGTTATCTAAAAATTAAAACAACGATATTTCTACCGCTAGAATGCGGTAGAAATGCATAAAAAGATAAAATAAAAATAAAACGAGTAAAAGGTTTTGAAAATTAAAATGAAAAAGCAAAGTGAGCGAAAAATTAAAACGATAACGTTTTCATTCTTAGGTTTTTATAAAAGAGCTAAAAAAGTGAAAATAAAACTAAAAAAGGACAAAAAGTTTTACATTCCTAAAAATCCTAAGTTAAAGAAAATGAAAATAACACTTTTAAAAACTCTTTTTATAAAACTTATAAGAATGAAAACTAGGAAAAGAAGAAGAGAACAAGCTAAACCTAAACAAGTGCGGAGCATGAAAATAAAACGGACAGCATAACGGCTAGAAATGCGAAGAAATTCCTAAACTAAACAAGTTATTAAACTAAAAAGAAAACATAAAAAGCACAAAAAAGTAACGAAAAATTACTTTGGGTAGGCGCATTCAAATGGATTTTTCATACTATGCAGAGAGGAGAAAATGACAAACTTTATTAAAATGATAAGTGATTACAACAAAGCTAATGCAGGAAATCTTATACAAACTAAGAGAGAGTGGGGGGGAATAAAATTCCCTTACATTGCATGAGAAGCCATTTGGGAAGCACCTACCCAAAGAAATTTGGAACAAAAAGTGGACATGAAAGCATTCTGAAGGCTCTTATTTATAGACAAAATTTTCGGGTGTGACACGCCGTAGTCACGGGCATGACAGGGGGCGTGTCGAAGGTTGCATGTTTGACTTGGCGAAATCCGGCAGTTGGATTGCTTCTAGAAGCTTCGAGAAGTGACACGTGGCGGTCACGGGCGTGTCCGGTGTCAGACACGGGTGTGTTGGCTGGGCGTGACTCAACAGCTGACAGGAGTGGCATTGAGTGGCGTTGAGTAGCGTTGAGAGGTGAACAGTGAAAGCGTTGAGTGGCGTTGAGTGTCGACGTCATTGAGTGTCGACGACGTTGAGTGTCGACACGGGCGTGTCGAGCTTGGACACGGGCGTGTTGAGCTCGGATTGACAAAGACAAGGCGTTGAGTGCTGGGATGAGCCCGACGATCGTCGAGACGCATGACACGGGCGTGTCGGATGCGTGACACGGGCGTGTCAAGTCAATTTTTTTACTTTTTCTGAAATTTTTCTAGAATCAAAATAAACTAAGTTAGAAATAAAATTTATAAAAATAAACAATTTATTGAATAAAACAAACTAAAAAAGACAAAACTAAACTAAAATAAAATAATAAAAACATAGAAAAATGCGTATATTTATAACTCATCAAATACCCTCATACTTAAGCTTTTGCTATTCCAGAGCAAAAATTGGAGATTAACTTATAAGGAATAAAAAAGAATCATAAATTTAACTACCGCTTAATTTAATTGTAAGAAAGATCGAAATAAATTTCCGGGGTATCGGAATTAAATCCTAAATTATGAAAATATTATAAATAGAGGAACCATTTAAGAAAATACTTCTAAACTAGAAAAATAGAAAGCGAAAGATATTTTTGTTAGTTTAACAAAAATGGATTGGAATTATAGAAAAAACTTTAGCTAAAAAGAAATTAATAGGAAGTAATTCAATTTAAAAATTATGTTCTCAAAAAGATTTAAATTATTTCTAGAATAATGAAAAATTGTATAAGTGGTTTGGCGGTTATTAAGAGGGCTTTGATTTTGAGGTGAGATAATTTTTTCTGGAACCTCCATAATTTTTTTGAATAATTAGGAAAATGAAATCTTATTTTCCTAAAAATCATTTTCTTTCTTCATAAAAATAATTAACCCAATGTATATGTATAAGAGTAATGAATTTTATCCTCTTACTCTATAACATATAATCTTTTTAATTATTGGGTGCCTATGTTTACGGGACGAAATCTTATCCCCATTGACATAAAATCTTTTAAAAGTGAAATCGGGAAATCATATCAATAAAGGCACTAAAAAAAGTGAATGGTTTAATTTCTAAAGGAAAACTATAGTTTAATAAAAAAATTTGAGAGCAACTTTTTTAATTTGAACGTTCTTACGTTTCTAAAAGCATAAGTAGAAATAATATAAAATCCATAAATGTTATTTTCTTACATAAAAATGTGCTTTTATTCAAAAAATCAGAAGTGAAATGAGAAACACAAGTTCCCTATAATAAGAAAAATTCATAAAAAAAATTCTTTAAAATCTTAACCCCAGAAATCTAAATCTATCGAGCTACAATTAATAAACGAATAGTAAATAAAGAATTAATTAAAATTCGCTTATAAATAAACTCGAAACGATTATTTTGGAGAGCAAAGAGATTAAGAAATGAGGTATTCGAATTATTTAATTCAAAATAATTTTTTTTTTATTTTTGGAGTTTTTCTAATTTTTTTCATATTTTGGGGTTATTTTATTTTATTGGAAATTTTTAGAGGTTATACTATTTTTTTTTGTGAGTTATACTAATTTTTTTTTGAATTTATTTTTGATTTACGGAAATATTTACAAGAAGAGAGAGAAAATTTTTACAAGAGAAGAAAGACAAGGGGAAAGGGATGAAAATATTTACACAAAATATTTACAAAAACTTTGTTGCCGCGAGGCCAACTCGTTTTGTGGTTAGTTCGATGAGCCTGATCTCGCGGACCGAGTTAAAAGAAAAATAAAGTTTCAAAAGAAAGGAAACTTCAAATTTTTTTTTGATTTTTGCGTTTTTTATATATATTTTTGTATTTTAGACAGATGAAATTTTATTTTTTAAGTTTTTATTTTAAATTGTTTTATTTTGGTGTTTTTATAACGGTACAGATATAAAATAGCAGAAAATAGGAAAACACCCGCATACTTAAGTCAAACATTGTCCCCAACGTTGCACTAACTGCGCGGTACAAAATTAATTCTATGCAGTTATTTACAAAAATAAAAAAAGGGGTTAAAGAAGCTTCCCTAAAAACGCGTTCAGGGAGACCCGTTAAGTTAAAACCGGCAAAAGTTAGAAATAGCCAAAATATAACAGAAAAATGGAAAAAGATAAATTCGACGAAAAGTGTGCAGGTGATAGGGGGCAAGTGAGCGTGACGCATAAGCTATTGCCTTTGCTATATGAGTGTGACAGATAAGCGTTCCCCTAGCGCGCACAATAGTGAAGCGCGCCGAAGAGACAAAATAAATATAGATTTTTTAGTTTTTAGTGTTTTTTAGTTTTTTAGTTTTTGATTGATTTTTTTTTTGGTTTTTAAGTTAAGATTTTAGTTTTTAGTTTTGATTTTTGAAGATAAAAAATAAAAAAAATAAAATGAAAATATAAAGGCATAAAAAATATGAAAGATATATTTTTTTGTTGAATTTTGAATTTTTGATGAAAATAAGACAAAAATTTTCATCCCTTTTTTTTTAGATTTTTAAGTTTTTAAATTTTTAAGTTTTTAAAGTTTTTTTAAGATTTTAAGTTTTTGATTATTTAGATTTTTATGTTTTTTTTAGTTTTTTGATTTTCAAAGTTTTTTAGTTTTTTTTTATTTTATTTTTTTATTTATAAAGTTGTAAAGTTTTTTAAGTTTTTGATGATTTTTTTAAGTATTTATTTTTATTATTATTATTGATATTATTACTATTAAATATATTTTTTTTTGGTTGGCCAATATTTTTTTTATATATAAATAGAAATAAAAGGTAAAATTAATAGTTTTCAGGAATTCAAAGTAGTAAAACAAAAATTCTCCCCGGCAACGGCGCCAAAAACTTGATGGTTGAAACTTGATGGTTGAAACTTGAGGTTTTTATTATTTATAAAAAGGGCGGAAGAAACCGAGTTTTAACGAGAGGGAGACAAATCTACCTATTTCTACTCTTTCTCTGAAAGTCTATTATTTTACCGATAATATTTTTAGTTGTGTGTTTATATAAAAAAGATGGCAGACGTAAAAATATAAATAATGCAGAAAGAAAACATTAAGCCGGAGAATAAATAGCGCGACGAATATCAAAACAGAATTCGAACTAAAATAACTTTTAATAAAAAGAGATCCTAAATTTCAAATTAATTAAGGCGGAGACTTGACCGTGGAGATTCTACAAGAATGAGCTCACTTATCTCTAGGACTATCGCTCATTTGAACGCTAAGACAATTCGACCGATCGTTAGACCGACAAAGGATTCCACTAAACGCCCGCATTATGCTAAGAACCCCGCTATTGGGTGGGGAACCCAATCCAGTAGAATTACGCGCCTCCTCTCTCGAGGGTTAGCGCAGAGCTCTCTTTGCCCAAGGGTGATCGGTCCATATGCACCGCCTCTCGGCCAACTGCGTATGGGCAACGGAAATAGAGCCCACACATCGATATGTTGTCTTTCACCTATGGGGGGGAATAGGTGAATTGCTGCGTTTTTGCGGAATTAAAACTATACATGCACAAATAAATAAAACAACACAACACAGAAAGACACAGACAATTTATAGTGGTTCCCTTATTTGGGTACGTCCACTTTCCCCTTTCGAGCTATCTCTAAATAAGGGATGACTCGATCACTTCACCAACCGAATTGAAATCCAATCCACACACTAACGGAAGGAACCCTTCCAAGCGAAGGAGTCACCACTCCTCCACCACGGGTTGCACCCAACCCTTACAACGAGGAACCTATGTTCCTTTACAACAAAAATAAAATGGAATGTATAAAATATACAAACTTCTTATGGAGGCTAGGTGTCCCTCTTCGTTCGATGATGCGTTCTTGATGAAGATGAAGAGTCCACGACCTTAGCTCTCACTTAGAATGAATCTCCACGAAACCGGCGGTGGCAAGAAGAGCGGCGGCTTGGCGTTCGGGATCGGCGGCGGCAAGAAGTGCGGCGGCTGAGCTTTAGAGATCCAACCTTCGTAGCTATGCTAGCAAGGTCTACCAACTGTCTTCCTTGGATCAATCGTCTCGATCGATTCGAAAAGGGAAGGTTTCCCGATCTACAAACCAAGAGACAAAGGATCTCAAGAAGGACACGTGAGACGCATTGCTTGTCAAAGCTTCTGTCGCCGGGGGATCAGGAGGTATCCTTGATCAACGGCAGCGACTACTTCCCGAGCGGCGATGGCGACGGCGAAAGAGAAATCCGCGATCTAGGTCACGTCGGCGGCTCGGTTTTCTTTCTTATGTATTCGTAGTATTTCGTATCTTTAAAGATCGAAATACAACAGTATTTATACTGTAGGTCATAAATTATGACCGTTGTGGGCTCCACCAAGGAAACCCTAGCTCCGGTTCAAAACAGCGCCTGAATATTTGGTCCGGTCCAGCGAGCAGAAGAAATTCACCTAAGGCAAGTTCGGCAAGAATCATTGGTGATTCTCGACGAATCAGCGAGAATCACTTATGATTCTCGCCGAATTCTACTTGGCAGAATTCTGGCTGAAGATCTAGCCATCCGGAAAGAATCGGTGAGAATCAACATTCATTCTCGACGAATCGGCGAGAATGCAAAGTCATTCTCGTCGATTCGGCGAGAATCAACTAGTGATTCTCGACGATTCTGCCTTAAGCAGAAATCAAGACGGCGTTGAGATAGCCGGCTATAATCGGCAAGAATCAGTGAGTGATTCTCGACGATTTGGCGAGAATCACTAGTGATTCTCGTCGAATCGGCGAGAATCACTTAGTGATTCTCGACGATTTCTACTTAGATGATTTTTCGTCTTTCCACCCGTGAGCTGCTCTTTGGCCCATCCTTGCTCCTTTACTGCTCTTGATCTATCATAGCCCTGTACTTGTAAATAAGTACACTCCAATAGAAAGAGTACACGTAAGCCAACACACTGATCTGCTCAACGAGGGATTACGTTGCGCAGACCCGTGTATATTGACCTACTGCACCCTGGCATTGATGTGTACTTAGCGAGGAATAACTATAAGCACAACTTGAAGACAAATGATCAAATACAATGTCAATTCACCTTAGCTGGTCCAGGGGCTTCTTCAAATCAGGTACATTGTGGATACAATACCCAACAATCTCCCCCTATTTTAAGAAGCCTAAACCCTACAAGCTAAGGTGAATATAACGGATGGAAGAAAAACTTAAACTGAATAATCAGTTGAGAAAGAATTTCCATACCATTATCTTTAGAGAATTTGGAGCATACTTTGCGAGAGCACCTTAGCCCTTAGTACCTTAGCCGAGAGGGCAATCTCCCCCTTTTTGGCTTATACAAATCTGGGACTTTAGCACTTGCCACAATGCTCCCCCTCAGTTCTTGTATTTGGGCTTATACTTGAGTTTCTTGCGGATGCTCCCCCTAGATGCACGAGCCTGGAGCATTTGTAGTCTTCATTCCTCATAGTTTAGCATCCCCAGTTTAGTTTTGAAGAGACTGAACTTGGCCTTGTCTAGGGGCTTTGTGAAAATATATGCAATCTGCTTATCCGTGGGGACATAGCAAAGAGAGATGTCCTTGTTTTCCACATACTCCCGATTGAAGTGGTAGAGCACTTCAATATGCTTCGTCCTGCTGCGCGATACTGGATTGTTCGCAATGGAAATTGCACTGGAGGAGTCGCAGTACATTGGTACTTCCTTGAACTGAAGGTCATAGTCTGCTAACTGGTTTCTGATCTATAGTAGTTGTGCGCAACAGCTGCCTACTGAGATATACTCAGATTCAGCTGTGGAAATTGCAACACAATTCTGCTTCTTACTATTCCATGATATAAGCCTTCTTCCGAGGAATTGACACGTCCCGGAAGTGCTTTTCCGATCATCCCAGCTTCCTGCAAAGTCAGCATCTAAAAAGCCTATTAGCTTGACATCATTGTTTCTCGTGTAACACAAGCCAAGATTAGGTGTACCCTTAAGGTATCTAAGAATTCGCTTTGCAGCGACATAGTAAGATTCCTTAGTGTTCACCTGATATCTTGCACAAACGCATGTGGAGAATATAATATCCGGTCTACTTGCAGTAAGGTAGAACAGGGATCCAATAATGCTTTTGTATTTGGTTTCATTAAAAGGTTTCCCTTTCTCATCCTTATCCAGAGACATAGTGGATCCCATTGGAGTCCTCATAGAGGTTGCATTCTCCATTCCGAATTTCTTGAGGAGTTCATTTGTGAACTTCGTCTGAGAAATGAAAATTCCATCCTCAGACTGTTTCACTTGAAGTCCCAAGACATACTTTAGCTCTCCCATACTGCTCATTTCAAACTTTCCTTGCATAAGTTTAGAAAACTTTTTACAAAGATTATTATCCATTGAGCTGAATATAATGTCATCAACATAGAATTGCACTAGCAAGATCTTGCCTTTGACTTCCCAAAGAAATAATGTCTTATCTATTTTTCCTCTAGAGAACTTGTTCTCAAGAAGAAAACTAGACAGAGTCTCATACTGTAACGACCCCATCCGTTAAATGACGTATAGTAGAAGGTCCGGCCGGGGCCCCACACTATATGCCACAAACAGACGGTGAGGTCACAGGATAATACCAAACCAAACACGAATCCTAACTCAGAGCATTCTAGCGGAAGCTTTAAGTAGTAATTTGAACTCTAACCAGGAATGTCCAATATATAAACCACCTTTATATATATATCACGGAATGTACACAACTACATATAATTTGGCCGTAAGGCCTTACAGTTCCTCTTTTTACAACGTACGGTTTACAAACATCGGCGCGCAGGCCGACCATACATGAGTAAAAGCAAATAAGCCAAAACATTAGCTTAGCCTTCAAGGGCTAGCCGCAGCAGCAGCAGCAACAGTAGTAGGGCTTCAGCCCTTCACCTACCACTTGGCTCTCCAGCACCTGCACGGGAACAATCCACCCAACCGGTGTCAAACAATGCAACGGTCAGCATTCAGCTGACCCAATTATAACAATCTTACCCCTTTCTCGGGGCATTAGCATTCTTTCCCTACAAAGCATGGCATCATATAGCAACTATGTGCGCGCAGGCACATTCAAGCCATCACAACTATCGGCCACACGGCCCGACAGTCCGTGCACTCAGGGCACATTTTTGGTGTACCGGAATACCAGGGTCAACACCACCGTCTACACGGTATTTGAGCATTCTAGTCTTTCCGGCGCGCGGGCCTAAGACTCTCATTAGGCGCTCCAACAAAACCTATAACCAGGCTTCCAAGTCGGACGGACCTAACGCAGGTACGGATCAGCCACCCCCCGTTGCTCAAGTCGCCGTGCCACCTCGAATACGGAAGTATCCATGGCTATTTATAGGCGCGGGTCGGTTTCACCTTTCCTGTTCGGCAATCTGCCTTTTCATCGAGTTGGAGCCCAACGGCTCAACCGCTCATAAAGTGGCAACGCACGGCCACAAGAGTTGCATCCAACCCTCTTCATTTCCTGGACATCATCCAGTACTTCCTGCCGCACCAAGCAACAGGTAGGAACAAGGCATCACAAGCCATAATCACGGAGCCTTCTCTGATATGCAAACAAGCATCACCAATCCAGACCATATCCAGATGGGCTTCACACAGCATGCCTAGAGCCGTACTCCAATTCCGGCCTCTAACAAGGGGGACTTCACATATCTACCCCAAGTGACACCACAACCCACCGCACACTCGCGGGGAAGGGTTTTCCCTATGCAATGCAGAAAAGAAGGACTTCACATGTCCAAGAAGGGAGATCGTTACCCTTGTCGATCTCTTGGGAGCCATCGGAAACTAGCCAGTGAGAAAGAACCGTAGCAGCCTTGCCTTCACAACGCCGGCTACGGATCAAAAGAGAGAAATCTGAACGGCCACGATTTGCCCAAAAACCCAAATTTTTGGCTGACACGGCCTGTGACACGCCCGTGTCATAGGCCGTGTTCCCTTAAGCGGTTCATACCGACTGAGGTTTACCAGAACACGGTCATCGACACGCCCGTGTCGAGCCTGACACGCCCGTGTCATTTCTGAGACACGCCCGTGTCACCCTTGCCTCATCGAGCTGCAAGCAGTACACGGGTCGGAACACGGCATCGGACACGCCCGTGTCCAACCTGACACGCCCGTGTTCACGGCTTGGTTCAAGGCCGTGTACTTCTCTGACTCGAACAGGCCATTTTCGAATTTTAATTGCGTGACACGCCCTGGGACACGCCCGTGTCCCAGGCCGTGTACCCCCGACACGCCCTGGGACACGCCCGTGTCCCAGTCCATGTAAAATTACCTGTACCTCAAAAATCATATTGAGTCTTTTGGGGTCTTTTTGGGGTGTTACAACCCTCCCCCCCTTAACAAAATTTCGTCCCGAAATTTGCACGGTAAGGAAACAAGAACCAGCAATGCTATAACTATGTTATAACAAAAAGTACACGGTCTACAGTTTATACAAATAACTCGGGAAACTCAGCTCGCATGGTCTGCTCTCGCTCCCATGTTAGCTCTTCACGGCCACAATTGTCCCATCGGACCTTGACCATCCCGATCGCTTTGTTCCGCAACTGTTTCTCGGCTCGATCCTCGATCCGAATGGGTCTAACCCTCGTCGTTAGCCCATACTCGACCGGTACCCGATCATTCCCCACTACTTGAGCTGGATCCTTCACCGCCTTACGCAGGACTGATATGTGAAATACATCATGTAATCCACCCAAGTCTGCTGAAAGTGCTAGTCGATAAGCCGCTTCCCCAACTCGCTCCACCACCTCAAATGGACCAAGATACCTCGGACTTAGCTTTTTTCAAACGCCGAATCCTGGACACGCCTTTGAAGGGTTTGATCTTCAAATATACCCAATCACCCACCGCGAATTCCACGTTCCGGTGTTTGGCATTGTAGTACTTTGCTTGACGATCTTGGGCTATCAATAGCCTCTCCCGAATAGAGCGTATGAGCGAGGTAGCTTCTTCGACTTCCTTTTTCCCACTCAACTTAGATTCGCCTGCTTCTGCCCAAGCTAACGGTGTACGACATTTCCGACCATATAAAGCTTCAAATGGTTCCATACCAATACTCGCTTGGTAGCTATTATTATAGGCAAATTCGACAAGAAATATATAATCTTCCCATCTCTTACCAAAGTCTAGGGCGCACATGCGGAGCATATCTTCCATCGTCCTGTTGGTTCGTTCAGTCTGGCCATCCGTTTGGGGATGAAAGGCCGTACTAAACGCTAACTTTGTACCCAACATTTGATGAACAAGCCGCCAATCATTCGATGTGAACCGCCCATCACGGTCACTAACGATGCTCCGGGGAACACCGTGCAGTCGAACAACCTGCTCCACATAAATCTTGGCCAAGGTTTCCACTGAATCGTCTCTTCTATTTGGAAGGAAGTGCGCCACTTTTGTCAACCGGTGCACAATCACCCAGATTGAATCATGACCGCGTTGAGATCTCGGCAACCCATGCACGAAATCCATCGAAATATCATCGAACTTCCACTTTGGAATAGGTAACGACTTCAGGAAACCGCCAGGCTTCTGGCATTCTGCTTTCACCAACGCACAGGTATTGCATTCAGCCACATAACGTGCGACATCTTTCTTTAATCCGGGCCACCAGAACAGCTTTTTCATATCTCTGTACATCTTTGTGCTCCCTGGGTGAACTGAGTACTTTGCAAAGTGAGCTTCATACATCAACTCTTCCCTCAATTTACCCACACTCGGAACGCACACTCGACCATTTCTTCTTAACAACCCGTTATCCCAAGAGAATTGGTCATCCGGCCCATCTTTTGCATAGCGCTGGAGGCTTTCATCAAGCTCCGTTGCTCGCCGAACTCTGTCCGTAAGGTCATATTGCACCTCCGTCCAGTTCAAACATGCATCGGTTGACGCACCCTTGTCAACACAAGATATCTCCAATGCTTCCAATTCCTGGATTAAACGCTGATCATGCCTCTGCAACCAGCTTGCCCGTACTGGAGTCTTTCGACTCAAAGCATCAGCGACCACATTTCCCTTCCCGGGAGTATAGTGAATCTCGAAGGTGTAGTCCCCAAGGAACTCCATCCATCTTCGTTGTCGCATATTCAGATCCTTCTGATCCAACAAATACTTTAGGCTTTTATGATCTGTATAGATATCCACCTTCATGCCATATAGATAGTGCCGCCACAACTTGAGCGCAAAGATTACCGCCGCCAACTCCAAATCATGGACGGGGTAATTCCGCTCATGCACTTTCAACTGGCGCGAGCCATAAGCAATCACTTTACCAAACTGCAGAAGAACGCAGCCTAAGCCGCTCCCGGAAGCATCACTATAGATCTCATACCCATCGGCACCACATGGCGATGTCAACACAGGCGCCGTGGTCAAACGACTCTTCAATTCTTCAAAAGCTCGCGCGCACTCCGGCGTCCAAATGAACTTTTGATCTTTTCTCGTCAGCGTGGTCAGAGGTAAAGCAATCCGTGAGAAGTTTTCCACAAACCGTCTATAGTAGCCCGCAAGTCCAAGGAAGCTCCTGACCTCGGCCACTGAAGACATCACTGGCCAATCTCCGATGGCACTTATCTTCAACGGATCCACCGCGATACCCTCTCCGCTTACCACATGGCCTAAAAAGGCTACTGAAGAGAGCCAGAACTCACACTTTGAGAACTTGGCAAAAAGCTTATTCCTCAGGGTATGCAAGACCAACCGCAAATGATTTGCGTGATCCTCTTCCGACTGAGAGTATACTAAGATGTCATCGATAAACACAATAACAAACAAATCCAAGTACTCTCAGAACGTTCGATGCATTAGGTCCATAAATACCGAAGGCGCATTACATAGGCCAAAGGGCATTACCGTGAACTCATAATGACTGTAGCGTGTTCCAAACGCCGTCTTGGGAATGTCACCTTCCCTAATCCGCAGCTGATAATATCCCAATTTCAAATCCAATTTGGAATAGACCGTTGATCCTGCCAGCTGATCAAAGAGGTCATCAATCTGCGGGATCGGATATTTGTTTTTCTCCGTCAGCTTATTCAATTCGCGGTAGTCAATACACAATCGTAAGCTACCGTCTTTCTTTTTCACAAAGAGAACAGGCGCGCTCCAAGGTGACATACTTGGGCGTATATATCCCTGCTCCAACAACTCTTGCAATTGGACTTTCAACTCAGCCATCTCTTTTGGCGCAATGCGATACGGAGAGCGGGCCACAGGTTTCGCACCTGGCACCAACTCAATAGAGAAGTCAATCTCCCGCTGGGGTGGTAACCCAGGAAGATCTTTAGGAAACACATCGGCAAACTCTGACACAACTAGTACTTCACCGACACTGGCCTTTGGCTCAACAGCCTGAATTAGCGTGAAGAATAACTCCGCGCCCTTCCGAACAGCATTGACGACTTAGAGTGCAGACAACAGAGTCCCGCCAACTCCTCGCATACCAGCGAACTTCGTCACAAGTCCGGTATTCTGGCCCAGTGTAATCTCCTTGGAGTTGCAATCAATAAAGGCACTCTGCTCCGAGAGCCAGTCCATACCAAAGATCACATCAAACTCCGACAACGGTAGCACAGCTGCACTCAAACCGAAGTCCCGACTTCCTATTTGCACAACCACATCGCAAGCCCTATCCGTAAGCATCATACAGCCATTCGGCAATAGCACCCTTGTACTATCCACCGTCACATGACTTGGTACCCCAATGCGAGATACGAAATCCTCAGACAGAAAAGAATGCGAAGCACCCGTATCAAACAGGGCTCTCGCCAAATTATTCCGAATCAGGACAAAGCCTGCAGCACACACACATGCACAAGCTATACATAACCAAAAACCATAGCACATAAGCAAGTAAGCTAACTCAACTCGTACCTGTGATGACGTCACTTTGCTTAATCGCTTCCTGTTGGCCAAGCTGATAGATTCGGGGCTGTGCCTGAGACGCAGAGGAATCAACCACCGCTTTGCCCTTCTCAGCATACGACGCACCCGCCTTCTTATCCCCTTTGGGCTGAACAACCCGACAGTCACGAGCTATATGCCCCACCCGGCCACAGTTATAGAATGTACGAGAATCCGGCCTTGATGTCGCTCCCGACACAACGGTCGTAGTCACTTGCCTAGACGGCTTGGACCTCTTGCCCCCTTTCTTCTGGTAAAACGATTTGCTCGGGCGAGGTGCTTGAACCTCTGGCTTTGACATAACTAAGCCCTTGCTCCCTTGCACCCGCCGCATGTCCTTCTCCAACGCACACGCAGTGTCAACCAACGCCTGAAACCCTTGGCTCACTGAACTCGAAAGCAGGAATCGCAACTCATCCCGCAATCCTTCATAGAACCGATTCATTTTCCTTTGGTCATCCGCGAAGATTGTACCCGCATACCGTCCCAACCTGGTAAACTCATGCAAGTAGATATCCACGCTATCTTCCCCTTGCTTTAACCGTTGGAACTCATTTTCCATAGCAATGCGTTGCGCCGCTGGGACATGTTTCGCCAGAAATATTCGAGAGAACTCCTCAATCGACACTTGCGTTAATTGCCTGCCCGCCAAATGGTGTACCTCAACCTCGTCCCACCACAACCGCGCCTCTCCTTCAAGCATAAAGGTGGCCAAGGTGACCTTTAGAGTTTCCTCCGCCCTGATCGCTGTCATTATCCTCTTGACACGCGATAACCAATCTTCCGCCTGCGTTGGGGATCCCATTCCCGCAAACGTAGGAGGACTAAAGCTCATGAATTGCTTCAACTGTCGGTCAGCTGCTCGTGGATCTACAGCCTCAATCGGCTCGGGTCTTACAACAACACGAACTGGCTCGACTGCCGGCTGCACTTGCCCGGTCGGCTGAATCATGGCAAATAGAGCCTCAGCAACTAAACGAACAGTTTCCGCAGATGGAGGAGGTGTGGGCACCTCAGCTGGTGCCGCACTCTCATCAGAACGCTGGGGCTCAGACTGCCCAGCACCACTACGCGTCACCTATAGGTGGACAAGACACACATTAGCGAACGTATGCAAGCAAAACAACACAAAAAGGAACGCGCAGATTCCTCAAACATGATTTTGTACATTCCTTAGTGGACATTCCAGAGTTCATTAGCGTTACAGCAGGGCGCATAAACACGCGCTCGCCACCCCAGAAAAGAATTCGTCCACGTATTCGATAGAGGAAGACCGAACGAAGCTGATACCAAAATGTAACGACCCCATCCGTTAAATGACGTATAGTAGAAGGTCCGGCCGGGGCCCCACACTATATGCCACAAACAGACGGTGAGGTCACAGGATAATACCAAACCAAACACGAATCCTAACTCAGAGCATTCTAGCGGAAGCTTTAAGTAGTAATTTGAACTCTAACCAGGAATGTCCAATATATAAACCACCTTTATATATATATCACGAAATGTACACAACTACATATAATTTGGCCTTAAGGCCTTACAGTTCCTCTTTTTACAACGTATGGTTTACAAACCTCGGCGCGCAGGCCGGCCATACATGAGTAAACGCAAATAAGCCAAAACATTAGCTTAGCCTTCAAGGGCTAGCCGCAGCAGCAGCAGCAACAGCAGTAGGGCTTCAGCCCTTCACCTACCACTTGGCTCTCCAGCACCTGCACGGGAACAATCCACCCAATCGGTGGCAAACAATGCAACGGTCAGCATTCAGCTGACCTAATTATAACAATCTTACCCCTTTCTCGGAGCATTAGCATTCTTTCCCTGCAAAGCATGGCATCATATAGCAACTATCTACGCGCAGGCACATTCAAGCCATCACAACTATCGGCCACATGGCCCGACAGTCCGTGCACTCAGGGCACATTTTCGGTGTACCGGAATACCAGGGTCAACACCACCGTCTACACGGTATTTGAGCATTCTAGTCTTTCCGGCGCGCGGGCCTAAGACTCTCATTAGGCGCTCCAACAAAACCTATAACCAGGCTTCCAAGTCGGACGGACCGAACGCAGGTACGGATCAGCCACCCCCCGTTGCTCAAGTCGCCGTGCCACCTCGAATACGGAAGTATCCATGGCTATTTATAGGCGCGGGTCGGTTTCACCTTTCCTGTTCGGCAATCTGCCTTTTCATCGAGTTGCAGCCCAATGGCTCAACCGCTCATAAAGTGGCAACGCACGGCCACAAGAGTTGCATCCAACCCTCTTCATTTCGTGGACATCATCCAGTACTTCCTGCCGCACCAAGCAACAGGTAGGAACAAGGCATCACAAGCCATAATCACGGAGCCTTCTCCGATATGCAAACAAGCATCACCAATCCAGACCATATCCAGATGGGCTTCACACAGCATGCCTAGAGCCGTACTCCAATTCCGGCCTCTAACAAGGGGGACTTCACATATCTACCCCAAGGGACACCACAACCCACCGCACACTCGCGGGGAAGGGTTTTCCCTATGCAATGCAGAAAAGAAGGACTTCACATGTCCAAGAAGGGAGATCGTTACCCTTGTCGATCTCTTGGGAGCCATCGAAAACTAGCCAGTGAGAAAGAACCGCAGCATCCTTGCCTTCACAACGCCGGTTACGGATCACGAATCGGACCACAGGAACTCCGCCGGTGGCTTGATCTCCTCCTCCTTCTTCCTCCTCTCTCTTTCACTCTTCCTTAAGCAAATGAAGAATGAATCTTCATCAGCCTTCACGAAATAAATCCAGCCAGGAAACCACCTGAGCCCTTGGATCAAAAGAGAGAAATCTGAACGGCCACGATTTGCCCAAAAACCCAAATTTTTGGCTGACACGGCCTGTGACACGCCCGTGTCACAGGCCGTGTTCCCTTAAGCGGTTCATACCGACTGAGGTTTACCAGAACACGGTCATCGACACGCCCGTGTCGAGCCTGACACGCCCGTTTCATTTCTAAGACACGCCCGTGTCACCCTTGCCTCATCGAGTTGCAAGCAGTACACGGGTCGGAACACGGCATCGGACACGCCCGTGTCCAACCTGACACGCCCGTGTTCACGGCTTGGTTCAAGGCCGTGTACTTCTCTGACTCGAACAGGCCATTTTCGAATTTTAATTGCGTGACACGCCCTGGGACACGCCCGTGTCCCAGGCCGTGTACCCCCGACACGCCCTGGGACACGCCCGTGTCCCAGGCCGTGTAAAATTACCTGTACCTCAAAAATCATTTTGAGTCTTTTGGGGTCTTTTTGGGGTGTTACACATACCAAGCTTATGAAGCTTGTTTTAAGCCATATAGAGCTTTATTAAGAAAGTATACATGATTAGGATAAGTAGGATTGACAAAACCTTGGGGTTGAGCGACGTATACTTCCTCTTTCATGTCTCCATTCAAGAATGCCGATTTCACGTCCATCTGATAGACTGTGAATCCTTTGTGAGAGGCATATGCTAGAAACGGTCTGATTGCCTCGAGCCTTGCAACCGGCGCAAACGTTTGGTCGAAGTCGATCCCCTCCTCCTGTCTGTATCCTTGAGCCACCAGTCTGGCCTTGTTCTTGATGATGACCCCGTGTTCATCCAGCTTGTTTCTGAAGATCCACTTGGTACCAATCACGTTCTGCGTCTTTGGTCTGGGAACTAGCATCCTGACGTTGCATCATTCGAATTGATGCAGCTCATCATGCATGGCCAATATCCAAGACGCATCTTTGTTTGCTTCGTCGAACTTCTTTGGTTCAACCTACGATAGGAAACTATAATGCAAAAACTCGTTAAGTGTACCTCGGCGAGTTCTGACACCGTCTCAAGGATCTCCGATGATTTGATTTTTGGGATTATCCCTCACGTGTCGGAGCTATAGTAGTCGTGCATAAGGAGCTCTAGCATTTTCTGGGGCTCCTTCCTCTTCAGGAAGGACTACTCCATCCTGACCGTCATCCTCTCCGATCGGCGTTGAGGTGGAGACCTTGACGTACTTTGGAGTTGCATCTTAATCGGGCTAATCCAAGTGTAGCTGTTCGATTCTTGCACCTGCATCTTCAACAAAACCACTGGAAGAATTGCAATTAAGGGCTAATCCAGGTGTAGCTGTTCGATTCTTGCACCTGCATCTTCAACAAAACCACTAGAAGAATTGCAATTAAGCAAGCTTCCTTCATCAAATACGATATTTATTGATTCCTCTACCACTAGGGTTTTCTTATTGAAAACCCTATAAGCCCGGCTATGGCTACTATAGCCCATGAATATGCCTTCAAAGCATTTTTCACCAAACTTAGTACGCGGGTACTTCCCGTTATTCAGTACATAACATCTGTAGCCAAAGATCCTAAAATAGGACATGGTTGGCTTCCTGCCTTTCAGTAGCTCATAAGGCGTCTTATGATGACTCTTGTTGATCAAGGCCCGGTTTTGTACATGACATGTCGTATTGACAGCCTCTGCCCAGAAATATTCTGGGAGAGAAGCGTCATTCAACATTGTCATGCAGGCTTCAATGAGTGTTCTTTTTCTCCTCTCCGCAACTCCATTCTGCTGAGGAGTGCGCGGGGAGGAAAACTCATGAAAGATACCAAGTTCTTCACAGAACTCTGTCATAGCACCAGACTTGAACTCTGTTCCATGGTCACTTCTGATTTTGACCACCAAGTAGTTAAGTTCGTTCTGAATCTGCCTGACAAAACTGGTGAAGATGTCAAACGTATCAGACTTGCGTTTTAAGAAGAACACCCAAGAAAACCGAGAGTGATCATCAATAATCACTAGCGTATAGGACTTGCCTCCCTAGCTATGAACTTGCATTGCACGAAACACTCGGGCTATATCGAGAAGATGACGATTCTTGCATTCAACAACACCATTATGTTGAGAAGTGTAAGGACAAGTAGTTTGATGGAAAATGCCAAGTCCATATGCAGAAGATAAAGACATCTGGAGGAGTCTTTGTCAACGATGCCCTTAAAGGTAGCCCGAGTCTGTTTGCCCATCTGGCATGCAGGACAGGTGCTATCTTTGATGCACTTAATGATGGGAGCATCCCATACTAAGTTTTTAGAAAACAGCATACTAATTGTCTTGAAATTAATATGTGCCAATCTCTTGTGCCATTGTTCACAAAGAGATGCACTGCTTGTTGCTACTAGGCATACGGGGGTAGATGAATCTAAACTAAGAAAATCTAAGTAGAAGATATTTCTGCTCCTAATGCCTGTTAATACCGTCTCCGAAGAGGCACACAATATTATCAGGCATTTATCCTTGCAGAACTTAACTTCATAACCTTTATCACATAACTGACTTACACTGATCAGGTTATGATTTAACCCTTCAACGTAAGCCACGTTGGTGATAGAAATTATACCGTTGGAAATCATACCGTAACCCCTGGTGACTCCTCGATCTGATCCCCCAAAGATGACTTTAGGTCCATTCTCGATTGGAGAGTAATCACGCACCAGGCTTCTTATCCCGGTCATATGCCGGGAGCATCCACTGTCCAAGTACCATATGGGAGTTTTGGTGGCCTTTGGACATTCCTGCAAAACAGAATTAATTTCCCTTAGGAACCCAATCGAACTTGAGTCCTAGATTCCTCGTTAGCATATTCCCCCTCGGATGGTTAGCCCTACGAGTGGTCTGTCTCACATTGCCAACATGAGTAGTCTCGTTATTCCTCGGATTAAACCAGCAATCCACGGCAAAGTTACCAACTTTGCCACAACACCAACAGTCAAATCTATTATACTTTCTCCTAGGAACCTGCTTCACCCTTGGAACGGAAGGTTCAGCCGGGGCCTTGGACCTGGAGGTGGAGGAATCATGATGACAACAGTCACATGATTTATTCACCTCCTAGTTTCTCAGTGTAACAGGCTTGGCCTTGGGTGCCTGCTTCCTATTATGGCCGCTAGAGAAGTGGCCATAATCCTCCAATTGAACTTCCTCATAAGGTGCCTTGAAGACACTCTCGCCAAAGTTGCGGGGGAAGGCCCACCCCTCATACCGGCTCTTGGGATTTTCAACCGAGGGCCGAAAGAAGTGGCCATAGGTTGACTCAAAGTCCTATTCATTGCAGGGATAGCCATGCTTCCTGAATACCACAGGGTTGAGTGGGGCCTTTCCCTTTTCTGCAGTAGAAGCCTTCTTAGCAGCCTTATTTCTCCTCTGCTTTTTGTTTCTCCTGGATGATTTACCAGGCATACCCACATGCCCCAAGCCAGCCCCCTTAGCCTGAGCAGAGAAGGTATCAACCAGTGGAAGAACAGTCTTTGGCATAGAGAAGCTTTGGACAATCTTCTTTTCTACCGTAAGTTGTTCTTCCAACTTATTGATCTCTTCCTGTTTAAGGTCAAGGAGACTTAGAGACTCTGCGTGCTTAGAGATCAGGTCCAGGTGCTCCTATCGGAGATAAATCAAGCTAGTGATCTCTTCCCTTAGGGAGACACCCTCGACCTTAAGGAATTTGACATTCTTTTTCTGAGCCCTCAATCTCTTGCGGTATTCCTTGAAGGTGTTGAGCAGAAGCTCATACTTTTCGAGGAGCTCAGCTTCTCGGGCAGATGGGCTATCCTTGAGATCATCATAAGGAGACTCATAGTCAGAGTCGGAGAGGGGGGTACAAGCTTTTACCTTCCCAGTGAATGGGGGGCATTCTTCTTCTGAGTTAGAGCGACCCACCAGCCCGAAGTCGGCTTCCTCATCATCACTGGAGTCTTAAGAATCAGACTCACTTAGTGTCTTTGACTTTTTGGCGATGTAGCTCCTCTCCTTCTTTTTATCTCTAGAGGTTCTGTGCTCTTCTCCCTTCCCCTTCTCTCTCTTACCTTGATGGCAGTCAGTCACGACGTGTCCTGGCTTATTGCACCCAAAACAAATGATATCAGTATGACGATGTTTGTTCGGTTTTGATTCATACCTATCAGAAGAATAATTCTTCTTCTGATTTCTAGAGGAGGAGCCGTCTCTCTTTCTTTGATTCCTCATCTTGAGGAACTTCTTGAATTCTCGGGTGATGAGGGAGAAGTCTTCTTCAAACAACTCTGAGCTGGAGGAGCATGGCTCAGAGTCTTCCTCCTCATCCTTTTTTCCCGCACAGGATGAAGCCGCACCCTTGCCCTTCCTGGAGTGAATGGCTTTTAGGGCCATAGTCTTTTCCTTGGCTGTGGCCTTCTCTGCTTCTTCTTCAGCTTTCCTCGTGTTCAATTGGAGCTCATAGGACATGAGCTTCCCAAAGAGTATCTGAGGATCAGTTTCAGCTAATCTGCCAAACTCTCGGATGGCGTAGATCTTCGTGTCCCATTCCATAGTAAGGGACCTAAGGAATTTATCATTAAGTTCACCATCAGTGAACACTCTTCCATATCCCTTGAGAGCATTGACGATCTTGAGGAAGTTCTCGAAGATAACTCCGATCTCTTCCTTGGGCCCCTGCCTGAAGGCCTCATATTTCTGGTTCAGGAGGGATCTCGTGAGAGGCAATCGGCTGATCCGGTTGTTAACTGACATCTGACAGTTCTGACATATCTGATAACCTTGACAATTCTGACAGATGTCATGTCTTCAGTCATGATATCTAGTACTTAGAGTTATTTAATTAACTCAGCTGACAATGTAAAGACACAAGTATAGTATGTGTCGACACTGATGTAGTATGTGTCGCCACAACTTCCAGGGTGTTGACACAACTCCTTTGAGGTTGTCGAAATACTTCAAAAACTGTCGACACAGTTTATCATTCAGTCACGACTCAACTTTTGTATAATGTGTCGACACAAGTTCTGTGTGTCGACATAGCTTTTCCTTTATAACTGATGTCCACCCAAGTCCTGGGGTGTCGACATAGTTGCTTCTTTAGAACTGTCAGCACTGCAAATCTAAGTGTGTTGACACTAGTCCTGAGTGTCGACACAGTTGTTTTTGAATTAACTCTGTGTGTCCACAAGTCTTGTGTGTCGACATAGTTGCTTATTTATAACTGTCAACACAACAAAGTCTAAGTGTGTCGACACTAGTCATGCTTGTCGACACAGTTGATGTCGACTCAAACTCTGTGTGTTGACACAGACTTGCTTCTTGTCTTGACACATCTCCTTCAAAGGTGTTGACACTAAATAAGTGTCTCGACACTTTTGTACTTAGAAAAATTTCTGCAATCTTTAGCCTGCATAAGTAAACTCAAAATGCCATCAAATACAAATTTATGTATATTAATGAGTTATGTGAGTCTTCTCCAAATCTGTTACGCACTTTTCAATGTACCCAACAATCTCCCACTATTTGGAGAAGTCATTACCCATTGTCAATGATATACACCAATATAATAATAGTAATAAGCATGATGTATACAGACATTTCAAATAGGGTTATTCATAAGCAGAAATAACATGTTATACACAAATATCCAAAATGAAACATCATAAAGGAAAACAAAACATGCAACTCAGAGACATAGACATATTGTTATCAAACAAGGATATCTTTATTTCATTTAACCAGAGTAAGATTACAAGGTTTTTAAGAACAACAAAAAGTTTACATAGTTCTTCTAAAACATAGTCAATCTAAAGCTAAGATTGGTCTGGTTCCTTGATGATAATACCTTTCCCTGTCTGAATAGTAGCATTGACTTTAGCTTTAGTATCAGCAACAGGTTTCTTACCTTTGATGTCTTTGGACTTTAGTTGTGCAGCTTTCAGCTCTTGCCTCTCAGCATAATGAAAAGTTTTTGGGATATATTTGAATGGTTCAATGGAATTAGTATGAATGACCCCAGCCTTTAAGTCCCTCCTGAACTTGTAAATTTCATCCATTGATGTAAAATACTTGTCCCATTCTTGCTTGGAGTACCACTTACCACTATCATACTTATTATTATTAACTGCCTCCCATGCATTTCAAATGATATTTCTGGAGGTTGGACTCCATTGCTCAAAATCAGGCCTTATTTCTGCTTGTTCTCTAAACCTTTTCTTTGACAGCAGGGCTTCTTTCTCTTTAAGTAGAGCTGACTCCACCATATCCACTTCTTCTGAAATAACTGGCAGTGAATTCAGTGGAGTGATATACATGTGCTGGACTTCCTGCAGAATTCCTTCAAATTCTGGAGGAGGATAGATGACTTGTGCCACTTTATGTTGTATTCTCTCCAAGAATGTAGGTTGGCAACCAGATTCAGCTATGTTGTCATCATCACACAAGGGAGGATATCCAAGTGTTTCTCTGATGCTATTTTATATCAATTTAGCATGATCAGAACTTGATTTGACTAGCACTCTCTCCCCCTTTATGACTTCTCTATTAATATGATCCCTGAGATCATCCTTCTGAAACCTTACTTGATCTTCAATATAATAGTTTCCAGTAGTGTAGATGTTGATGCACAAAATATGACAAGGGAATCAAGCACCATCATATAACGGTTCGAACACTGGGGAAAGGAGGGAAAAAGGAAGAGGGACTACCGAGTAGTCGGTTACTAGCGGTTAGAGCAGAAACCGGGGCAAGCCGCAAGAAACAGCGACACCACACTTCGCCCACCGCAGCCTGAATGCCTCTCCTGCGACGGACTTTCATTTTATTAAAGATGAAGCAGTTACACTTTAGGAGGAGAAAAAAGATGAAAAGAGAAGCCAGCCGGATAACTAGCCGCAAGGCACTAGGCTCGAGACCAGCGCTCTTAACAAGTGAGCTCCTGGACACGAGTCAATGTTCTTTGGGTGTGCCTCCACCCTCAATTTATAGGCTTGGGGGCCTGCCCAAATGGGCAGGGCTAAAGTTACCGGCTGCCCGGGATACAGGAGAACAGGGCAGGGGTGACAGGAAGCAAGTAAAAAGAGAAGAAAAGGGGAAGGCCGCGCGGCCTGGCAGTCTTCCTCCGATGAGCTGTGAGGCTTGGACTCTGGACGGGCTGTCCTGGGCTCCCTATGGCGGGCTGTGAGGCTCGGCCTCTGAATGGCCTGCCCTGGGCTCCCTCTAGCGGTGAACTGGAAGAGAGGGCGCCCGGCTTCATCGAGAACAGACTGGCATTGTGAGAATGACAGTTAGAAGACCAGGCCGCCCGGCTTTAAAAGCCCATGCGAACTAGTCGCGGATTCTGGGTTAACATAATCCCCACACATTTCCAAAATTCAGGAAATTTCGGAAATGTTAGACTTTGCCAGAGACCGCGACTATCATTAATGTTGTGGCGTCTATAAAAAGCACTGAACTCTTCTATTTTTGAGAAATTCTGGGAAGCCACAGGTCAGTTCTCGCCACTCGCAGTTAGCATACTTCAGGCCGGCGCGACTTTCTTAAATATGGATGTCCTATCTACGATGTTAGACCGGGAAAAGAGGTCGGTGGAGAAGAAAAAGAAGAGCTGGAAACCGACAAGCTCTGACCGAAAGCCCGAGGAGAAAACTCAGAAGCCGATCGCCCCAGTGGCTTCTGGGTCTAGAAAGAAACTGGCAGAGTCCACTGCGGAAACATCGCTGGCGGCGACTAAGGCTAAAGCTGTACCTAAACCCACAAATCCTCAAACCGGTATAACGAAGTCTTTTGACATCACCTTCTTGCCATCATGCGAACCTCTCTTTAAATTTCCTGCGACGGAGGAGAAGAGTGTTGACTCATCCAAGCCGCGCGAGTTGACCATCCTCAACGAAGTCATCGAGGTCGATGATAGCGAGGCCGATAAGCCGTGAGAGGTTGTGCTACCTTATGCAGAGAAGAACAAACGGACATAAGTAATAGTCAGTCACCAGAAACGGCAAAGGGAAAAGAATGAGACTCTCGAAGAGAGAATGAAGAGGAAGGCGCTGAAGATGCGGGCCGGAAACCGCAATGTATCTTTAAAGACCGGGACGGCTAGCTTGCAGTATAGTCTATGAGAGAAAGAGGTATACGACAGTGCACAAACACCATCCTCTAAACCGAACGAGCAAGAAGACACTCCTGCGGCCAGCGAGAAGGTGAGTGACATCCTTAAGGAGATGGAGATGCTAAAGCGGCAAGACGGGTTGTTGAAGGCATAGACGGTCTCGCAAGAGGCCGATCTCCCCGATGTTAAAGTTACTGGGGGAAAACCTGGCGAGCCGAGAGCGGCGGTTTTTGAAGGAGCCGACAAGCAGAGGCTTAGAGAAAAGATAGAAGAAATGAAGAGAAAAATCGCTGGGAAGCAGGAGGCTTCCCCATTGTCTCTCCTACAAGGTAAGCATGGAGAGGTTAGGCGTGTTGTAAAATTCTACAAGTCGCGGTCATGGAAGTAGGGAGCAGACACTATTTACAATCCGTCGGCGAGCTTCTTCCTGACCATGGCTCAACTTAAAAGCAAAGCAAGAGAAACCGCACGGCTATGTAGAGAAAAGCTAAAGCGGATAGACTCCGAGCAACATAGGAGGCCAGTGTTAAGATTTGATACCCCGATCACAGAAGGAGAAAGAACCAAGACCGGCAGTCTCGTCCTACCAAGATTCTTCAGATAAGTCGCCCTTATTCGATTGAGTCTGACCGCTCGTCTATTTTCTGCAGGTGTGGCGGAGAAGGCGATGGAGCCGGGCGACCTGACAACCTTGTTGTCTCAGCTAAACCCCCCTATGCTGAGTACCCGAGATGATAGGTCGGCCGAATTCCATAAGGAAGTCGCCGACCTACAGGAAAGGGTGCGGGAACATGGCTAAGCCCTTCGGCTTAAAAAATAAGCGTGGTAATCTGCGCTGGAGGCCTCCAATAAGCCGACTCAAGAGGTTCTGGCTACATTAGTGCAGGAGAGAGAAAACCAGCGGCCTGCAACAGAGGCCGCCGAGAATAAAACTCAAGAGCTGCTGAACACCATTGAACGAGAGCGATAGGCCTGACGGTCTACGACAGAGACCTCTAAGAAGAGAATTCAGGAGGTCCTGGCTGCCTTGGACCAGGAGGGAGCTGAACGGCGGGCTGTAGTAGAGGCCGCAGAAAAGAAGATGCAGGAGGTTCCTTCTGTCTTGGAGCGAGAGAGAGAAGAGAAGTTGGATCTGCAAGCCCTGGTGCTGACGGCCGCGCAAGTTGAGAGAGAACGAGCAGACATAATCCGAACTGACAGTATAGCGGACAGGGAGTCGCCAGCGGACGTCGAAAAGGATCAGCGGCCTGCTGATGTGGCTTCTAAAAGGCAGCGACCGCTAAGTCGATCGGCTTTTAGGGAGACTTCAAGTCCTCCTGGGGACGGAACGGTCGGGAAGGCTGCTGCTGCTGGCAACCTGGACGATAGCGTCTTGCTGGTGGTTCCATTCGCCTGCGTGGAGTGCGATACCTCGCGAGTTCACCAAACTATACATTCCATTAAAAACCTTGTCAGTCAGGTCTACGTCCAGCTAGTACAGGCCGGCGACCAAGTCGCGCGGGTTGGGAGAGAGGCACCCGAGGGAGGCGAAAAATAAGTCTGAAACTTCAATTCGACCCTGTAATATTTGTAAATTATGTATGTCGGACGATTTGATTGTTATGAACATTTGCTGTATATTTGTTGAATATTTGTTGAATGTAATTGCAAATTGCTTGCAGCCTATCAATCTTAGTTGTTGTATTGTTCTGCTTCGGAAATTTTCTAAGAGCAGGAACTTGACCGCGCAACCTGCCGAACTGGACTGCGGTTTGAATATATAGTTCTTTATACTTTACAGCTTGAGGCCGGGCGGCTTAACATAAACTGCGATTTGACGTTGATTACTGTACCTGCACAGAAATCCTATAAATAAAGGTGATTACGGAGACTTCTGTACGAAAAATCAAGATGCGGGCTAATGCAAAATCGATGCGGTCTTCTACAGCGGTCAGGAATGATGCTGCATCGGCCTTCTATGCTGCAGACCACAAATAATGTCGGCTTAGCCAAGCTGAGCTGGGCAACTTTGTGGAAAAGTATATGCAGGGAAGCCTGTTGATCGCGCGGCTTCCCCTTTTGCACAAGCATATAAACACCTCTGCAGTGAACCAGATAGCCATCCTAATAGACCACTTTGACTGCGGCTTCGGATTTACCGTCTTGATGGAAGTCGTAGCGGTCTTCGATCACTACGACGTCCTTCCTGGACAGCTATCGCCGAACTCCATCGCCGCCATCTACAGCTTCATCTCTTACCTCAGGTCGGAGAGAGTCCGATTCTCCAAAAGGCTATTTCGGGAAAGCTTCTCCGTCCGGTCTATCCCGGACTCCGGGACAAAGATCTTCCACGGGCACTTGTACTTCGGCTGCAGGGGGATAAAGGTCGTCAACTTGGCGAACAAGATTCCGAGCTTGTCGGAAAGATATGCGATCTTCGAGGGGAATTTGGGACTTCTGCCGGTTAACCTGCAACTCTGCGACAAGTTCGTCTTCGGCAACAGCGGGCTGGAATGCACGAAGAAGGAAATTTACGACTTCTTTAAGGGCGAGCAGTTTGATATAAATCACTACATCCCGCTGCTGCCGTCCTTGGAAGGCATTCAAGAAGAAGATAGTAAGTATCAACTCCAACGAACTGATCTTTTAGCCGCGCGGCTTATGAACTGACTTCATTCTTTTCTTGTGCAGCTGTAGTGGCGGCCCAACTAAACAAACTGCTAACTCCAAGCGGTTTAACCCTTACTCAAAGGGAGAAGAGGGCCCAGAGAGTTCACCCGATGCGGGTAGAACAGGAAGAGGAGGAAGAAGAGTCGGCTTCCTCTACCAATTTGATGCTGCAAGAAATGGGCAGCGGCCTGAAGGATATCCACGGCAACCCGACTATACTGTGGAATCCGGACGGCGAGTTTGTGCAGGTCTCAACTGCACTCCCATACTGGGGAAGGAAGAAGGTAAGCCGATATGCCTCCGCGGCCAGCACGGCTTTGTATGGCAAGTGCATCCTGAAGGTGCTCAAAAAGATTTCAGAGGAGGACTTCTCACGGTTTGCCGCCCAGGTTTGCGCATGAAGCTCCGTGGCTAACCACTACATGGGCTTGACCCATAAGCGGTTAGTTACAAAGCAAGACGACCTGCAGCGGCAACTCGCCGAGAAGGAAGAAGAAATTGCGCGGCTAAAGGAATAGAATGCAGTAAGATATTACCTGGTTCTTGCAGCTTAATTTATCAAGCCGCCCGGACATACCTTTCTTTTTCCCTTTACAGAAAATGCAAGATCCGACCAACCCGGCCTTCCAACATGTTGTTTTCCTGCAGCTCGTCCAAGGGATTGACAGAGCGCTAAAACGCCTCTGTGAACTCGACGGTCTCGCCCCAGGATTCGTCAACTTTACCTGTGCCGACCTGTTTCCACCCTTGAAGAATAAGGTCACCGCAGTTTATAGAGCGGTCAAGGGAAATGCAAAAGATGATTGAGAGGGTGAGGGCGAGGAGAATGGCGATGAGGAGCATAGTCAGGGAAGCCAGTCAGAGAGTGCTTCTTCACGGTCCAGCGGCCAAGCTTCTGAGACTGCGCGGGCTGATCCTGAAAAGTTTGAGACCTGGGAGACTGGTAGTTCGCGCAACTCCTCTACATCAGATAGTGGCGATTACCCACCATCTGAAGTGGACATCGATGATGAAGCCGGCTCCAACACTCCTCCGGCTAAGAAACTTAAACCGGACGGTTAGGATAGTTTTTCTTATAATAATCTTTTTTTTGAGAACCCGCGGTATCATTTTGTAAACCGCGCGGTCTGATAGTTATATTCCTTTTGAAATCGAAATGAAAATACTTTTAACTTTTGTGAATACCTTTTTGCATTGCGATTTTACTTACCCATTCGTACTGCTTAATCTTATTTTGCACGTGTCTATCCGCGTTATTTAGGTAGTCCGTGATTTAGGTAACAGATAATACAATCATCACGCAAACTGATCCGATTTATCAATAAGGAAGATTAGAATTCCCTTAATATTAAACTCCAAACCGAACGGTTTGGCAGACTTAGCCGCTAATAAACTAGATACTCTTTTGAGTAATATATATTTGGAAACCTCCGCATAGACCGTACTTTTATAGCGAGGGAAACAGATTGAGATAATTGACATGCGATATGCCTAAATATATAGACCGACAATTAGGAAGTCGTGCGGTTAATCACTTTAGCCACTTTTGTCTTCAAAGATAACTGATATTCGCGACTTGGGCGAATACCGATGCAAACCGCGATTCCAATATGAGATACTTAAGAGCGGAAGATAAACAACTTACAGCTTATTGACAATAGGTGCACGAGGTATAGTATTCAAGTCGGCGACTGGAGATATTTCTGCAGGCCATAAACCGGCGGACTTAGGCCGAGAACTTGATAACTGAATCAAAGAGCCGTATCCACAACCATATTAATGACAACCCGGCAGATAGGCCGAAACAAGATGATTTAATTTAACCGAAATACAAAATCGCGCGGTCTGCGGGCTGCATAATATAAACCAGCTAGTGTAGACCTTAACATCGTAAGATGGCTGAAAAAGCTAGTGCTAACCTGCAAAAACAGGAAGAGCTACAAAATTATGTGGCGATGTGGGCAGGTGCTCGAGGCATTGCTTTCCACACAAAGAACACATAAGTAGGGCTAAAGTTCAATGTTCGCGACCGATGTCGAGCAGGATAAGTACACAATATCTACAACTGTAGTTGAGCAGGATAAGTACGTAATATCTGCGACTGATGTCAAGTGGAATAAGTACATAATATCTGCGACCGTAGTCAATTAGGATAAGTATGTAATATTCGCGACTGATGTCAAGCGAACTCACAGCGACACATTTGCGACTGATGTCAAGCAGGACGTGAAGGGCTTAAGAACTTAGCACGATATAAACAATATTGCCTTGGTGAAAAGGCGCTTTGCATCCATGTGAACGGATGTGAGCAAAGCTAGGATATAAGATTTAAATGGCGCATGAATGCATGTATGCACTGATGAATGCAACCAATGGATATATGTTTGGAACTTGATCCAGATGGCATACGAATGCTCTATTATTCCAATCTTAAGCCCCTTCATTATCAAGAAAACCAAGTCTTTGTCTGTGCCACTGAATCTGTTAGATAAGAATATGCAAAAGGATCACTGCATGACATAATCTTGCAATTTCCCAGCCTTTGCCAATTCATCTATAAGTCTCCGAAGAGCCATACAATCTTCTACTAGATGGCCTATATTCTTATGATACTTGTATAAAAGCTTTTCATGCCGATACTTGATCTTGGATTTCATGCGTCGAGGCTTTTTGAACTCTGACATTTTTTGAAGAACTTCAAGGAGGACTTCCATGGAGATTTTAACCTTGATATACTTGTTTGAAAGTTTTTCATGTTTTAGAATTTCAGGATCGACAGATATGATAGGATGTGTCTCTACCAACTTAAACGTATCATCCAGCTGAAGAGCTACTGAAGGTATATTCTGAGGGTGAGGAAGAGACTCGTAACTTCTGAATTGTGAAACAGCCTGCCATGAACTGAGCTGTTGATCACAAGAAATTTCCTGGGGTGGCTTAGCTTTCTGATTAAAAAACAAGATATAGTTCTTATTTGCATCTTAACCCATTAAGAATTTATTAACAATATCGATGAGATCTCCATAAGTCTTGGGATCTTTTATAGTTATCTCGAACTTTAGAGGGCCTTCTTGTAGTCCGTTCACGAAAGTACATCGATAATAATTCTGATGAACATTAATAATATCCAGAATTTCAATTTAAAAACGATCGACAAAGTCTGGATTAGACTCGTCATCCCTCTGCTTGATTCGGAAGAGAGCTCCTATGTCTCTTTTCCGTTTCTTGTAGGTACCAAACTTCGAGAGAAATTGTCTTTGCAGATCTTTGAAGCTAGTGACAGAGTGATGAGGTAAACTATAGAACCACTGTCTTGCATGATCGCCAAAATATATAATAAAGTGTTTGCACTTGATGCCGTTTGACACTTTCCTTAGTGAAATACCCGATTCAAACACTTGCAGATGAGAAATTAGATCATCTAATCCGGAGTATTAAGGTAGACGAGGCACTCTGAAATCATCAGCAACAACCTCCCAACGAATTTGGTTGATGAACTGAGAAGGAACGTCATCCTCTCTAGAAGGAGGCTCTTGCTCCCCATGGTCAATATTATGATGATATATCATGTTTGGTTTAGGAATTTCAAAAGGAGGGTTCAACATTTCTCGTGCTGCATATTGCGATATGCACTCAACTTGATTGGCAGATAAGTCACTACTCGTGTCAAGTGTTCCGTTACTTTGATAAGAAACACCTTGCGCTTTCGAGGGATCCGTAACGGCTGATAAAAAATTAGAGTCGCCTTGTTCCTTTGTAAAATCCATTTCGAGCAGAAGAAAAAACAGCCAATTAGGACTTAAAACCGCTAAACAGCTGTGGTTTGAACAGACGGCTTGTTGATAGTAGAGGCCGGTGAGGAGACCGGAAAGAAAGCTTGCAGGCTGGTGCCGGACTGAAAGCAATAACCGAGGTTGCGTGGCTTATATGACTAGCTGCCGAGATCTTGCGGTTGGAGCGGTCTAACGTTCTTAGTCCACTGATTTCATCGACTATTCGGGATCTGAAGGTCGCGTGTTAACTGTTGATGCACGAAATGCGACAAGGGAATCGAGCACCATCAGCTAACGATTCGAGCACTGGGAAAAGGAGGGGAAAAGGAAGAGGGACTGCTGAGTAGTCGGTTACTAGCGGTTAGAGCAGAAACCGGGGAAAGATGCAAGAAACAGTGACACCACACTTCGCCCGTCGTGGCCAGAATGCCTCTCCTGCGAGGCGCTTTCCTTTTATTAAAGATGAAGTGGTTACACTTTAGGAGGAGAAAAAAGAAGAAAAAAGAAGTTTGACAGATAACAATCCGCAAGGCACTAGGCTCGAGACCGCAACTCTTAACAAGAGAGCTTATGGATACGAGTCAGCGTGCTTTGGGTGTGCCTCCACCCCCTATTTATAGGCTTGGGGGCCTACCCTAATGGGCAGGGCTAAAATTACCGGCTGCCCGAGGTATAGGAGAACCGGGCAGGGGTGACGGGAAGCAAGTAAAAAGAGAAGAAAAGGGGAAGGCCGCGCGGCCTTGCGGTCTTCCTCCGACGAGCTGTGAGGCTCGGACTCTAAACAGGCTATCCTGGGCTCCCTCTAGTGGGCTGTAAGGCTCGGCCCCTGAGCGGGCAGCCCTGGGATCCCTCTAGCGGCGACCTGGAAGAGAGGCCGCCCGGCTTCATCGAGAACGGATCAGCATTATGAGAATGGCGGTTAGGAGACCAGGTCGCCCGACTTGAAAAGCTCATGTGAACTAGTTACAGATTCTGGGTTAACAGTAGAAGTCCTTGAACTTTTTAACTTGGCTGGAGATGGCAGTTAAAGATGTCTTTATTACAGTGGTGACTGTTGCCAAATCCAGTTTGATTTGGTCTTCTACATCCGTTACTTGGGAAACCATATGAGCTTTAAGATCAGCTGATTGCTCAGTTAGCTTAGTCAGATTAATATGATGAGATGCAACAAGGTTATCATTCATCCTTATCTGGTTTTCCAGCACATACACTTGCTTGAAAACCAGATCATCCACCTGTTTTTTGGTGTCTTGTTGTTGCTTGGAAATATAGACCACAATATTGCCTCCCTTGCGGAGGAAATCTGTCATTTCCTTCTTGAGTAAATTAACTTCAAATCTGATAGACTTGATGACTTGAGCCAAAGAAAGTTGTAGCTCCTTATGGATCTAATCAACATATTTTTCTATAGTAATCCTTTGCTCATCTAGTTTTACTTGCAGTTGCACCAACAGTGATTTGAAGTCCATTACTGGAGCAAGATATGGTGTTCCAGCCTTTAAGGATTTCTTATATCCAGAGCTCTTTTTCCTTAGCTCAATAAATTTTCTTTTCTTTATCCTTGATGCTGCTTCCTCATCAACAAGAATCAGAAGAACTGTCAACTTCCACTAGTTATTCTGGAGCATCTACTTCTTGTCCTTGGGCTAGGTTAGGTACCTCTCCCTCAACCCTTGCATCTAGTTGAATACCAGTAGAAGTGTCTTCCTTGTTAATCTCTTCTTACTCCTCCTGGAAGTCATTTTCTAGTTCTTGGATTATATAAGTCACAGGATTCTGAGGTTGTTCTTGCAGATCAAGAATATGCACATCTTGTGCCTCTTTTTCAAAAGTTTCAGCAACTGTGTTGATGTCCTGGACCACTTTCATAATAATGAGGTTTGCAGTCTCATTGTCTAGCTCAACTTCATTGATATCTCCCCTGGAACTAATATTTCTTGAGTATCTGTCATATGGACAGTCTTCCCCTTGATTTGAGCTTCAGTTTCAGGTTTTAGGTTTGGAGACTTCCTTGGTAGTTCAGTGTTATCATCATCAGAACTAAAATAAACCCTTTCCTCTTAGTCACTGGAGGACTCTACATATTTGACAATAACTTTAGTTGATGTAGTGACTTCTTTTGACTGTTCCTTTGGTGCATGTGCTTCCTTGGACAATACTCTGTCTCACCTAGACAATATTCTTATATCATTTCTCCTCATGTGGTTAATTTTGGAACTAGCAGTCTATTTTAGTACATCAGGTATGCTGACAGCAAGATACAGACTTAAGATTATGCCTAGATTTGGCTTCTTAATACCCTCCTTAATCTTGTCAAAGATTACGACACTCCACTCAGTCTTTACCTTGAAGATGACTCTAGTCATGAGGCTGAACATGTAGGAAGAGATCCTATCATACCCCCTATTTTGCAGAGAATTATTTTTCCAATAATTTCAGATAGAAACGTTCCTTTGGAGTTCATCACCTTCCTATTAATGGATGATTCAATTTTGGTGGTTGAGCGAATCCCACACCATTTAAGGGCTTCAACAGTCAAAGTAGAATCAATCTCAGTCTCTTCTATAATCCTTGAAAGTTGAATGGATTTGCTCAGGATCTTTAGAGTTATTTTCATCTTTTCTTCATGAACAGTTGACTTGATCTTGTTTTCTTTAGAATCCAATGAAGTGTTGGAATAGAATGCAAGAACTTCCTTCTTCCATATCCTTGTTGGTTCAGAAACCAGATAATCCAGTCCAGCATCTTGGATTAGGTCCACAACCACCTTGATTTCATGTTCAACATTGTTGAACGCTTCTCGGACAAGCTCTTAGCCTTTGCTAATATTGTCGTCCATCTTGGGCGCCATTGGAGATAAAGGAAGTGAAGGTTGAAGAGAGAGAAGAATAATTTCTTGTCGATATAGAGGGTTTAGTCTCGAGATTTCATAGAGCGTAGTCAAAAAGGACTCATTTCCTCCGATTAATAGTTTTCTAAATAGGGTAGGTTAAAAGGCGTGCTGAAATTATAATTTTGTATGTCGACACAAGTTTGTTTGTGTTGACACTGACTGTTAAAGTCTCGATAGAGAATTTAGAGTCTCGACAATTTTATGTGTGAACACCAACTTCTGTGTGTCGACACAGACTACTAAGGTCTCGATAACTTTGTGTCAACACTAGCCTTAACTATCGACACAAAATTTTATTGCTGTGTCAATATAGTTTCCTTTTTGTCGACACAACTAATTAACAGTGTTGACACACATAACTTGTGTTGACACATATTTTACTTAGTCATATGTTGAGTAGAATTTTTCTTAACCTATCATCTTATTCTAGGTTCAACATGGCTAACTCAATTTTAAAATAATTGAATTTACTTTCATCTAGAGGTTTAGTGAATATGTCAGCTGTAACGTCCCAATTCGCGCTAGGCCCCTCGCACGAGTTTTGAGTCAAGAGACTTGACTCGGGCTCGGGGTGCACTAGCAAAAGGTGTCAAGTGCGTTGGATGGAGTGTAAGGTTGGGTGATATCCAACGGATCGAAAGGGAATGGCTTAAGGGAAAATCGTCGAGAATACCTGGTGATTCTCGCCGATCGTCGAGTATCGATGAGAATACTCAACGATCTCAATGCCAGATTTCCGATAAGAATGGCCTAAGGGAAAATCGTCGAGAATACCTTGTGATTCTCGCCGATCGTCGAGTATCGATGAGAATACTCAACGATCTCAATGCCAGATTTCCGATAAGAATGGCCTAAGGGAAAATCGTCGAGAATACCTGGTGATTCTCGCTGATCGTCGAGTATCGATGAGAATACTCAACGATCTCAACGCCGGATTTCCGATAATAATGGACTAAGGGAAAATCGTCGAGAATACCTGGTGATTCTCGCCAATCGTCGAGTATCGATGAGAATACTCAACGATCTCAACGCCAGATTTCAGATAAGAATGGCCTAAGGGAAAATCGTCGAGAATACCTGGTGATTCTCGCCGATCGTCGAGTATCGATGAGAATACTCAACGATCTCAATGCCAGATTTCCGATAAGTTAGGCTAAGGTAAAATCGCCGGGTATCATTGTTGATACCTGACGAATTCGTCGAGAATGCCTGACGATTCTCGCAGATCGTCGAGAATGATAGATGATTCCCGCCGAATTTGACTTGTGCGTTTTCTTCGCCCAGGCAGATTCGCTGGCTTGCACAGGCGGACCGAACCGGGCTTCGGGATTCATGCTGAATGATTCCTTTGACCGGGTGTAAGACCCCCATTTTTTTTTCTTTTTCAACACCGGGGTCTTAGGCCCAGAACCGTCGCCTTGCGGTGATACCTTCTCACCCGGGAAGGTCGTCACTACAAGACGCCGATTCTGCCGGCCAAATCGATCTCTACTGTAGCATAAGTATAAAAGCAAGTCCACAGAAATCACATATATAGAAAAATAAAACTCCACGAAGGGAGTGTCCACAGATAGTACATATAATGAAAATCTCGGGCTTATGCCTGGTACATCAAGTCCTCACTACAAATCACTCATCGCGGAAGCAAACTAATATAACTACTAGTGTTCGGGACTCACAGTCCCTGTTGCCTGGACTCCAGTGCTAGACTGTCCGATCTCAAAAGCGTGCCGACCTCCGGGGTTGCTCCTCCATGCTGGGCTCCGTGGTCCCCTAAATGATGTGGTTCGAAAACCGTTAGTCTAAAAAACTAAGTCCTATCGTCCCCCACCCCTTCCCCCATGGCTCCTAAGTACCGAGCGGGGAGGAGGAAAGGGAAGGACTTGAAGGTGGAGACTAGTCAAATTGCAGATGGCAGCGGAACTAAACTAACAGTGTAAGCATGATAATATACAAAATTAAATAAGTAACCTTAACTTATGTGAAAACACATAAGCTAAGGGATCTCTTGCAGGGCTCCTATCGTATAAAAAGTCCCATACCGATTTATACGATAGGGTGTCGGTTTTACTAGCAGGCATAATATATAAATAATACTGAAAGAGAACCTTGACTTATAAGCACGCTCGCACGAACTTATAGGCCAAGGGGTCGTTTTGCAAGGCCAAATGTATAGAGCGTCCCATTCTGCTTATACATTAGGTGTCAGGTATAACACCCCAAAATGTTGTAGGAGCGGCGGGGATCGAATTTGGCCAAGTTAGATTTTTGGTGCAGGTGACACGGGCCCCGACACGGGCGTGTCGGAGGCCGTGTCGGGCGTGTCGAGCTCGGGCCGTGTAGTCGACCAGTGCAGGTCGACGATGGGCGTGTGGTGGAACACGGCCTAGGACACGGGCCTGCCCCAGGCCGTGTCACACCTGGGCTCTGTGGTTGGGTACACGGGTAATGACACGGGCACGAACACAGGTGTGTCTAGTTTGACACGGGCGTGTATGATGACGTGTCACCAAGACGTGTACCCCTCTGACTGCAAAGTGTTGATAAATTGCACACGGGGGGCGTAACACGGGTCCCGACACGGGCGTGTCGCAGGCGACACGGGCGTGTCGGAGGCCGTGTCACATGCCGTGTGCTGGTTTTCAGATCTGGTCGAGACGGCGAATGAGCTACATGGCCAGGCACATGGCCGTGTGCCAACCCGTGTTCGGCCCAGATTTTATAATTTTGGATTTAATTCGGGCCGTTCGTTTCCTTGGCTTTGGATCCAACGGTGGGGGGCTGCTCCTGGGTGTTTATGGTCGGAAAATAGGGTTTAGAAACCCATTTTCCATTGGCCAATCTCTCTCTAAAAGTTAGAGAGAAGGGAGAGCAAGGAGGAAGGAGGAGTCCAAGATCCGGCCGCCGGAAGAGCTTCGGAGCTCCGAATCGCGATCCGAGTCCAGATCCACGGAGGCGACGCCGTTGCGGTGCTTTCCAACTGTATAGTTTTCGATGGCGTCGTGGAAGAATGCAAGGGTAACGATTTCTCATCCTTGGGCATGTGAAGCCCTCTTTTCCTTTGCATAGGAAGCCCTCTCTCGCGAGTGAGCGAAGAGTTAGAGCATTCCTTGGGGTAGATATGTAAAGTCCCCCTTGTGTAGAGTCCGTATGCGAAAACGGACATAGGCATTGTGTGTGAAGCCTATCCGGACAAGTAGAGCCGGATTGGTGATGTTCCATTGCATATGAACTGGGGAAGAATCCGGGTGTTTGGGCGTTTTTCGAGTTTTCTACGTGGTAGATTGCATCAGGGAGCCTTGGAGATTAACTCCAAGGTGCACCCAGAAAACTGGGCAAAAGCGGGTTTTGCCAACACGGTGGCCGGGGAGCCAACGTGAACATAACCGGGTTTTGTGATTATTGTGGTGGAAACGGGACTCGGTGAGTCTTGGCCTGCGCATATGGCTTAAATTGTCGTTGCGGTGTGAGCACGGGTCAGGCGGAACCGTACCCGGTCTATGTCGTTCGGTAGGACCGTTGGCATGGATGAGGGTCTTCGGCAGTCTATGGATTAAATTGTCGTGACCAAGGCCAGGAAGGCAAAATGGTCATATGGATGACCGTCTAAGAGGCGGTGGTGGATTGGGAACGTCTATGGCTTGAATTGACGTGACGTTGGCCGGTTCGCCGAGAATGTGCCCTGAGTGCACGGGGTGTGTGGCCGTGCGAGCCTACGCCTGTGGCGAAGTGCGAATACTTTATATAATTGTCTATGCTAATAAAGTGCAGGGAAAGAGCATTGCCACCCCGAGTGTGGGGGCGGGATCGTTATAATTTGGTCAGCATTGCTGACCATTGCTATTGTTTGCCACCGGGCGGTGGTTTGTGGCTTGCAGGTGCTGCGGAGCAGAGCAGGAAATAGCGGGCTAAAGCCCTTGTTGCTGTGCCAGCCCTCGAAGGCCTTGTTGCTTATGTTTCTTTCCCGTTTTTCATGTATGGCCGGCCTGCGAGCCGAAGTATGAAAACACTATTTTTTGTTAAGTGAACAATGTAAGGCCTTAAGGCCAGTTCTCTTTTGTGTATGATTACATTCCTGAGCTGGTAGTGGACATTCATGCTATGTAGCAGGGTTCTTATTTCCTTTTGCAACCTAATAAAATTGCTTCCGCTAGGTGTTGTGTAGGACGACATGATTGGTTGAATGGTTTCAACGCGTAACCAACCGGTCTGTCCGTAGTATATGGCGTTGGGCCCCGGCCGGACCTACTGCTATATGCTATGCGACGGATAGGGGTGTTACAAATTGGTATCAGACTACTGGTTTCGGTCAAGCTTAAATGAATTCGTGGACGAATTCACTTTAAGGGGTGGTGAGCACATGTGTGCGTCATCGTTATAACATGAAAAGAACCCATGAATGTCCACTTAGGAATGAAAATATACATGTTTGAGGAACCTGCGTGTTCCTATAATTGCTGTTTGTAGTAATTTTGGGTCGCTTATCGGTGTTTTGCACGATTATAGGTGACCAGAAGTGGTGTTGGGCCGTCTGAACGGCCAGGTTCTGAGGCGAGCAGTGCGCCAAGCGATGCGCCTGCAACACCTCCGTCTGCCGAGACCATTAGGTTGGTGGCAGAAGCGGTCATGGCAATGATCAATGCGCAGCCTGCAAGGCAGGTGCAGCAGCCTGCTCCTGCTATGGAGCAAATACCGCTTCAGACGGCAGAGCAAAGGAGGGCTGAGCAAGTAGTTTTGTAGCCAGAGTTGCCTCGGAGAGCAACTGAAAGACAACTGAAGCACGTGATGGGCTTTCATCCACCGGTATTCATGGGGGCAGAAACCCCAACCCAAGCAGAGGATTGGCTCTCAAGGGTCAACAGGGTGATGACTGCGACGGAAACGGAAGAGTGGCAGAAGACCACAATAGCGACGTTCCTGTTGGATGGGGACGCAAGACTATGGTGGGAAGGCCTAGAGCTACATCTGTTGCGGGGAAGGCCGTTGGCCGAAGTTTTGATGGAGGAGTTTGCGAGACTATTCATGGCTCGATACCTCCCCTCGGCGCAGAGAATTGCGCTAGAAAGCGAATTTCAGAAGTTGGTGCAAGGGGATTGTACCGTTGATGAGTACCTCCACGAGTTTACTCGGTTGGGGAGATATGCCAGCGCTACCTACGCAGACGAGGAGCGCAAGATGAGCCGCTTCTATGAAGGGCTAAGAGATGATTTAAGGTTGCTACTATCGGGGCCCAAGGCGCAGGGTTTCATGACCCTGGTCAGTTCGGCCCGGTCCTTGGAGAAGGACATGAAGAATGTCCAAGCGAAGAAGTAATCCGGTAGTAAGATAGCGGAGTTCAAGGCACCGACTACGTCGAAGTCGGGCTACCGCAGATTCTATAAGAAAGCTAAGACGTCGGGTCCAACTGTTTCAGGTGCCTCGGGGGCAACTACCAATCGAACCTCGGGTGCTTGTTTCACGTGCGGAAAGATGGGGCACTTTGCCCGCGATTGCTGGAGCAGATGCCCAAAGTCCGAGAGAAAGCAAGGAGCTACCTACGAGGAGAAGGGCAAAGCGGTGGAGTCGACCACATCCCACTATGCTCCGACTCAGCCTAGAGTCTATAACTTGGGCCAGCTGGAGGCCATCAAGCAAGCGGATGTGGTGACAGGTATGAATTAATTCATAGCAAGTTAGCTTTAATACCGTTATCTATTGCTTGTTAGCCTAATATTGTTTGTATAGGCTTTGTTGTGATTAGTGATAGTCCGGCACGGGCACTGTTCTATACGGGAGCTTCACACTCCTTCTTGTCCGAAAGCTTTATATCGCGCATCGGAGTCCCTTCTTCGATGGCGAAGGACAAGTTGGATGTGCTACTACCGAATGGGTGCTCGATGCGTGGGGACAGAGTGTGCGCCGTAAAGGTTCACATTGGGAGCCAAGAGTTCGACTTGCTAGCGTCATTGCTGTCGCTGGTAGAGTTCGACGTGATCTTTGGAATGGATTGGCTGTCAGAGCAGAAAGCTTGGATTGACTGTGACCGGAAGGAGGTCAAGCTGGGTGTAGGGCGGGAGACTACATTCGAGGGGCTAAAGGGGTCGAGCAAGACACTGATGTCTGCTCTTCAGGTGGTGAAGGCGGTTCGTGCTGGTGCAGAGCTGTTCTTCGCAATGGTGGGGGCTGTAGAGCAAAAGTCCACTTTGGATGAGATCCCCGTGGTATGCGAGTACCCATTTGTGTTCCCGGATAGCCTTCCTGGAGCCCCACCGCAGCAAGAGATTGATTTCACCATCGAGCTCGTGTCAGGGGCCAAACCGGTGTCACGTACTCCGTATAGGTTGGCGCCTAAGGAGATGGCAGAGTTGAAAGTTCAGCTAGAGGAGCTGATAGAGCAAGGGTATGTGCGTCCAAGCTCGTCGCCTTGGAGCGCACCGGTCCTCTTCGTTAAGAAGAAGGATGGTAGTATGCGGTTGTGTATCGACTACAGAGAATTGAACAAGCTGACGGAGAAGAATAAGTACCTGATCCCGAGGATTGATGTCACAACCCGCATTTTCTCCGAATTTAGGAAATATCAGAGTATGAGAAAATACGCGCCATGATGCCACATCAAGCAGGGGATAACTGCTGACGCTCAGGCTAAACCAACTACAATCCTTATGCAAGAAAATCCTGAGTTTTATGAATAGAAAATCAGTTATATTTTAGAGACCGTATCCCTCGGCTCGGTGGATCACCTAGTCCACAAAAGAAAACGATATTTGCACGCTGCGGAAAAATAATTTGTTTAGGTTTGACATCCTAAAGAGCACATAAGGATCCTTAGAGAACCACTTACGCTATGCAAGCCTCTACATTTAATTTATACAATATATAAGAAAACGGTTTTCATACGTGATTTGGAAAATAGTGATTAAGTTTATAAAACATGCTGATCATGAGCTTCATTTATAATAATATTTGTAGTTTAAAAGTATCTAGCAACCTAGCATAAATCCTTCTCAAAGCAAGTAGACTATTTCCAGAAAATGGTAGCAGCATAAGTAATATATCTAGTACAAGGTAACAACTACCAGTGGGCGCCAACAACCTGACACGAACCCACTGGCACATATGTATGTCTGTAAGAAAGTACTGAAAAACTACCTCACTAACAAGGTAAACGGAACTCCAAAGTCTGGGAGACCACCAACACCACCACTGCAAACTAGCCACCCAACTGGCTAAGGCTCAGAACCTGGGGTACTCCAAAAGAAAACAGAATACCTCAGCAAGCAACAAGGTAAAAACAACTGCATGTAAGAGTCAACTAAAAGGAAGAAGTAACTGAAAAACATGTAGTAGAAAGAGTCACAACTGTCCAAAACAGGACAACAGGAAAAATGCACCACGTGCAAGAAAACAGCAACAACCCAACCCAGGAACAACATCCTGCGGGGCCTACTAGGCTACCAAGAGCCAAAAGTGCTGCAAACCACCAAGGAAGAAACTTCTAACACCCTAAACTGTGGGAAGTGGTAGTAGCAAAAACAAACAACGAGGAACCGGATCGGAGGCAACCGCAGTCCCCCAATCCACCATGTCCAAGTCAACAAGCTCGAGGGTCAACACGTGAAAGCACAAGGGACCTTCCACCCACACATGCCCAGCCAGTACCTGGAGCAAGAAAAACAAGAGTGGCCTTGGCTATGTCACACAACTCCACCCTCCTGAGGAGCTACAAACCACCACTACTAACCACGACCCACGATTCGGCCTTTAAGAAGGTAAAGAAAACGGCCGACAAGGAAATACCAGAAATATAACAAGAAAACCACTCGGGAACGAAAAACAAGGTAAAGGAAGAGTGTTGAAAAGAATCAACACGACAAGGCGTTGAGTGAGACCCACTCAGTGCCTACCTACACCTTGGCGTTGAGTGAGCTAGCCTCACTTAAAGCCAAAACCAAACTCTAACCACAATCCCCCTAGGGTAACACGGAGCTCGACGATTGCCGACCGGAGTTCGATGATAGTCGAACGGCCTAAGGCAGAAACCGAGATCGACGATCTCCATTCAGAGATTGACGATAGCCGAATGATTCTAAGACAAAAAGAGGCAGGGAACTTCCAGTACTCGAGTAGTTGCCTACTACTCGTGTATTCAAATTCCAGCACTCGAGTAGTTACCAACTACTCGAGTACCTCAACCCTCTACTCGAGTAGTCGCCTACTACTCGAGTATACAAACATAAACAGCACTCGAGTAGTTACCAACTACTCGAGTACTCCAACCAGCTACTCGAGTATCTACAAACAGCTACTCGAGTACTCCAACCAGCTACTCGAGTACTCCAACCAGCTACTCGAGTACTCCAACCAGCTACTCGAGTATCTACAAATAGCTACTCGAGTATCTACAAACAGCTACTCGAGTACTCCAACCAGCTACTCGAGTACTCCAACCAGCTACTCGAGTACTCCAAACAGCTACTCGAGTAAACCAAACCACTTACTCGAGTATCTCGAGGCCACTACTCGAGTAACCCAAAACCCCTACTCGAGTAGTTACCTACTACTCGAGTAACCCAAGGCAAATACTCGAGTTAATGCCTTCTACTCGAGTATCCCAAAGCTACTACTCGAGTATCTCGAAACCACTACTCGAGTACTCCAGAACTAATACCCGAGTAATCTACTACCTACTCGAGTAACATACTCCTATACTCGAGTAATACACTTAACAAATTTGGGAAAAACACCCCCCCCCCTCCCCTCCTAACACTCCGTCTCGGCTACACCCAAACCAGAGCAAATCTGAACAAAGATAAACGGCATTACGCCGGCAAAGTTGGGTTCCAACAGCCCAAGTAGGGGGGGTCAATAGGAAGAACTAATTCCTATAGATAGCAAGAAAAATTAGAACAACAAGGCCTCTAACTTGGGCTAACAGGGATTTCAATTTCAGCAAGAATAATCAAAAAAGAAACTTGGCAAGGGCAAGAATACCACTTGCCTCAACTTTCAGCGAAGCCTGGACTGTTTTCCTCCTCTTTACACAGAACGAACAGCCGCGGCACCTAGAACCAAACTCACGGCCATTAATGGCGGAAAACTCCAAAACCGAAAACCCAAATCTCATCAAAACTCCATGAAAATCAAATATCTTACCGTCGAAATAAAGATCTCGGAGAGAGCAAGCCAACGCTGCTTTCGGAATCGAATTTCGTTCACGAACAAGCCCGGAATCGCTGACCGAAGGAGGTACAGGACGGGCGGTTCTTCTCCATTTTCTCTCGTACAGGGGCGGCGGTTTCTTATGGGGAAGATGATACGGGGCTTTCTAATTCTAACCTAACAACATATATATATATATATATATATATATATATATATATATATTTAATATATAATAATAGAATTTATTCAGTAAAGCACCAAAACAACGCGAAAACCGAATCACCTCGGAATTTAACGAAATTCGCACCGTAGCTAAATACCCATGCTACGAACACAATGACAAAGTCGAAATTAACTTTCGACGAACAGAACTCGAGTTATACCCATATAAAGCCAAACACAAACATCCCCCCGAGAGGCCACACCGGGTCACCCAAAACGACTCGGCTTGCTAGGGAGATCTTGCCAACAGCTACAAAATAGGGCACTCAGTTCTAAGGAGCTAAACCACACTCCATAAATGGCACAAGCCACGGAAACGCGTCATCGTAACGCCAACGAGAATAAAAATAATCGCAGGAAAATCGGGGGCGTTACAGTCACTCCCCCTAAAAGAAAGTTTCGTCCCGAAACTTTACGCACAATACTCCTACTAAAGAAGGTGAAACAACTAATAAGAGTTACAAGAAGGAAAACATACCGATCAAATCAACGAAACAGGTGAGGGTAAGCCCTCCTCATAGCCGACTCTAACTCCCAAGTCGCGCTTTCCAAATCCTGATTCTTCCATAGAACCTTAACCATCGGTATGGACTTCTTTCGCAGCACACGCTCCTAAGTATCCAAAATACGAACCGGCATCTCAACAAAAGAGAGGTTGGGCTCCAACTGGGTCACAACATCTAAGAGCTGCCCACTGCTGCGAACACACTTCCGCAATTGGCTAACATGAAAAACATTATGCACACCTGGGAAGTTCGCTGGCAAATCCAATCTATAAGCTGACACACCAATCCGTTCCAAAATCTCAAACGGGCCCACATACCTTGGGTCTAACTTCCGATTCTTACCAAATCTCTTAACACCTACCATCAGGGAAACTTTGAGGAATACAAGGTCCCCGACGGAAAACTCCAAAGCAGATCTACGCTGATTGGCGTTCTTTTCATATCTCTCCTGGGCTATACGAAGCTTCTCCCGAATAAGCTTCACTGCGACTTCCATTTCCTCAAGCGCATTGGGACCCAACAAAGGCCTCTCACCAGCCTCAGCCCAAAACAACGGAGTTCTACAGCGCCTCCCATACAAGGCTTCGAACGGAGCCATCTGCAAACTTTCCTGATAACTGTTGTTGTAGGCAAATTCCATGAGTCGCAATCGCTCATCCCACGCTCCACCGTGGTCTAAAATATAGCATCGAATCATATCCTCAACAATTTGGTTCACCCTCTCCGTCTGACCATTGGTCTGCGGGTGGTAGGCAGTAGAATACCTCAGATCCGTACCCAAACCCTCCTGCAGACTCTGCCAAAAACGAGAAGTAAACCGGGAGTCTCGATCGGAAATGATGCTAACCGGCACACCGTGGAGTCGGATGACTTCACTCAAGTATAACTCCGCTATCTTCTTCATTGGGTAATCAATCTTATAAGGCACGAAGTGAGCACACTTCGTCAATCTATCCACTATAACCCAAACAGAATCAAATCCCCTCGGGGATTTCGGTAATCCCGTAATGAAATCCATAGATATACTTTCCCACTTCCAAGTCGGGATCTCTAGCGGAGTCAGCTTACCACCAGGCCTTCCATGATCGGCCTTCACACGCTTGCAAGTGTGACACTCAGCAACAAATCGGGCTATATCTCCTTTCATGCCATACCACCAGGCAATTTGCCTTAAGTCACGGTACATCTTCGTAGATCCTGGATGGTAGGAAACGCTGGAACCATGAGCCTCACTGCAAATCATCCTCCTAATATCCCCGACAGTGGGAACGCAAAACCTGCCGCGGTACTTCAAAGTACCCGCACCATCGATAGCAAAGTCGGGCAACTCTCCCTTCTTAGTCCTGGTGAAAAGGTGCATAAGATCAGGATCGTCCTTCTAGTGCAGCCTAGTTAAAGAAATCCAGGACGACTCTGCCACTGACAAACTACTCTGCAAACTACAGCATCCCACTGATATATCCATAAGGAGGAACTCCTCAACTAACCGATCGGCGGAGAGGTTAAAGATCTTTCCCGTCTTTCGGCTCAGGGCGTCGGCCACCACATTGGCCTTGCCCGGTTGATACTGGATCTCTACATCATAATCAGCCACATACTCTATCCACCGCCGCTGGCGCAGATTCAACTCCTTCTGCGTGAACACGTACTTTAGGCTCTTATGGTCAGTGAAGATCTTGCATTGAGCCCCATAAAGTAGGTGCCTCCACAACTTCAAAGCATAAATAACCGCTGCAAACTCGAGCTCATGCGTAGGATAATTCTTCTCATGAGTCTTCAGTTGCCTTGACCCATAGGCAATTACCTTTCCATCTTGCATTAATACGCAACCCAGACCTACAAGCGAAGCATCCACATAAACATCATAATCTACTCCCTCGGTAGGCAGGGTCAGAACGGGAGCAGTGCACAATCTCTTCTTTAGCTCTAGAAAAGCCTCCTCGCACTTTTCGCTCCAAACAAATGCCACATTCTTCTGAGTCAACTTGGTCAAAGGTGCGGCTAGGGAAGAGAAACCCTCCACAAATCTTCTGTAATAGCCAGACAACCCTAAGAAACTCCTGATCTCTTTAGGCGAACTCGGTCTACTCCAATCCATCACTGCTGCAATCTTTTCTGGATCGACCGAGATCCCATCCTTGTTCACCACATGGCCTAGAAAAGAAACCTGAGGCAACCAAAATTCGCACTTGCTCAACTTGGCGAATAACTTGTGGTTCCTCAACTCTGATAAGACCAAATGCAAATGCTGCTCATGCTCCTCAACACTGCGAGAGTAAACTAATACGTCATCAATGAAAACCACAACGAACTTGTCGAGGAAATCCTTGAACACTCGGTTCATCATATCCATAAAGGCTGATGGTGCGTTGGTCAGACCAAACGACATTACCAGAAACTCAAAGTGTCCATGCCTCGACCTAAACGCAGTCCGTGGAATGTCCGCCTCACGGATCCTGAGTTGATGATAAACAGAACGAAGATCGATCTTGGAGAACACCGTGCTACCACGCAACTGGTCAAACAAATCATCAATCCTCGGCAGAGGGTACCTGTTCTTGATAGTGACCTTGTTCAACTCTCTATAGTCGATGCAGAGCCGCATCGACCCATCTTTCTTCTTTACAAACAAAACAGGAGCGCCCCAAGGCGACGAACTCTGCCTAATAAACCCCTTAGCTAACAGCTCATCCAACTGAACTCGCAACTCCTCTAACTCACGAGGGGCCATCCGGTATGGCGGCTTAGCAATAGGACGTGTACCCGGCTCTAAATAGATCACAAACTCAACATCCCGATCAGGAGGAAGACCAGGAAGATCATCAGGAAAAACATCGGCGAAACCACGAACAATAGGAATCTCTTCCAAGCGTGGTACGCTAACAGCGGCTCCCACCGCCGAGACTAAACAAACACAACAACTAGAAAGAAACAACCTCTGAGCACATACCGCAGAGATGACAGGAAAATCCTGACACAGAACAGCATACACGCTGCGGGCTGACCGTCGTCTCTAATGAAGTCCAAGCGCTTTCCTTTGCACTGAATGACCGCATCATACCGAGAGAGCCAGTCCATGCCCAAGATGACGTCGAAGTCATCCAGATCAATCATTTTCAGGTCCGCCTTCGCAAGAAAGTCCCCCAACAAAACCGGGCACTCCAAAATGCCCAAATCTGACAACACAGATTCACTAGAAGGAAACTTGACACGGAAGGAATCCCGAACACGATCTAGAGTCAAACGATGACGCTCTACAAAGGCTCTAGCCACGAATGAGTGGGTAGCGCCGGAGTCAAACAGAACACGCGCCCAACGGTTCTTCACCATAAACTTCCCTATAGGAATACATAAACTAAGGAACTACCACAGCAATACCGCAATATACAAGCAAATAAAACTACCGGGCTAGAAAAACATCAAACCGCTAACCTGAAATAACCTGGGTTGAAGTCTGAGCCTCCTCGGAAGAAATCACGTCCAGCTTCCCTTTTCCCTTGTCCACACGCGGAGGTGGAGGTAAAGCCTGCAACGGAACTGCAGGAAGAGCTGACTGAACCTGAGGACACCTCGACTTGATATGACCCTTCTGCCCATACTGAAAGCAGACTCTATCCTTAGTCCAACACTGGGCCACATCATGCCCGGACCGCTTGCAAACCGAACAGGAGACATCTCTCCTAGGAGCACCCTGGATCGCATGAACCTGCTCCTTCTTCTGAGCTGCTGACCTCTTAAAACATTTCTCGACAGGATGGCCTGACCGGCCACAGAAACTGCACACTACTCGGCTCCTCTTTCCCGGAACAGCATCGGGTACCAGGGGCTTCTTCCCCTCCACAGACTTCCTCTTGTCCTTTCTCATCTGCTGGCCTCTGCTCCTTGCCGTTTCAATAGCCTCAACCTTAAGAGCAGCCTCTACAACTCCAGCATAAGTCACAGACCCATAAGCACAGGTCAACTGTTGCACCTCGCTCCTCAAACCACCTAGAAATCTCTTAACTCGATCAGCCTCAACGCTGACCAAAGCAGGGGCAAAACGACTCAACTTACTAAATTCTATTTCATACTCACCCACCGTGAGTTTCCTTTGCTTCAGATAGAGAAAATCATTCATGAGGCGGTCACGCTCGACCGAAGGCAAGAACTTCCTCAACAACATCTCCTTAAACATTTCCCAAGATCATCCAGCTACTAAGCTCTCCTTCTCTCTCAGCCACCAACTCTTAGCCAATCCTTTAAGCTGATAGGTGGCTAGCATCACTCTCTGGTCACCTGTAATCCCTGAATACGAAAACATCTCCTCCATAGAGATCAGCCAATCATCAATAACCATAAAATCTGCCTTCCCGTCATAAGTGGGAGGGCTCAGCCTCTGAAACTGCGAGATGAAGGCCATCTCTGCTGGCACCACTACCGGAGGTCTCACGAGTGCAGGGGGAGGAGGAACAGCTAACCCCCCAGCAGGAACTTGCGCACCCTGAGCCTGCCCTGCCACAACTGCCACCAAAGACTGAATCTGGGCTCGTACCTCCACCATCTATCTGCCCATAGAATCGCTACTCTGACGCAGACTCTCGATCACCGCATCATGCTGAGCCCCAGACGACTCACCTTCAGATAAGGGAGTCGAACGAGTCGCAGGTCGCCTAGCCATCCTAATATCATAACCACCCCAATTCAGATCCACAATCAACGACTAGAACCCAAACACAAGTACAGACCATACATATATAGATATAGGCTTAAAGCTGCTAAACTTGCTCTGAGAGTTTATCTTTTAACAAAAAAAATTTGATGATATGCCCTAACCTAGGATGGTTAAGCACCACCTTGCTAACTCTTGTGCCTAGATCGGATGCATGACTTTAAATTAATTTGAAAACTTATGTGTGTACATATGTCATCCTGCAAATCTTTAACTTGGCACGTTGTGCTTATGCAATGATATGCTATGCATGTTTGTGCTATGCATTCTAAAAAAAGGCCCTAATGCATGTTATGAGCGGCGTACGCATGAAAATGTTATGCATCCCATACTACATAACATTCCCATGCAACGAAAAAGAAACGTGCTAGTCGTAGTCATGTGGTGAGGTTATGCATCCCATACTACATAACCCTCACATGTAGCCCCTATGGTGGATCCATATACGAACACATATTATGCATCCCATACTGCATAATATGCCTCGTATACTTCATGTTATGCCATGAGTGTAGTGTTCGTGCTTTTGCCAAGACGTGCTGATGACATATCGATGTGTGAATGACATGATGCTGAACTACTAAAGCAAACCAAGGAAGGTTGCTCAACTAACTTGTCAAGCAACCTCCCTCTGATACCAACTGTCACAACCCGCATTTTCTCCGAATTTAGGAAATATCAGAGTATGAGAAAATACGCGCCATGATGCCACGTCAAGCAGGGGATAAATGCTGACGCTTAGGCTAAACCAACTACAATCCTTATGCAAGAAAATCCTGAGTTTTATGAATAGAAAATCAGTTATATTTTAGAGACCGTATCCCTCGGCTCGGTGGATCACCTAGTCCACAAAAGAAAACGATATTTGCACGCTGCGGAAAAATACTTTGTTTAGGTTTGACATCCTAAAGAGCACATAAGGATCCTTAGAGAACCACTTACGCTATGCAAGCCTCTACATTTAATTTATACAATATATAAGAAAACGGTTTTCATATGTGATTTGGAAAATAGTGATTAAGTTTATAAAACATGCTGATCATAAGCTTCATTTATAATAATATTTGTAGTTTAAAAGTATCTAGCAACCTAGCATAAATCCTTCTCAAAGCAAGTAGACTATCTCCAGAAAATGGTAGCAGCATAAGTAATATATCTAGTACAAGGTAACAACTACCAGTGGGCGCCAACAACCTGACACGAACCCAATGGCACATATGTATGTCTGTAAGAAAGTACTGAAAAACTACCTCACTAATAAGGTAAACGGAACTCTAAAGTCCGAGAGACCACCAACACCACCACTACAAACTAGCCACCCAACTGGCTAAGGCTCAGAACCTGGGGTACTCCAAAAGAAAACAGAATACCTCAGCAAGCAACAAGGTAAAAACAACTGCATGTAAGAGTCAATTAAAAGGAAGAAGTAACTGAAAAACATGCAGTAGAAAGAGTCACAACTGTCCAAAACAGGACAACAGGAAAAATGCACCACGTGCAAGAAAACAGCAACAACCCAACCCAGGAACAACATCCTGCGGGGCCTACTAGGCTACCAAGAGCCAAAAGTGCTGCAAACCACCAAGGAAGAAACTTCTAACACCCTAAACTGTGGGAAGTGGTAGTAGCAAAAACAAACAACGAGGAACCGGATCTGAGGCAACCGCAGTCCCCCAATCCACCATGTCCAAGTCAACAAGCTCGAGGGTCAACACGTGAAAGCACAAGGGACCTTCCACCCACACATGCCCAGCCCGTACCTGGAGCAAGAAAAACAAGAGTGGCCTTGGCTATGTCACACAACTCCACCCTCCTGAAGAGCTACAAACCACCACTACTAACCACGACCCACGATTCGGCCTTTAAGAAGGTAAAGAAAACGGCCGACAAGGAAATACCAGAAATATAACAAGAAAACCACTCGAGAACGAAAAACAAGGTAAAGGAAGAGTGTTGAAAAGAATCAACATGACAAGGCGTTGAGTGAGACCCACTCAGTGCCTACCTACACCTTGGCGTTGAGTGAGCTAGCCTCACTTAAAGCCAAAACCAAACTCTAACCACAATCCCACTAGGGTAACACGGAGCTCGACGATTGCCGACCGGAGTTCGACGATAGTCGAATGGCCTAAGGCAGAAACCGAGATCGACGATCTCCATTCAGAGATTGACGATAGCCGAACGATTCTAAGACAAAAAGAGGCAGGGAACTTCCAGTACTCGAGTAGTTGCCTACTACTCGTGTATTCAAATTACAGCACTCGAGTAGTTACCAACTACTCGAGTACCTGAACCCTCTACTCGAGTAGTCGCCTACTACTCGAGTATACAAACATAACCAGCACTCGAGTAGTTACCAACTACTCGAGTACTCCAACCAGCTACTCGAGTATCTACAAACAGCTACTCGAGTACTCCAACCAGCTACTCGAGTACTCCAACCAGCTACTCGAGTACTCCAACCAGCTACTCGAGTATCTACAAACAGCTACTCGAGTATCTACAAACAGCTACTCGAGTACTCCAACCAGCTACTCGAGTACTCCAACCAGCTACTCGAGTACTCCAAACAGCTACTCGAGTAAACCAAACCACTTACTCGAGTATCTCGAGGCCACTACTCGAGTAACCCAAAACCCCTACTCGAGTAGTTACCTACTACTCAAGTAACCCAAGGCAAATACTCGAGTTAATGCCTTCTACTCGAGTATCCCAAAGCTACTACTCGAGTATCTCGAAACCACTACTCGAGTACTCCAGAACTAATACCCGAGTAATCTACTACCTACTCGAGTAACATACTCCTATACTCGAGTAATACACTTAACAAATTTGGGAAAAACACCCCCCCCCTCCCCTCCTAACACTCCCTCTCAGCTACACCCAAACCAGAGCAAATCTGAACAAAGATAAACGGCATTACGCCGGCAAAGTTGGGTTCCAACAGCGCAAGTAGGGGGGTCAATAGGAAGAACTAATTCCTATAGATAGCAAGAAAAATGAGAACAATAAGGCCTCTAACCTGGGCTAACAGGGATTTCAATTTCAGCAAGAATAATCAAAAAAGAAACTTGGCAAGAGCAAGAATACCACTTGCCTCAACTTTCAGCAAAGCCTGGACGGCTTTCCTCCTCTTTACACAGAACGAACAGCCGCGGCACCTAGAACAAAACTCACGGCCATTAATGGCGGAAAACTCCAAAACCGAAAACTCAAATCTCATCAAAACTCCATGAAAATCAAATATCTTACCGTCGAAACGAAGATCTCGGAGAGAGCAAGGCAACGCCACTTTCGGAATCGAATTCCGTTCACGAACAAGCCCGGAATCGCTGACCGAAGGAGGTACAGGACGGGTAGTTCTTCTCTGTTTTCTCTCGTACAGGGGCGGCGGTTTCTTATGGGGAAGATGATACGGGGCTTTCTAATTCTAACCTAACAGCATATATATATATATATATATATATATATATATATATATATATATATATATATATATATATATATATATATATATTTTAATATATAATAATAGAATTTATTCAGTAAAGCACCAAAACAACGCAAAAACCGAATCACCTCAGAATTTAACGAAATTCGCACCGTAGCTAAATACCCATGCTACGAACATAACGGCGAAGTCGAAATTAACTTTCGATGAACAGAACTCGAATTATACCCATATAAAGCCAAACACAAACATCCCCCCGAGAGGCCACACCGGGTCACCCAAAACGACTCGGCTTGCCAGGGAGATCTTGCCAACAGGATACAAAATAGGGCACTCAGTTCTAAGGAGCTAAACCACACTCCACAAATGGCACAAGCCACGGAAACGCGTCATCGTAACGCCAATGAGAATAAAAATAATCGCAGGAAAATCTGGGGCGTTACAATTGATGATCTCTTTGATCAGTTAGTCGGATCGTCGGTATACTCCAAGTTGGACATGAATTCGGGGTACTATCAGCTGAGGATCAGGGAGTGTGATATCCCGAAGACGGCGTTCAATACAAGGTATGGGCATTTCGAGTTCACGGTCATGCCGTTTGGACTGACGAATGCGCCATCAGTGTTTATGGATCTGATGAACAGGACGTTCTGAGATTTCCTGGATCGCTTTGTGATCATCTTTATTGACGATATATTGGTGTACTCGCAGTGCGAAGAAGATCACTTCAAGCACTTGCATCTGGTGTTGGAGACTCAGAGGAGGAATGAGCTTTACGCAAAGTTCTCTAAGTGCGAGTTTTGGCTACCCTCGGTAGCGTTCCTTGGTCATATAGTGAGTGGGGAAGGTATAGCGGTGGATCCGGCGAAGATTGTTGCGATACGGGAGTGGCCTGCGTTATCTTCTGTCGCGGAAGTCCGTAGTTTTCTCGGGCTTGTCGGATATTACAGGCGCTTCCTAGAGAACTTCTCGCGGGTAGCGTTACCTCTCACGAAGTTGACAAGGAAGGATCAGAAATTCTTGTGGACGCAAGAGTGCGTGCAAGCTTTTGAGGAGCTGAAGAGGCTGTTGACCACGGTGCCAGTGCTTAGTTCGCCGAGTGGGACCGAGGGCTTCGAGGTGTATAGCGACGCTTCGGGTAGTGGCTTGGGCTGCGTGTTGTTGCAGCATGGGAGCGTGATAGCATATGGATCACGTCAGCTGAAAGTGCATGAAAGGAACTATCCGGTCCACGACTTGGAGTTGGCGGCCGTGATTTTTGCACTCAAGTTGTGGAGGCACTACCTATACGGCGTAAGGGTCGATATATACACCGATCACAAGAGCCTGAAATACTTGTTGGATCAAAAGGACCTTAATATGAGGCAGAGGAGGTGGATGGAGTTCCTTGGGGACTACACCTTCAAAATACATTATGTACCCGGGAAGGGCAACGCAGTTGCGGATGCGCTGAGCTGCAGGGCTCCCGCCCGAGCCAACTGGTTGTCGGTGCATGATGAGCGGCTAGTACGGGAGTTGGAGGAGCTTGAGATCTATTGCGTTGACAAGCAGACGAGCGCCAAAGCAATGTTAAACTAGACAGAGGTGCAGTATGACCTGGCTGACCGGGTTCGGCAGGCATTGGAGTTAGATGACTCCATGAAGGAGCTTTTGGAGGCCGCTCAGGATGGGTCAAATTCCCAGTTCTCGGTGGAAGATGGTTTATTAAGGAAGGATCATCGGTTGTGCGTCCCGAGTGGGGGTAACCTCCGGGCAGAGTTGATGTACGAGGCTCATCATACCAAATACTCAATCCACCCAGGGAGCACGAAGATGTATCGTGACCTCAAAAAGTTGTTTTGGTGGCCGGGGATCAAGAAAGATGTGGCATTGTACGTGGCTAAGTGCCAAACGTGCGACTTGGTGAAGGCGGAGTGCCAAAAGCCGGGAGGATTTCTGAAGTCCTTGCCTATACCGGAGTGGAAATTCGACGATATATCTATGGACTTTGTGCACGGGTTGCCAAGGTCGCAGAAGGGGAACGACGCCATCTGGGTGATCGTAGATCGGCTAACCAAGGTGTTGCATTTCATTCCGCATAGGAAGGATGATCCAGTGGAGAAATTGGCAAAGTTGTATGTTGATAATATTGTTAGGCTGCATGGTGTGCCCCGTAGCATTGTGAGTGATCGCGATGGGCGGTTCACGTCAAATGATTGAAGGTTGGTGCAGCAGATGCTGGGAACAAAGTTAAAGTTCAGCACAGCTTTCCATCCACAGACGGATGGGCAGACCGAGAGGGTCAATAAAACGATGGAGGACATGCTACGCATGTGTGTTCTGGATTTCGGTAAGCATTGGGAATACCACCTGTATTTGGTGGAATTCGCGTACAACAACAGCTACAAAGCGAGTATACAAATGGCGCCCTTCGAGGCCCTATATGGTAGGAAGTGTCGCACACCGTTATCGTGGCTTGAAACGGGTGAGGCAAGGTTGTACAAGAAGCAGGAGGTGGAGAGTGCTACCTCATTAGTGCGGATCATTCGGGAGCGCTTGTTGATCGCTCAGGACTGACAGGCGAAGTATTACAATGCCAAGCACCGGAACGTGGAGTTCGCGGTAGGCGATTGGGTATACCTGAAAGTGAAGCCGTTCAAGGGGGTTTTGCGGGTGAGACGCTTGAAGAAGTTGAACCCAAGATACCTTGGACGTTTTGAGGTTCTAGAGCGAGTCGGCGAAGCTGCTTACCGTTTGAAGCTATCGGTGGAGTTAAGCGGATTACATGATGTGTTCCACATTTCTGTGTTGCGGAAGGCGGTGCAAGAGCCTTCGCAGGTGATCGCGGTTGACCAAGTGTCGGTGGACAAAGGGTTGACGACTAGGGTCAAGCCCATTCGTATCGAAGATGTTGAGGTCAAGAGACTCCGTAACAAGGAGATCCGTGTGGTTAAGGTCTGGTGGGATAACTGCGGGCGTGAGGAGCTCTCTTGGGAACGGGAGCAGACTATGCTCGAGGAGTACCCGGAATTATTCCGCTCAGGTACTGCTTTACGTTAAGTCCTGTTTTTCCTTTATTAATTTCGTGGACGAAATTCTTTAAGGGGGGTAGAATTGTAACACCCCAAAATGTTGTAGGAGCGGCGGGGATCGAATTTGGCCAAGTCAGATTTTTGGTGCAGGTGACACGGGCCCCGACACGGGCGTGTCGGAGGCCGTGTCGGGCGTGTCAAGCTCGGGCCGTGTAGTCGACTAGTGCAGGTCGAGATGGGCGTGTGGTGGAACACAGCCTAGGATACGGGCGTGTCCCAGGCCGTGTCACACCTGGGCTGTGTGGTTGGGTACATGGGTAATGACATGGGCACGAACACGGGCGTGTCTAGTTTGACACGGGCGTGTCTGATGCCGTGTCACCAAGCCGTGTACCCCTCTGACTGCAGAGTGTTGATAAATTGCACACGGGGGGCGTGACATGGGTCCCGACACGGGCGTGTCGCGGGCGACACGGGCGTGTCGGAGGCCGTGTCACATGCCGTGTGCTGGTTTTCAGATCTGGTCGAGACGGCGAATGAGCTACACGGCCAGGCACACGGCCGTATGCCAACCCGTGTTCGGCCCAGATTTTATGATTTTGGATTTAATCCAGGCCGTTCGTTTCCTTGGCTTTGGATCCAACGGTGGGGGGCTGCTCCTGGGTGTTTATGGTCGGGAAATAGGGTTTAGAAACCCATTTTCCATTGGCCAATCTCTCTCTAAAAGTTAGAGAGAAGGGAGAGCAAGGAGGAAGGAGGAGTCCAAGATCCGGCCGCCGGAAGAGCTTCGGAGCTCCGAATCGCGATCCGAGTCCAGATCCGCGGAGGCGACGCCGTTGCGGTTCTTTCCGACCGTATAGTTTTCGATGGCGCCGCGAAAGAATGCAAGGGTAACGATTTATCATCCTTGGGCATGTGAAGCCCTCTTTTCCTTTGCATAGGAAGCCCTCTCTCGCGAGTGAGCGAAGAGTTGGAGCGTTCCTTGGGGTAGATATGTAAAGTCCCCCTTGTGTAGAGTCCGTATGCGAAAACGGACATAGGCATTGTGTGTGAAGCCTATCCGGATAAGTAGAGCCGGATTGGTGATGTTGCACTGCATATGAACCGGGGAAGAATCCGGGTGTTTGGACGTTTTTCGGGTTTTCTACGTGGTAGATTGCATCAGGGAGCCTTGGAGATTAACTCCAAGGTGCACCCGAAAAATTGGGCAAAAGCGGGTTTTGCCAACACGGTGGCCGGGGAGCCAACGTGAACATAACCGGGTTATGTGATTATTGTGGTGGAAATGGGACTCGGTGAGTCTTGGCCTGCGCATATGGCTTAAATTATCGTTGCTGTGTGAGCACGGGTCAGGCGGAACCATACCCGGTCTATGTCGTTCGGTAGGACCATTGGCATGGATGAGGGTCTTCGGCGGTCTATGGCTTAAATTGCCGTGACCAAGGCCAGGAAGGCAAAATGCTCATATGGATGACCGTCCAAGAGGCGGTGGTGGATTGGGAACGTCTATGGCTTGAATTGACGTGACGTTGGCCGGTTCGCCGAGAATGTGCCCTGAGTGCACGGGGTGTGTGGCCGTGCGAGCCTACGCCTGTGGCGAAGTGCGAATACTTTATATAATTGCCTATGCTAATAAAGTGCAGGGAAAGAGCATTGCCGACCCGAGTGTGGGGGCAGGATCGTTATAATTTGGTCAGCATTGCTGACCGTTGCTATTATTTGCCACCGGGAGGTGGTTTGTGGCTTGCAGGTGCTGCGGAGCAGAGCGGGAAATAGCGGGCTAAAGCCCTTGTTGCTGTGCCGGCCCTCGAAGGCCTTGTTGCTTATGTTTCTTTCCCGTTTTTCATGTATGGCCGGCCTGCGAGCCGAAGTATGAAAACACTATTTTTTGTTAAGTGAACAATGTAAGGCCTTAAGGCCAGTTCTCTTTTGTGTATGATTACATTCCTGAGCTGGTAGTGGACATTCATGCTTTGTAGCAGGGTTCTTTTTTCCTTTTGCAACCTAATAAAATTGCTTCCGCTAGGTGTTGTGTAGGACGACATGATTGGTTGAATGGTTTCAACGCGTAACCAACCGGTCTGTCCGTAGTATATGGCGTCGGGCCCCGGCCGGACCTACTGCTATATGCTATGCGACGGATAGGGGTGTTACATCAGGTTATATGTAATGGTTATGCTATGAAATGCAAGTATGCTATGATGTGAACATGCAAGTGCAACTCACCCACTCGATTCTGTGTACACAGACCTTTAGTTCCCCCTTTCGGAGCCGTTACCTCCCAGGATACCTCCGTAGTGGCAGACGGAAGCGGTGGGTTGGGCCTCGCCCACCTCTAAACCAGTAAAGCACTACCGGTCAGACCTATCGTACGCCTCAACGTTTGGTGCACTAAGCGGACGCCTGCGTACTCATGCCGGCTGGCGCACCGGACTTCTGTTGGCGAAGTGCTAACCACACTTGTCAAGCCAACGATATTGGTGTCGGTGCATCGAACTCCCCAATATCGCAGACCGACCACCTTAAACCTTTTATGCACATGCAATAGTTATGAGTCAAACAAACAACCGAGTCGAAGCTTACCGGATAATCCCGTCCATCATAATCTATAACCGAGCCCAAGCTCCCCGGACTATCCCGTCCGTCACAATCTACCATCGAGCCAAAGCTCTCCGGACTATCCCGTCCGTCATAATCAACAACCGAGCCGAAGCTCGCCAGGCTACCATACCCAATACCATATCTACCGGGCTTATTGCCCAAGTAACCCATACTATCTCCCGGGACACTGGGGTGTGAAAGTGTGAAACCCTAAGTTTACTATTTACTTTATGCCTACGACTTAGGTTTTACCCATTTCATTTCCGTATTACAGTAAACTAAACCTAAGGTGATTTTGACCTTCTACTCCACGGGGAAGACGATCTTTCGTCGATCCTAAATACCACCTATCCTTTAGTCAAACCCATCCCTAGCTCATCTAACCCTGAGTGATAAACTCGTTCCTATAACCACTAATTTTTGACTTATGTGCCTAACTTGTACTACAGATTATTTCTGTAGATTTACTATATGCAGACCACCAAGGTTTAATGTTATGTAAAATGGGAAGTATATCAAGTAATCATCCAATACTCCTATAATAATTAATGGAGGTCCATTATGACCTTTATTGCCCAAATCTAGAGTTTTACAATTTTCCTATTTATCTAGGAATTTATTAAATATTTATAGTGGCCAAAGTCTCCAATATTGAGCTGAAGGTACCAAATTTTGGCAAGATAAAATCTCCCCAGATTTATGTTATACTTAATATAATCATTTAACCTAAGATACAAAATCTCTTAGTTTTTCAGCAAGGTTCGGGCCACTGTTTTTATTTAAATGGTATATTGCAATAATTCATAAAAATAATAAACAGGGCAATATTATTTCTGAAAATTCAAGGATAACTCTAACATGATTGCAAGGGACCATAAATGCTCTGGGTCAAATATCATCAGTGATTAAGGTGTGATAAGCTTCAAAAATACAGTTTTCCAAAATTTCTAAATGCAGACCACCATGTAAAACTTCATGTAAAATAGGAGGTGCATCAAATAATTATCCAATACTCTTATAATAATTAATGGAGATCCATTATGACCTTTAAGCCCTAAATCCAGAGATCCAAAATTTTCCTTCTTTATTTAATAATTTATTTAATTATTCTATTGACTAGACTTTCCAATAATGAACATAAAGTACCATTTTCGATCAAGATATCATTCTACAATTTTTATATGTTATTCAAAATAAGGATATAACTCATCTTCCAAAATATATAAATTTTTCAGTAAGGTTTTATCCCCAAATCATTATTTTATTTTAATCCTTAATGATTCATTTAAAGAAATATAAAATACTATATTGCTTCCAAAAATTCAGAGAAAATTCAAGTATGAATCTAATGGCATTTAAATGGTTTGGGCCAAATTTTATAATTTATTTGTCAGTAAATGGGCTAATTTAAATTATTGAATAATTTCATCATTTATCAAGCTTGTGAAGTAAGTATCTCAAATATATATCCAAATATTTTCATAAATTTTATATAAGCTTATAATGGTTCAAAACATCCTCTGCCAAATTTTCATGACCTTCCAAGGGTCAGAGGGAGCATAATAATTAGTTTGTTAAAATGAGGCATCCCTTGTGTTACAAAAGAAGTGCCATAAATATTATCCAAAAAGTCCCAATTAAATTACTAGAGACTAATAATATTCTTATGACCATTATACTAAAATTTTACCTTATTTGGAGGAGTTTAACTAGCCTATTCCAACCCTACAGAGTTTGTGCCCTAAAGTAGGGTTAGGGTTTTGTGGGTCCCAAACATTTCAAAACACCCAAATATTTTTACCAGAGGGTTATAGTTACCCTAAAACCATCCCTACAAAGTTTCATAGTCATACAAGGTGTTATGGCCATATGTCCTTCACAAGGTACAAAAACCCTTCCTTAGGGTTTGACCTAGGATCTTGGACCAAATCAACTCCAATGCCCCCAAGTTTTCATTGAAAGGTGTATAAAGTGATGCCAAGTCAGTGTCCCAAATTTGAACCTCTGTTGAGGTGAATTGGACACTCAAAACCCAAAATTACATTTTTGGACCAAAATGCCCTTCTTAGGGCAAGGCTAGGGTTGCTTGATTCCAATTGAAATCAACTCCAAACTTAATGAAATTTTAACCAGAGGTCTATATTGACCTCATATACATCCCTCCAAAATTTGGAAGAATTGGGACTTTATTTGACCCATAATTTAATTTACCCTAGCATAATTAAATTATTTACAGAACTATAGGAAAATTATTCCCAAAAATTCCCATTTTTAGGCAGGGTCTATATATAGGGTAGGGTGCATCCCTGCCAAAATTTCAGACCATTTGGACCAAGGATGAAGTGTGGGAAACTAGTTTAATGACTGCCTAGTCATTTGTATAGACCCCACCAAAATGAGTGCCCTGGTCCAACCATTCACCCAAATTGGTTTAAACCAATTTTGTATAAAAATAGACTCAAGGGGCTACATATTTGGTGTTGACCATTTTCTCTGAAAATGGCTCTAAGTATTTTTAATAATTAAAACAAATAAATACAAATTCTGTGACAGATAATGAATTAATAATAAACTTAAGCTATAGTTTATATCCATATCAGCACGAATCTTGACGCGATTTTGGATGGGATCTGGTCATCTTCAAGCTCTAGCCGACGGCTCAGATTCGTCCCGCCTGGGCCGTCTTCCAGCGGCTGCCGCCGGCGATCCGTCCACCTACCCGGCCTGCCAACGCCGCCGACACCTTCGTGGTGGTCGGGGCTATCTCCATGCGACGACTAGGCCGCCGGGAAGCACTATTATGGCGATCCCGACCATCGCATTTTCCATGGAATTTCCATGGATTTAAAAATCCGTTTGAGCTCAATTGAGCCCTAACCTCGGCCCTAATGATCCCTACGATCTACCCATGAGAGAAGGAGTGGAGGAGGACCTGTGGTGGCGGCTGTAGCCGGGCTGATCGCCGGATTGGCATGGTGGTGGTCGGCGGTGGTCGGCTTGTTCAAAAAATGCAGAATAGGGCTCGGCTTCTTCAGGAAACTGGTGGGAATTCATCCCTGGATTCCAGTGAACCTTTTAAAGAGGAGAATTGGGGTGGTAGTTGGCTACAAGCTTCATTGCCATTATTGGCTTCCTTGGTCAAAGATTTCGGCCATGGTAGGTAGGGGATGAAGCATGGATCACACCAGTCAAAGCTAGCTGGTTGAATTGGGGCTGCTTTCCTTGTCCTAGAGGAGTGAATGGAGGGGTTGGGGAGGGGGAGGATGAGCCCAAAAGTCCTCCTCCCTTTTCTTCCTTCTCTTTCTCTCTCTTCCATGGGTGACTTTCTCTCTCCTAGTCACCAAGCCTGAATTTTTGGATCCTACATGTCCCATGGCAGCCCACAAGTTCATTTGGTCATTCAAGTCATGGTTAGCCCAATTGAAATGGGCTTGAGCTTGAGTTAGCCCATTTGGGGCTAACTTGACCCAAAGTTGGACTAGGGCCCACCTAGGTCAATTTGGTCCTTGAGATTTCTTTAATGGGTCCTTGGTGACCCATTAGCCTCCCCTAGGGTCAAGGTGGGGTTGGATTGGCCCTTGGAGGTCACTTAGCCCTTAACTAGGGCACTTTGACCATTTTAGGTCAAGAGTTGACTTTGGTCAACCTAGTCTTTATGATTGGTCCCAATGAGTCCTTGGTGACCTATTGGCCTCTCACTAGGCCTATGAGGGTAGGGGTGGGGTCCATTTGGCTAAGAGACTGCAATTGACCCTTGTGTAGGTCAATTTGACCTATTTAGGGTTAGAGTTGACTTTGGTCAACTTAGCTCCCTTGACTACCCTCCATGGGTCCTTAGTGACCCATTGACCCCTACCTAGGGTTATGGAGGTATGGGTGGGGTATTTTTGGCTAATAGACTACAATGGACCCTTGTGTAGGTCAATTTGACCTAGCTAGGGTTATAGTTGACTTTGGTCAACTTTGGTCCTTTGATTGCTCTCCATTGGTCCTTAGTGACCCATTGACCCCCTTCTAGGGTTATAAGGGTATGGGTGGGGTCTTGGAGTCTTGGTGAAGCCCCATGATCACCTTTTACCAAGGTTTAGAAATCTGCTAAGTGCAGACCATAGTGGCCCTATCCACACCACCAGGTCCACTTGACCCCTTTCTTGGGCTTCCTAGGGTTTTGTCTTGACAAAACCACTCTTAGGGGTCTAGTTGGAAATGGGATGTTACACCGGGTCACTTCAATATGACCCATTATGAGCGGTCCAATGGGGCGTTGACACGTGGCGGAAGATGTAACCTAATACATCGGCTTATAAAGGGACATTAAAGCCGAACCCTAGCCTTGCGCCGATCAACCCTTGCCGTCATCGTGGATCTCGCGAACCGTCGGAGCCGAGGGAATTCGGAGCTCTTGGAGGGGGCCTTCTCTCTCTCTCTCTCTCTCTCTCTCTCTCTTCCTTTGCCGTGAAGAACAAGCACCAAGAAAGGGATGCCGCAAAGAAGAACGACTAGATCCATGGCCGGGAATGTTGGTACCGCCAGAAACGAGGTTAGCTTTCTCCCCACTCCCTTGGTGCTAGATCTATAGTTAATATTCTAGGAGAGACATAGACTCCATAGAGTCTTGATGGTGAGGAGGAGATTTCTTAGGGGAAGCCATGCCTAGGTTGTTTTCTAGGCTTTAGTCTTCTTCAACCTCTTCATCATTCAAAGTGAAGATGAGAGAGTGATTCGTGGAGAAGTACGGCTTTGTGAGGGTGAATAAGGGTGGACAAAGTTTCTGGAGAAGTATTTGGGAGATCGGTGCAAGGAGGAAGATGAACGGATGTCGTTCATCTCACCTTAAGATGCGTGCAGAAATCTGATTTCTGCACGCAGCGATCTTCGTTTCGGAGGAGTTCTGTTCATATCTGGGTTTTTGACTCAACATAAAAGTCATATCCCTCGAAAATACCTTTCCAACGAGTGGTTGCACGTTTCTAGGCGATACACATAGCCACTGGAAAGTCCGTTCGAGTCTGCTGCGATTGGGGGAAATATGTCCAGGAAATCTGTATCCTGTACGCAGCAGACTTCGAGTAAAATTTCTGATGTGATGTGACCAGATATGGGCTTCTGACTCAACATGAAAGTTGTAGCCCTCACGAATACCTTTCCAACGAGGGGTTGAGCGTCTATAGCGGATTCCTGTAGCTCCAGGAATTCCAGTTTTGGTGGCAAGCTATATAATAATAATGTTCATGTTAACTCATGGTTAAGTGTACTCTTGTGAAAGTTATGATGTGCAATTTATATCGTTTGGCTCCTTTGATTATGATGCTATAGTTAACCTTATGAATGTTGTGCTCAAAATTGGTAGCCATCTAGGTTAATGGTGATGTGAATTGAGATAGGATGGCTAGTGATCAATGTAGGTTGAGCTTGGTTGTAGATTATATCTATCCTGTGATGAATTGAGGTGATCAATTGAATAAATAGTTGTGAATGAGAGGAACTCTATTGGGAGAGTATTTTGTACTCGAGATCCGAGCCTAATGGGTTTTGTTGATAACCGATGCTTAGAGATGTAGTCTCCCTACGGGTAGCATCGAGTGAGTTGTGATGGTGCATGTGGTGTGCGACGACTCGATGTGTCGCGATACTGAGATAATGAATGTGGCAGGTCTACGGGCTCGCCAGTCATCACACCGATGGGAGCCAATAATTAGACCTTGGGCAGTAGGGCTAGACACTTAGTTTCCATAACCCGAGGTCTCCTCCATGCCATGAGAACGGTTGGGCTTGCGCCTCGTGCGATTCCAAGGTTCCTTCCGATTCGAAATCAAAGGCCAGGTTGGGCTGTGTTCTTGGTGCACATCTACCCAAGACCCCTTCTGAGCCGTAGTACGCATGTGAGCTCCGCTGTTGTGTTCTTATCATTGAGGCGTACGGAGGCCTAGGACAGGTAGTGTGGATACCACCTAGTAGTGGAGACGCCCGCTCCACTGTCACCGTCTGGCCACGACGGTAGATGCCTGAGAGGTTAGCTACCTGCTCGAAAAGTGGGAACTTTAAGTCTGTGTCGACATAGCAACTTGCATGTGTGTGAACATGGGTCGGTCATTGCATAACATTCATACCATACCATTCATATCATGCACAAGATCCTTATCATATAAGTTTGTATGGGCACTCTTATACGATGAGTTACTTTTCTGTTAAGCCGAACCTTAACTTATAAGTTTGTATGGGCACTCTTATAAGTTAAGTTACTGTTCCTGTTATAGATTACCTGCTGATTAATTATTTGATTTAATAGTACTGCTAGCTTACTTCGTAGAGATATTATTCTTACCAGTTCCTTGTCACCTGCTTGATTACTCCTGTTATATATATACATATTGTACTTGTTTCCTTTCTCCGCCCGGTGTCGAGGAGTCGCCGGGGGAGCTGATGTGAAGCCACTTAGTCTTTACGACTAACGATTGCTACGTCTTCCATTTTAGGAGGAAACCCCGCAGATAGGCCAGCAGCAGGACATCCAGGCCCGGGCGACAGGACCTGAGGTGACGGTACCGTCGATACCGTCCGTGACAGTTATGAGTGTTTTCTTGTAGCCTTCTTGACAAACAGTTTTTAGACTTTGATATTTTAGAAGCTCGTTATGCTTCTTATTTTCCTCTTCATTTTGGACTTAAAACAATGTGTGAATTGACTTTCTTTTATCTTATGATTGGTTTGGCATAGTACATTGATATTGGTTGTAGCCGGCAGAATAGGCGTCTTGTAGTACAGACTAATCCGCGTGTTAGTGCTACCGCAAGGCGGCTACTCTGGGCATAAGACTCCCCTCGCGCCGTGTTTTGTGTTCCGGGAGGGGGGTCTTACAAATGGTATCAGTTTATTGCGATCCTCACCTAAAGAAGTCATTTAACAATGGGCCACTCCCGTTCGATTAGTCAGCTTGGGGACAAACTGACTTAGCGGAAGCAGTGGTGTGCCCATATGTAATTCACACTAAGTTTTTCCAACTTTTACCTTAGTTTTAGCCAACCTGACCCTAGTTCGTACCTTATGCGTAGGTCCCAGCGCAGGTGGAGCCGGTTGGGGGTACTCCTACCCCTTCCATTCCTTCACAATTCCAACAGTCAGAGCTGGGGCAAACGCTGTCAGCAATATTAGATGCTTTTAGAGCCCAACAAGCTCCGGTGCAGCAACAAGCTCCGGGCTCCAACTGGTTGAGCACCTTTCGTGCCCTATCCTCTCCTGCTTACCTAGGGGCAGAGTCGGCGGTGCGCACCGAAGAGTGGATTGATATCGTTGAAGAGCTGATGGCCGGTATAAAATGCCCGAGCAATATGGCAGTGACCTTGGTGGTGACGTTGCTGGAGATGCACTCCAAATGATGGTGGAAGACCCTCATGGGCTCCACCTTTCGAGGGCGAGTGTACACAGATATTTGTTAGAGTGAATTCTCGGAAGCTTTCTTGGAACATTTCATCCCCTCTTCCACACGGGATGGACTTGAAGAGAGATTTCTACAACTGAAGCAGGGATCGAAATCGGTGACGGAATACCAGCAAGAATTCCAACACCTCGCTAGGTTTGCCGATTCTTATGACTTGGATGATAGAGGCTATGCGAAGTGCTTTTACAAAGGGTTAAGGGACCCCCTGAGATAGGCCCTTTTGTTTATAGCTGACGCTAGCCTGGCGGAAATTATTGACATGACAAAGAGACTAGAGGTAGATCACATGGAAAGTAATAAGAGACCTGCAGAAGGGGTGATGGAAGTCGGCCCCAGTAATAGAAGGAGACATGATCATGGTAGAGGAAGAGGAAATCAGAGAGGCGGCCGGTGGTTCAACCGGAACTATAGAATGGAGCACCCGATTCTGCAGCCACCAGCTTTGCCTCCACCACCACAACAGCAACAATTTCAACAACCTGGGGGCCGACGAGACATAGTGTGTTTCGAGTGCAACCAACTGGGGCACGTCCGGCGTTTCTGCCCGCGGTTGTTCGCGAATGCTCCTCTTGCTCTCCCTCAAGCAGCTCCTCGTGGACGGGGGCATATGCGTGGTCGGGGACGGGGACAACCAGGGAGAAATCAGGGACATGCGCAGGAGCAGGTGTTCGCATTGGATATGACCCAAGCGCGGAACCCGCAAGAGGTTATCGCAGGTACGTACTGAGTTTATTAATAGTGCTCGGACATGTTTCTTTTTATGATACATGGAACATGCACATCCCTAGCTAGTGGTTATATCTTGATATTTTAGGCACCGTCATGGTTAGTGGGAGCCCCGCTTATGCGTTATTTGATACGGGCGCATCTCACACATTCATTTCGGCAAACTTCGTGAAAGACTTAGAGAGGGTGCACCATTTCACTGAAACTACACAAAGGGTGCGTCACCCGGATGGATTCGATATGACGTCGTCTGCCAGCTGTGACTTCGACACGCTCATAGGAGGGAAGTTCTTTGAAATTGCAGCGACAGTATTGAAGATTCCGGAGTTTGACCTCATTTTTGGCATGCATTGGTTGGACTGGCACCACGCCAGAATTAATTGTGCGGAGAAGCAAGTTATCTTGAGGCATGGAGACTCGGAAGTCGTCTTCCAAGGTATTAGATTCGCACCTCGTAAACTGTTATCTTCAATTCAGGTTATAAAATCTCATATGGAGGGGGACGAAGTCTATGTAATTTGTTTCGAGTTGAAGAAGATGGCATTAGATGTCAAAGATGTGCGGGTGGTGCGGGATTTCCCCGAGGTATTCCCCGAGAAATTGCCGGGACCACCCCCGCATAGGGAGGTGGATTTCCAAATCAAGCTAGTTTCGGGTGCCAAGCCTGTTTCACGGGCTCCTTACCGAATGGCTCCGAAGGAACTTGCGGAGTTTAGAGTCCAACTTCAGGAGTTGGTGGAAGCAGGCTTCGTTCGCCCAAGTTCGTCACCTTGGGGAGCTCCTATTTTGTTCGTTAAGAAGAAGGACGGCACCCTACGGTTGTGCATAGATTATCGAGAATTGAATCGGTTAACGGTGCGGAACACCTACCCTCTACCCCACATCGATGAACTATTTGATCAGTTGGTGGGATCACATTGGTTCTCCAAGTTGGACCTGCGGTCGGGGTATTATCAGCTGAGAATACAAGAGGACGATATTGAGAAAATGGCGTTTAACTCGAGATACGGCCTATATGAGTTCACCGTGATGCCATTCGGACTCACAAACGCCCCTTCAGCCTTTATGAGTTTTATGAACAAGGTGTTCGACCCCTATTTGGACATCTTTGTCATCGTGTTCATCAATGACATTCTGGTCTACTCCAAGACAGAAGCAGAGCACGCCGAACATCTAGCCATAGTACTGGAGAAGTTAAAGGAACACGCTTTATTTGCCAAGTTCAACAAATGCGAGTTTTGGCTCCAAGAGGTTGCCTTCTTGGGCCATGTGATTAGTGGGGCTGGGCTAGCGGTGGATCCGGCCAAGGTGCGGGCCGTGAAGGAATGGTCGCCATTGAAGTCGGCGGCCGACGTACGGAGCTTTCTTGGACTTGCCAGGTACTATCGCAAGTTTCTGAAAGGCTTCTCGAAGGTCGCCCTTCCCCTTACCACACTGACGAAGAAAGGTGTGCCGTATGAATGGACACCCCAGTGCGAAGCCGCGTTCCAAGAGTTGAAGGACCGGCTAACGATCGCACCCATCCTAGCCCTCCCGTCGGGTAAGGAAGGCTTTCAAGTTTACACGGATGCGTCGTAGCAAGGGATGGGAGCCGTGTTGATGCAGAATGGGCACGTGATTGCTTATGCTTCAAGACAGTTGAAGAAGCATGAAGCCAACTATCCGGTGCATGATTTGGAGTTGGGAGCGGTGGTGTTCGCCTTGAAGATTTGGAGACACTATCTGTATGGCGTCCACTGCGAGATCTTCTCGGATCATAAGAACTTAAAGTACGTCCATACTCAAAAGGAGTTGAATTTTAGACAACGGCGGTGGTTGGATTTTTTGTGTGACTACGAATTCACCTTGAACTACCACCCCGGAAAAGTTAATTCCGTAGCTGATGCCTTGAGTCGAAAAGTACCGGGATCGAGCACGGAGTCCCGTTTGATGAGCATGGAGTTAGTCTGAATACTTAGGGAGATGGAGATCACGTTGGTATTTAAGGATCAACCTGAAGAGTATACGGAATACTTGGCCGCGATGAGTATAGTTTGCAACATACGAGACCGGATTCGGATGGAGCAGAAGGAGGATGCGGCTCTAATTCCGGTTTTCAAGTCAATTGAGGATGGGACGACGGAAGAGTACTTCTTAAAAGACGATCTCGTCCATTTTCGTGGACGGCTTTATATCCCTGAAGGTTGCAATATTCGAGAGGATATCCTAAAGGAGGCTCATTGCTCCCAATATTCAGTACATCCTGGGATCGCAAAAATGTACACCGATTTGCAGAAGACGATATGTTGGCCGGGCATGAAGAGGAATGTCAAGTATTTTATTACGCATTGTGTGGCTTGCCAAATGGTGAAGGCAGAGTGCAGAAGTCATGGTGGAATGTTACAGTCATTACCCATCCCAGAATGGAAGTTTGAGGATATCTCCATGGACTTCGTCCACGGATTACCTCGCTCACGCTCGGGGAATGATTTGGTGTGGGTGATTGTCGATCGCTTGAACAAAGTAGCCAGGTTTATCCCAATGAAGAAGGAGGCGCATGTGGATGTTTTGGTGCGCTTATTCGTAGAACAGTTTGTGCGGTATCATGGAGTGCCGAAGAAGATCGTCTCTGACCGAGATGGCCGGTTTACGTTAAGAGAATAGAGGGCTGTACAGGCTTACTTGGGCTCGCGTCTCACTTTCAGCACAGCTTTTCATCCTCAGACGGACGGGCAATCTGAACGGACCATTCGAACATTGGAGGACCTGTTGAGATTGTGTGTGATAGATAGGGGGGAGCAGTGGAAAAGACTCTTGCCCTTAGTGGAATTCTCCTATAACAACAGCCATCAAGCTAGCATTGGTATGGCACCCTATGAAGCTCTATACGGAAGGAGGTGTAGGACCCCCTTGTCCTGGGTGCAAGACGAAGACCCGAAGGCATTGGGCATAGAGTATATTGATGATACTGATGCGGTAGTCAGATTGATACGGGATCGCATGCTTGAGGCTCAGAGTCGCCAAGCAAGGTATTATAACGCGAAACACTGGATGGTAGAATTTCTAGTGGGAGACAGGGTGTTTCTGAAAATCCGGCCGATGTATGGAGTATCATGAGTACGAGGCGTGAAGAAGCTAAGCCCAAGGTATAAGATCCTGTCTCCCCATTCCGAGGCTAACCCGGATCTTATGCCCAGAACCGCCGCCTTACGGTGACACTAACGCACGGGTTAGTCGACACCGCAAAACGCTGATTCTGCCGGCTAGTACGATCATAACCTGTCGGCCAATATGAGAATAAAAGAGTACAAAGCAGAGCAAAAATGTAGAAGTCCACAGCCACAGTACTAAACATATATATATAAAAAATGAAAAGTACAAGGTACAGTCCACAATGAGTACAATATAATGAGAGTAAAACGGGCTTATGCCCTGTACATCAGAATCAAATCTATCTCTCAACTAACAGCAGCGGAAATCTAAAATCTCACTATCACACCTGTAGACGTGCTCCAGTAGTAGTAGTAGAAGGTGCCTGTATCTGCTCCTCAAGTCCTGCCTCCTCGTCGTGCTGGTCCATCTCCTCGAGCTCCTAAAAATAGTATGGTCACCGACCATTAGTCAAAAAGACTAAGTCGTTTCCTCCACACCTCTCCCCGCAACTCCTAGGCACCGTGCGGGAGGACGAAGCGGAGGACAACAAGGGGTGACAAAGATGGAAGCAGGTGACAGGAAGTAAAGCAGAATACATAGAAATATAAGTAATGAAAAGTAACCTTCACTTGTGCGAGTACGCATAAGCAAGGGGTCTTCTACAAGGCTCCCATCGTATAAAATGTCCCATACCATTTTATACGATGGGGTGTCAGGTATCATAAGCAGTATATGTATAAAAAGGAAAGTAACCTCAACCTATAAACTTGCCCACTCAAGCTTATAGGCTAAGGGATCGTTTAGCAGGTCCTAATGTATAAGCGTCCCATACCACTTATACATTAGGTGTCATAGGTTGTTATGAAAGTTAATGAAATTCATCTATATGGTGGGTATGTTATGAACATGCAGTGCAACACACACACACGACTCCGTGATCACAGACCTTTAGTTCCCACTTTTCGAGAGCTAGCATCACTCTCAGGTACTACCATTGTGGCTACGGCAGCAGCGGATATTTACTTTAGTTGATGTCTACCCAGAACCCCTTTTTCTCTCTCTGTTACATAGAGTGACTTAGTGACTTAAGCTATGGGTTGAGGAATGACGGTCTTCCGTCGGCTCTTCCTAGTTAAGTCTAAGGTTGCACTATTACTCTCGTCTCTAGAATACATCTGCCACCCAAGGTTATACTTCCGATCTTAGACTCTAACTCAGTTGTTGATTCGTTCCCTGGTGGCCTCTTGTATAGCCTACCTTTACTATGCGCACCCCATGGCCTAGTACCACCCCGAAATCGAACTTTCAAATCCTTGGGCCTCCAACCCCCAAATATTTATCCTAGGGTGGTATGATCTACTAGAATGAGTATGGTAATTTTCACAAGTTTCTCAATTATTTTCATAATTAATTTATTTTCTCCCAATATTTCCCAAGGTCATTTAACATATGAAGTGTGTCTTTGCATAGCCCTAATGATACAAAATAATTATCTTAGCCATTAACATGATGAAATATCACTATTTCCCAAGGTTTATAATTTCTCACCAAACATTTGTATTTATTTGTTAATTATCACAAAACCATCATAATTACCACTTTTCAAAATAAGTATGAGAAATTTAATCACAAAAATTCTAAGAAAATTACAGGGGATCTAAATCATCCAAATAAGGCTACTGACAAAGTTTCATCAACTTTAACAATGTTATAGACTTGCAATTCAATTTCTTGGGTATTTACCAAAATGCCATTATGATGAATTAAAATTTGTATGCACATCCAAAAATTCTGAAATAAATATGTCAGTTAACTAATACCTATATACACCTCTATAAATATTTCCAAATTTTTCTGACCTATATTTTTATTAAATCATGAATAAAAGCAATAGGGGTAAAATGGTCATTTCATGATCATCTACCTCAAAATACCTCAAACAGAGAAAATAAAAATACCCCAATTCAATTATGATCAAATATTTAACAGGGCCAAATTTGATGATTTTTGCCTGATTAATTCTATTTTTCATTTTTATTTTCCAATAAGGCTATAGTTTTCAAAATCCAAATAATGGGATTTTTGTTACCAAAAATCCCATAATAATTTTGAGGGACTACATTTGACCTAAATGTCCTCTAGAATTAATTTCAAGGTCTTCAGAAGTCCTGAGATGAATAAATACACATTTTAGCAAAATTGCTATTTGCACACCAAGGCTAATACTAGCCTACACTTGCAAGTGGGTTAACCCATCATGCAGTGACCCAAATGGGTTGAAATTTTTATCATGCACCAATGCTGTCCCCAAGGACTTGCAACCAAAATTTGGGGCTATTTGGGTGCCTATAACTCCAAATATTTCATTAATTTACATTTTGATATTATTGCAAAAACTATAGGAAATGTTATCCCAAAAATTCCCAATTTTTGGCATGGGCAAGATATGCTCTAGACATGCACATGACAAAAATTTCAGGTCATGAGGCTTACTGGTTTAGCATGGGCACTCAAATTAAAATCTACCCTAGCCTAAGACCAGCCCTAGGAGAATTGGCCTACAACACAGACCACTGGGTCAAAGTCCAAGATTAAGGTGTCTTTTTAAAGATAAGATCCAGGGCTACAATTTATCTTCAAGGGTCTGGACGTACAAATGACTCTAGGAGTCCTTATTTTCCCTTAGAAGTTGAATGTTAGGGTGTGACAAATATTACACTATTCATTTATTAAATCAACATATATATATATATATATATATATATATATATATATATATATATAAATAGTACGAATCCTAAAGCAGAACGGACGGAATCCCATCATCGTCCCCGATTATTTGACGGCCCAGATTGAATTTCCTGGGTCACTTTGCGGGCCCATTTCCGACCGGCTGAGGCGGCGCCGTGACCGGCCAACGGTGCCACCACCTTCACGGTGGTGGTGGCTTCAATTTTCCGGCGGTGAGGCGGCGGGAGACGGCGGCGCCGGCGATCCCGAGAGGTAGGAAATACTCGGAAAATCAAGATTTTCTCACATGGCATCGGGCTCAATTGAGCCCGATTTTTCTCCTAAATGATCTAGGAAGCTAGCACGTGGAGAGGTGAGGCGAAACAGACCTGTATGGCGGCTTGACGGCGGCTGTGGCGGTGGTTTGCCATGGAAGTGGTGCTCCGACGATCTCCTTTCCAAATTCTCGATTCTCCACCGATTCCTTTGATCCAGCACTAGAATTCTGCTCTCTAAGGCCTTCTGAAGCTAATGGCTGGGTTGGATTTGGCATGGAGTGGCTGTACAGGGAGTTACGGCTGGGGTGATCTCGGTTTGGCCATTTAGTTGCTCCACCATGGCTGCCAGGTTGCTCCCATGCACTAATTCTCTCTGCAATGGTCAGGGGTGGTCTGCCAGCAGCTCCTGGGCTGAAGAAATGAAGGCCATATGGCCTCTTCTCATCACCACCTCATTCCTCTCTCTCCTTTTAAGTGATTTTCCCCAAATTGCCCCTTTGCATGCACTCTCTCTCCACAGCCAGGGGGGTAGGGCTGGTCATTGGCCACTTGGCTGGTCATGGGCCAAATTTGGTGGGCTTGGACCATGGGAAATGACTTGGGCTCACATCTTTTCTCTTTAGGGCAAAATGTTGACTTGTTGACTTTTAGGTTGACTTTTTCAACTTGATGAGTGGGCTGACCCCACATGATGGTCATGGACTCCATGTCATCACCTAACATGGGTTGGGCCATGGTGATGGTCTTAGCCCATTAGGAATGGGTTTGGTCTTCAATTACCCTAATTTAGGCTTAAGGTTGACCAAGTTTGACCTTAGGGTTGACATGGTCAAATGGGTGAATGGGTTGACCCCACTTAATGATCATGAGGTCTAAATCATCACCCAACATGGCTTGGGTCATGGTGATGCCCTACTTGATCCAATCGGGCTCATGAGTGTGAGGTTTGACCACTTTAGATCCAAGGTTGACCTGGGTCAACTATGGTCAAAGTGTTGACCTAGGGCATGACCTTGGGTCTACTTAGATTGCAATTAGGGTTAGGTCAGTGTGGTGAGGGTCATGGTGTGGCTAGGGTCCTTATTTAGTCTAGTTTGACCTAGTTTGACTTGGTCCTATAGTGGGCCCCACCTGGTGATAACTCACCACCTAGGGTCAAACCTAGCTAATTTCCCCCTGACTCACCACATGCCTAACCTAATCTAAGTTAAGGGGACTAGAAGTAACATGGGATGTTACAAATCCTATAAACAAAACAAATAATTTCGTCCCGGAAATTTAAGTTTGGGTCTACGGGTTCTACTTGTAGGAATTTAAGGAACTTTTAAAAGAGAGCATTAAAAGTATCTGATGAAAACATCTCCGGGTGTCGCTCTAGCATCAGATCTCAAAGCTCCCAGGTGTGCTCCTCCCATCCGTGGTTGGACCACAACACCTTCACGAGCGGGACCTTCTTTTTCCGCAACACTCGGACGGCTGAATCGTCGATCCGGATCGGCTCCAATCTAACTGAACGGTCAGGCTCTACCAGTCCAGCTGTAGTGGTGATATGCTGCTCAGGTCGAAGGAGAGCTCTTCGCAGGGAAGAGACATGGAAAACATCATGTAGGGTCCTCAACTCTGGTGGCAGCTACAGTCGGTAAGCCAAGGGACCGATCCGCTCCAGGATCAAGTCTGGTCCCATATATCGTGGACTGAGATTCACATGTCTCCGCACCCGAGAAACACCATGCACCTGATGTATCTACAAAATACCTTGTCCCCTACCTGGAACTTCGCCTTCCGATGCTGCGCATCGTAATACTTAGTCTGTCTACCCCGAGCCTCCAGCATCCGGTCCCTGATCAGTCAAATCTGAGCCTCCGTATCATCTATGAACTCTGGTCTAAGTGCCACAGGGGTCCACATCCTGAACCCAAGAAAGAGGTGTCCGACACTTCTTCTTGTGATAAGCCTTATGGCTATTATTATGAGCAATCTATTAAAGGTAACAATCCTCTTACAAATGTACTTTCATTATATTTCGGACTATTCTTCTTTCAAACTGTGAGGACTCATTTCCAAGTTCTCCGTCATTTAACAATCAAAATATCTCCCAATCTCACATTAGGTTGTAGTTCCTTATGACCAACGATCATTCAAAATATTTATAATAGCTAACCAATCTTCCGAGATCATGGTGTGATGGAAAATTTATCGTTTTGCTTTTCCTTAAATTCAAGACTTATCACAACTCAACCTAAACAGTAATACCTAGTTCATAGTGTGTTCACCCTTCGAGGATACATTAAGCGATCATTATTGATATTGATGTTCGTACAAATGACTTCCAATTGCTTTTCACACATAGTCTAATTCATAACTTTATAAGCGTATCTTTTCAGGAATGGTGAGGTCTAGCACAAATCGACTTTGGCATGAAGAGAATCTTATTAATCACTAACTACTTCTCGTGTGATTTCATCGTATACGCCTTTGATAGTCCGGAACTATATATCATTGTCATGAATCCTCCTAATAGTGATTATAATGGTATCAACATATGTATCCAGGTTCTTAACGCTATCATAATTAAGGGGTCATATATATGTGTACAACTTTAACTCATCATCCACCCCCTTTCAATTTATTGAGTCCTTACATTTCAAATATCATGCCACAAGAAGTTAATTTTATTTACCAAAATGTTACTTTATTTCAATTCTTAAGCCCCAATATAATGACTTTTGCTTAATTGAGTCATTCAAGGTTATAATACCTCATTATAATCAAATGATTGACTATATCATGTAAACGTGGATAGTACTGATATTTCATCATTGTGTTTAATTCTCCAAATCTCAGCCCCTTTTTGGATCAAACAAGGTAGTACTAAATTATGCACGACCATAGTAAACTTAATCATTATATCACAAACGCAAGACATTATCTTATCAAGATTTCTGATCATAACTTAAACTATTTCTCAAATATAATGGTAAGTAGACCATTCAAATTGAAAAGGATTGAATCTTTGAGAGAATACACAATCTGTAAATCATCGTCGAACACTTTTGTTTTGATTCTTGTGATTATCAGAGTCACATCCACAAGATTATTCTCAGAGTATACATCCTCCAATTTAATATGATTATTCACTTGATTCTAGGTTTGCTGGGGCTACGATACTCTCATTGTTATAGGCGTAATCGTTTAAATATTCTGGCATTTTTACTTCATGGACTCTCATCTTATATTAGTTAAGACTTGCGATCATTCCTTCATATTGACATGAAGTTACCTTGTCTTAATATGTATGTTTTCCACCTAATGACTTGTGTATGCCATGTAGGCACGGGTAGCAACGATAGATTGTTGTGCTTACTTCTTCCAACATGTGACTGTCAGAGTCACTTTCCTAAAGGCCCTAACTATGCAAAACTCTTTTCGGTTAATCTTCTGTCTTGAAACGAATCCTCCATCCGTATTGATTCTCCCTCGTGATACATCTGAGTTCCTTAATTATGTGTTACATTGATCGGTTCAAGGTGTTAGAGCATCTTGGAACATGCTTGGGGGCGATAATCAAACAAACCTTAATTGTGTGTAAATCTGTCTACAGCTTATACTGATCCAAATTTGATCTTTTGAACGCAATTTCTTTGGTTTCACGTGTATATGTAAATGACTTATACCGTGTCGGTATTAAGGAAATCACGTGTGCTCATTAGTCTGTGGACTAAGTAGTTACTTACTTCCTTAAAACTCGGAATTGTGAAACTTCTTGAAGTCTTAATGGTCTTCCCTAGTTTCAAGGTCATATATACACATAATTAAGCCACTCTTTATATATCTTTTCAAGAAATTAAACTTACTATTCTTCTTGTTCACTTACTCATATGGTCTTGGAGTAATTATGAGAGTGAAAAGCCATTCTCGAAACATTCTACTTTCCTATTTCACTCATGAATTTATTGTGCTCACAACTTGTGGTTAGTAGTCTATGCTGCTTAAATAAATAGTGTTATATTCTTCGAGAGTCCTAACCTTCTAGGAAGGATTGATCATCATACCGGTCATGTATATACAAACCCTCATTTTTACTTAAGCGATCTTTGAATGAGCCACGTTTTTAGATCACTATGCTTGCGACACATGCTTAATGAGAAAGGCTTAGAAAAATTCGAGTTGTTATCAATGTAGCCCTATAAACAAAAGGTTAAGGCCTCATTTATTTCGGTTAATTTTCCTTTGACATTCAAAATGTATTCATCATGTACATGCCATAATCCTTAGGGATAACAATCCTTGGTATGGATTTCTACTTCAATTGATATGTTATCTATCTTAGGCCTTCAAGGTTTTCGCATGACAATCTGTTCAAGGTCAACATGTGACCAAACCAGGAAGTGTATCTTCTAACATCTGAACTCTTATTCGACCTTTGATATTTATCATCGTGGTTGTCTTGTCGTAATCAAGTCATCGGTACTAGGATTAATCTTACGAGTACCCTACTCATCCACTATAAATCTTATGCATCAAATTCTTCTCGAGGCGGTCCTTATCAGTTTGAGTAAGAATTGATAATATCATTCGATATGCGAAGTAGGGACATCGAGGTTTGAGCCTTAAGTAGGGACTCTGGAATTAAGATCTTTCTTTAATCGATTTGGTTATCCTCGTACCATAACTAATCTACATCTGAAGTCGATCTTTGGCCTAAGGTACGACGCAAAATCCTCTTGGTAAGTCAAACTAGGGTGCTGTCCTAGTTGGATTGGCCTAACTCATTGCTTAATGGACTGTTTCATGTGGCTTTTTACACATGGGCACACCATTGCTTCCGCTGCATAGTTTGTCCGCAAAATAATGCCCGAGCGGGGTGTTCCAGTGTTATGGACTTTATTCTCATATGATCGTGTGTTCAAGTGATACCAGTTTGTAAGATCCTGTCTCCCCATTCCGAGGCTAACCCGGATCTTATGCCCAGAAGCGCCGCCTTACGGTGACACTAACGCACGGGTTAGTCGACACCGCAAGACGCCGATTCTGCCGGCTAGTACGATCATAACCTATCGGCCAATATGAGAATAAAAGAGTACAAAGCAGAGCAAAAATGTAGAAGTCCACAGACACAGTACTAAACATATATATATAACAAATGAAAAGTACAAGGTACAGTTTACAATGAGTACAATATAATGAGAGTAAAACGGGCTTATGCCCTGTACATCAGAATCAAATCTCTCTCTCAACTAACAGCAGCAGAAATCTAAAACCTCACTCATCACACCTGTAGACGTGCTCTAGTAGTAGTAGTAGAAGGTGCCTATATCTGCTCCTCAAGTCCTGCCTCCTCGTCGTGCTGGTCCATCTCCTTGAGCTCCTAAAAATAGTATGGTCACCGACCATTAGTCAAAAAGACTAAGTCATTTCCTCCACACCTCGCCCCGCAACTCCTAGGCACCGTGCGGGAGGACGAAGTAGAGGACAACAAGGGGTGACAAAGATGGAAGCAGGTGACAGGAAATAAAGCAGAATACATAGAAATAAAAGTAATGAAAAGTAACCTTCACTTGTGCGAGTACGCATAAGCAAGGGGTCTTCTACAAGGCTCCCATCGTATAAAATGTCCCATACCATTTTATACGATGGGGTGTAAGGTATCATAAGCAGTATATGTATAAAAAGGAAAGTAACCTCAACCTATAAACTTGCCCACTCAAGCTTATAGGCTAAGGGATCGTTTAACAGGTCCTAATGTATAAGCGTCCCATACCACTTATACATTAGGTGTCATAGGTTGTTATGAAAGTTAATGATATGCATCTATATGGTGGGTATGATATGAACATGCAGTGCAACACACACACACGACTCCGTGATCACAGACCTTTAGTTCCCACTTTTCGAGAGCTAGCATCACTCTCAGGTACTACCGTTGTGGCTACGGCAGCAGCAGAGCGGGCGTCTCCGCTTTCTAGGCGGGTATACACACTACCAGGCCTAGACCTCTCTTGTACGCCTCTGTACACCGACAAGTGCACTCTAGAGCCTCTGTGTACCACTTTGCTGACTACCTGTCAGTATTGTTGGGCCGGGTGCGCGTTATCGGGAAAAGTCCTCCAGACCTCAGTATAAATAACCTACTGGTCCCTCTAACCCTCGCACCCGCCTGGTCCACCGTACTGCCGTCGGTGTAACGACTGGCCAGTACAGCATGGCCCGCCACTAGTATATGCACATGCAAGTAGAATATATGGAGCCTCCAGCTCGAAAGACTATCCTGTCCCAAATCTCTCCAACCCGTCACGGGTGAGTATGTGCTACAAAAACTCCAACCCTACCCGGGTGAGTATATATATATATATCAATCACTTTCCTCCAACTCTGCACGGGTGAGCAAGTAGTCAATAGACTCCAAGTCCCTCCAACCCGGCCCGAGTGAGAACATGTCCAGTTCACTTAACCTGTTAGACTACTCTTGCCTACTGATTATTATACTTAGAAACTTAAGGTTAATCCCAGGACTGCCCAAGGTATTCCCGGTGAATGGCTCTTAGGGGCACTAGGAGCTACGATGGGCTGAATCCCAAAGCTCCCTTTCTCAAGGATATTTACTTTAGTTGATGTCTACCCAGAACCCCTTTTTCTCTCTCTATTACATAGAGTGACTTAGTGACTTAAGCTATGGGTTGAGGAATGACGGTCTTCCGTCGACTCTTCCTAGATAAGTCTAAGATTGCACTATTACTCTCGTCTCTAGAATACATCTGCCACCCAGGGTTATACTTCCGATCTTAGACTCTAACTTAGTTGTTGATTCGTTCCCTAGTGTCCTATAGTATAGCCTACCTTTACTAAGCACACCCCATGACCTAGTACCACCCCGAAATTGAACTTTCAAATCCTTGGGCCTCCAACCCCCAAATATTTATTCTACGGTGGTATGATCTACTAGAATGAGTATGGTAATTTTCACAATTTTCTCAATTATTTTCATAATTAATTTATTTTCTCCCAATATTTCCCAAGGTCATTTAACATATGAAGTGTGTCTTTGCATAGCCCTAATGATACAAAATAATTATCCTAACCATTAACATGATGAAATATCACTATTTATCAAGGTTTATAATTTCTCACCAAACATTTGTATTTATTTGTTAATTATCACAAAACCATCATAATTACCACTTTTCAAAGTAAGTATGAGAAATTTAATCACAAAAATTCTAAGAAAATTACATGGGATCTAAATCATCAAAATAAGGCTACTGACAAAGTTTCATCAACTTTAACAATGTGATAGACTTGCAATTCAATTTCTTGGGTATTTACCAAAATGCCATTATGATGAATTAAAATTTGTATGCACATCCAAAAATTCTGAAATAAATATGTCAGTTAACTAATACCTATATACACCTCTATAAATATTTCCAAATTTTTCTGACCTATATTTTCATTAAATCATGAATAAAAGCAATAGGGGTAAAATGGTCATTTCATAATAATCTACCTCAAAATACCTCAACCAGAGAAAATAAAAATACACCAATTCAATTATGATCAAATATTTAACAGGGCCAAATTTGAAGATTTTTGCCTGATTAATTCTATTTTTCATTTTTATTTTCCAATAAGGCTATAATTTTCAAAATCCAAATAATGGGATTTTTGTTCCCAAAAATCCCATAATAATTTTGAGGGACTAAATTTGACCTAAATGTCCTCTATAATTAATTTCAAGGTCTTCAGAAGTCCTTAGATGAATAAATACACATTTTAGCAAAATTGCTATTTGCACACCAAGGCTAATACTAGCCTACACTTGCAAGTGGGTTAACCCCTCATGCAGTGACCCAAATGGGTTGAAATTTTTATCATGCACTAATGCTGTCCCCAAGGACTTGCCACCAAAATTTGGGGCTATTTGGGTGCCGATAACTCCAAATATTTCATTAATTTACATTTTGATATTATTGCAAAAACTATAGGAAAAGTTACCCCAAAAATTCCCAATTTTTGGCATGGGCTAGATATGCCCTAGATATGCACATGAACAAAATTTCAGGTCATGAAGCTTACTGGTTTAACATGGGCACTCAAATTAAAATCTGCCCTAGCCTAGGACCAGCCCTAGGAGAATTGACCTACAGGACAGACCACTGGGTCAAAGTCCAAGATTAAGGTGGCCTTTTAAATTTAAGATCTAGTGCTACAATTTATCTTCAAGAGTATGGACCTAGAAATGAGTCTAGGAGCCCTTATTTTCCCTTAGAAGTTGACTGTTAGGGTGTGACAAATATTACACTATTCATTTATTAAATCAACATATATATATATATATATAAAAATAGCACGAATCCTAAAGCAGAACGGACGGAATCCCATCATCATCCCCGATTATTTGACGGCCCAGATTGAATTTCCTGGGTCACTTTGCGGGCCCATTTCCGGCCGGCTGAGGCGGCGCCGTGGCCGGCCAACGGTGCCACCACCTTCACGGTGGTGGTGGCTTCAATTTTCCAGCGGTGAGGCGGCGGGAGACGGCGGCGTCGACGATCCCGAGAGGTAGGAAAAACTCGGAAAATCAAGATTTTCTCACATGGCATCGGGCTCAATTGAGCCCGATTTCTCTCCTAAATGATCTAGGAAGCTAGTACGTGGAGAGGTGAGGCGAAACGGACCTGTATGGCGTCTTGACGGCGGCTGTGGCGGTGGTTTCCCATGGAAGTGGTGCTCCGGCGATCTCCTTCCCAAATTCTCGATTCTCCACCGATTCCTTTGCTCCAGCACTCGAATTCTGCTCTCTAAGGCCTTCTAAAGCTAATGGTTGGGTTGGATTTGGCCTGGAGTGGCTGTACAGGGAGTTAAGGCTGGGGTGAGCTCGGTTTGACCATTTAGTTGCTCCACCATGGCTGCCAGGTTGCTCCCATGCACTAATTCTCTCTGCAATGGTCAGGGGTGGTCTGCCAGCAGCTCCTGGGCTGAAGAAATGAAGGCCATATGGCCTCTTCTCATCACCACCTCATTCCTCTCTCTCCTTTTAAGTGATTTTCCCCAAATTGCCCCTTTGCATGCACTCTCTCTCCACAGCCAGGGGGGTAGGGCTGTTCATTGGCCACTTGGCTGGTCATGGGCCAAATTTGGTAGGCTTGGCCCATGGGAAATGACTTGGGCTCACATCTTTTCTCTTTAGGGCAAAATGTTGACTTGTTGACTTTTAGGTTGACTTGGTCAACTTGATGAGTGGGCTGACCTCACATGATGGTCATGGACTCCATGTCATCACCTAACATGGGTTGGGCCATGGTGATGGTCTTAGCCCATTAGGAATGGGCTTGGTCTTCAATTACCCTAATTTAGGCTTAAGGTTGACCAAGTTTGACCGTAGGGTTGACTTGGTCAAATGGGTGAATGGGTTGACTCCACTTAATGATCATGAGGTCTAAATCATCACCCAACATGGCTTGGGTCATGGTGATGCCCTACTTGATCCAATCGGGCTCATGAGTGTGAGGTTTGATCACTTTAGATCCAAGGTTGACCTGGGTCAACTATGGTCAAAGTGTTGACCTAGGGCTTGACCTTGGGTCTACTTAGATTGCAATTAGGGTTAGGGTAGTGTGGTGAGGGTCATGGTGTGGCTAGGGTCCTTATTTAGTCTAGTTTGACCTAGTTTGACTTGGTCTTATAATGGGCCCCACCTGGTGACAACTCACCACCTAGGGTCAAACCTAGCTAATTTCCCCCTGACTTACCACATGCCTTACCCAATCTAAGTTAAGGGGCCTAGAAGTAACATGGGATGTTACACAAGGTATGTTGGACATTATGTCATTGTGGAAAGGATTGGCCCGTTGGCCTACCGGTTAGAGTTGCCACCAGAACTGGGGAACCTCCACGACGTGTTCCATGTATCATCTCTACGGAAAGCATTGATGCGGCCCGACCAATACACCCCCATAACTGATGGTGCTGTGGCGTCTGATAGGTCTGTGCGATTGGAGCCGGTGCGGATCGTTGACAATCAGGTGAGAGCTCTGCGCCGTAAAAGTGTGCCTTTGGTAAAAGTGCTATGGTCTAATCATGGGAAGGAAGAATTTACTTGGGAGCCGATGGACTTAATGCGGAAGCGCTACCCGGAACTGTTCTCCCAAGGTAACATTTTATAGCGCATATTATTTTGTACTTGCATCCCCATAGCCCTAGCCTGATTTCGGGGACGAAATCTTTTATTTTGTTTATAGGATTTGTAACGTCCCCATTCGCGCTAGGCCCCTCACACGAGTTTTGAGTTAAGAGACTTGACTCAGGATCGGGGCGCACTGGCAAAAGGTGTCAAGTGCATTGGATGGAGTGTAGGGTTGGGTGATATCCAATGGATCGAAAGGGAATGGCCTAAGGGAAAATCGTCGAGAATACTTGGTGATTCTCGCCGATCGTCGAGTATCGATGAGAATACTCAACGATCTCAACGCCAGATTTCCGATAAGAATGGCCTAAGGGAAAATCGTCGAGAATACCTGGTGATTCTCGCCGATCGTCGAGTATCGATGAGAATACTCAACGATCTCAACGCCAGATTTCCGATAAGAATGTCCTAAGGGAAAATCGTCGAGAATACCTGGTGATTCTCGCCGATCGTCGAGTATCGATGAGAATACTCAACGACCTCAACGCCAGATTTCCGATAATAATGGCCTAAGGGAAAATTGTCGAGAATACCTGGTGATTCTTGCTGATCGTCGAGTATCGATGAGAATACTCAATGATCTCAACGCCAGATTTCTGATAAGAATGGCCTAAGGGAAAATCGTCGAGAATACCTGGTGATTCTCGCCGATCGTCGAGTATCGTTGAGAATACTCAACGATCTCAACGCCAGATTTCCGATAAGTTAGGCTAAGGGAAAATCGCCGGTTATCATTGTTAATACCCGACGAATTCGTCGAGAATGCCTGACGATTCTCGCCGATCGTCGAGAATGACAGATGATTCCCGCCGAATTTGACTTGTGCGTTTTCTTCGCCCAGGCAGATTTGCTGGCTTGCACAAGCGGACCGAACCGGGCTTCGAGATTCGTGCTGGATGATTCTTGGACCGGGTCACTTCAATATGACCCATTATGAGCGGTCCAATGGGGCGTTGACACGTGGCAGAAGATGTAACCTAATAAATCGGCTTATAAAGGGACGTTAAAGCCGAACCCTAGCCTTGTGCCGATCAACCCTTTCCGTCATCGTAGATCTCGCAAACTATCGGAGCCGAGGGAAGTCGGAGCTCTTGGAGGCGGCCTTCTCTCTCTCTCTCTCTCTCTCTCTCTCTCTCTCTCTCTTCCTTTGCCGTGACGAACAAGCACCAAGTAAGGGATACCGCAAAGAAGAACGACTAGATCCATGGCCGGGAATGTTGGTACCGCCGGAAACGAGGTGAGCTTTCTCCCCTCTCCCTTGGTGCCAGATCTGTAGTTAATATTCTAGGAGAGACATCGAATCCATAGAGTCTTGATGGTGAGGAGGAGATTTCTTAGGGGAAGCCATGCCAAGGTTGTTTTCTAGGCTTTAGTCTTCTTCAACCTCTTCATCATTCAAAGTGAAGATGAAAGAGTGATTCGTGGAGAAGTACGTCTTTGTGAGGGCGAATAAGGGTGGACGAAGTTTCTGGAGAAGTTTTTGGGAGATCGGTGCAAGGAGGAAGATGAACGGATGCCATTCATCTCACCTTAAGATGCGTGCAGAAATCTGATTTCTGCACGCAGCGATCTTCGCCGCTAGTTCCGGAGGAGTTCTGTTCATATCTGGGTTTTCGACTCAACATAAAAGTCGTAGCCCTCGAAAATACCTTTCCAACGAGTTGTTGAACGTTTCCAGGCCATACCTGTAGCCACGGGAAAGTCTGTTCGAGTCTGCTGCAATTCGGGGAAATTTGTCCAGGAAATCTGTATCCTGTGCGCAGCAGACTTCGAGTCAAATTTATGATGTGATGCGAACAGATATGGGCTTCCGACTAAACATGAAAGTCGTAGCCCTCGCGAATACCTTCCCAACGAGGGGTTGAGCATTTATAGCGTATTCCTGTAGCTCCAGGAATTCCAGTTTTGGTGGCAAGCTATATAATAATAATGTTCATGTTAACTCATGGTTAAGTGTACTCTTGTGAAAGTTATGATGTGCAATTTATATCGTTTGGCTCCTTTGATTATGATGCTATAGTTAACCTTATGAATGTTATGCTCAACATTGGTAGCCATCTAGGTTAATGGTTATGTGAATTGAGATAGGATGGCTAGTGATCAATGGAGGTTGAGCTTGGTTGTAGATTATATCTATCCTGTGATGAATTGAGGTGATCAATTGAATAGATAGTTGTGAATGAGAGGAACTCTATTTGGAGAGTATTTTGTACCCGGGATCCGAGCCAAATGGGTTTTGTTGATAACCGATGCTTAGAGATGTAGTCTCCCTACGGGTAGCATCGAGTGAGTTGTGATGGTGCATGTGGTGTGCGACGACTCGATGTGTCGCGACACTGAGATAATGAATGTGGCAGGTCTACGGGCTCGCCAGTCATCACACCGATGGGAGCCAATAATTAGACCTTGGGCGGTAGGGCTAGACACTTGGTGTCCATAACCCGAGGTCTCCTCCATGCCATGAGAACGGTTGGGCTTGCGCCTCGTGCGATTCCAAGGTTCCTTCCGATTCGAAATCAAAGTCCAGGTTGGGCTGTGTTCTTGGTGCACATCTACCCAAGACCCCTTCTGAGCCGTAGTACGCATGTGAGCTCCACTGTTGTGTTCTTATCATTGAGGCGTACGGAGGCCTAGGACAGGTAGTGTGGATACCACCTAATAGTGGAGACGCCCGCTCCACTGTAACCGTCTGGCCACGACGGTAGATGCCTGAGAGGTTAGCTACCTGCTCGAAAAGTGGGAACTTTAAGTCTGTGTCGACATAGCAACTTGCATGTGTGTGAACATGGGTCGGTCATTGCATAACATTCATACCATACCATTCATATCATGCACAAGATCCTTATCGTATAAGTTTGTATGGGCACTCTTATACGATGAGTTACTTTTCTGTTAAGCCGAACCTTAACTTATAAGTTTGTATGGGCACTCTTATAAGTTAAGTTACTGTTCCTGTTGTAGATTACCTGCTGATTAATTATTTGATTTAATAGATATGCTAGCTTACTTCATAGAGATATTATTCTTACCAGTTCTTTGTCACCTGCTTGATTACTCCTGTTATATATATATATTGTACTTGTTTCCTTTCTCCGCCTGGTGCTGAGGAGCCGCCGGGGGAGCGGATGTGAAGCCACTTAGTCTTTATGACTAACGATTGCTACGTCTTCCATTTTAGGAGGAAACTCCGCAGATAGGCCAGCAGAAGGACATCCTGGCCCGGACGACAGGACCTGAGGTGACGGTACCGTCGATACCGTCTGTGACAGTTGTGAGTGTTTTGTTATAGCCTTCTTGGCAAACAGTTTTTAGACACTGATATTTTAGAAGCTCGTTATGCATCTTATTTTCCTCTTCGTTTTGGACTTAAAACAATGTGTGAATTGACTTTCTTTTATCTTATGATTGGGTTGGCATAGTACATTGATATTGGTTGTAGCCGGCGGAATAGGCGTCTTGTAGTACTGACTAACCCGCGTGTTAGTGCTACCGCAAGGCGCTACTCTGGGCATAAGACTCCCCTCGTGCCGTGTTTTGTGTTCCAGGAGGGGGGTCTTACATCAGCTACTTGTTTATCTGTAGAAATCAACTCTAGACTAATATCCTCTTTCTCAACATGTTCTCTAATAAAATGGTACTTAATTTCAATATATTTTGTTCTGCTATATGAAACAGGGTTTCTAGCAATTGATATAGCACTAGTAGAATCACAATATAATAGAGTTTTACTTATCTTGATTTCATAATCTTCAAGTTGATGTTGTATCCACAACAATTGAGCACAACAACTCCCAACTGTAATATATTCTGACTCTGTAGTGGAGATAACAACACTAGTCTGTGTTTTGCTGCTCCATGACACCAATATTCCACCTAGGAACTGACATGTATCTATGGTACTTTTCCTGTCTTCCTTACAACCTGCAAAGTCTGCATCTGAAAAACTAGTTAGTAGTAATTCTCTATTCCTAGGGTACCAAAGACAAAGATCTGGTGTCCCCTTAAGATATCTTAAAATTCTCTTTTCAACAGAATAATAAGACTCTTTGGGGGCATGCCTAGTATCTAGCACAGACACATATAGCATACATGATGTAAGGCCTACTTGGAGTCAATTATAGTAAGGAGCCAATTATCCCTTTATACAAAGACTCATCAACAGGTTTACTTGCCTCATCATTGACTATAGGAATACTTGACCCCATTAGAGTTCTCATGGTGGAGGCAATCTCCATACCATATTTCTTAATCAACTCCATGGTGAACTTAGACTGGGAAATGGACAAGGCATAATCAGTCTGTCTGACTTGGAGTCCCAAGAAGAACTTCAGCTCACCCATGCTGCTCATCTCAAACTTCCCTTGCATAAGTTTAACAAACTCCCTACAAAGGTTGTTCTCAGTAGATCCAAAGATAACATCATTAACATATATCTGGAGTAGAATGATCTTGCCCTTGGATTCCCTTAGGAATAGGGTGTAATGCCACCAGTTTTTCTGTGATTGTTTAATCATTGTTTGGCATTACGTTGGCGCATTTTCGACATTGCTGTTGTTAGAGCGTAGTCTTAGCTCTTTGGGCTCTCTGAGTGGCTTGTTTTGTAGTCTATTTGTTTTTCCCTAGCGAGCCAGAGTCTGTTTTAGTGACTATGTGGAGCCTCTCCGGGAATGCTTGTGTTTTGGATTCGGGAAGTGTTAGCCCGAGTATTGTTTGTCGAATGATGATTCCGACTTCGCCACTAGATTCATAGCGTGGGTATATATCTATGGTGCGAATTTCGTTAAATTCCGAGATCATTTGTTTATCGCGTCGTTTTGGCGTGTTATTTAATTATCTGATATAATGATATGCTTGGCCGGTTTTAATGCTGTACTTATATTTAGTGGCTGATTTATAAGATTATATTATCAGTTATAATAGTTTAGTATATGAAATATTAGATATATTATCAGTTATAATAGAATTATAAATACTAGTTGCTGATTTATAATTGTATTATAATAATTAGTGGCAAAGTGGTCTAAGATCTATTATAATAGCATTATCTTGGTCTTATCCCTATTCTTCTTCCCCAAACCCAACGGATAGCTTCCAACGGAAGCTTTTGGACGACGGAAAAGCTTGAGCTCCGGTCGGTGTTTTATTGCAATCTAGATCTTGTTTTTTTCCGGTAAGGGCAGATCTGGACTGCTCTCACCTGGATCTTCCTCCCTAGGTAAGTATTTATTGTTCTAGTGTGGTCTTTATAAGCTAGGGTTTTTTCGGGTTTGCTCATCTTCCCTCTAAAAAGCTTCATATCTCCTCTTAGGTGGCCAATCTTGCTGCCGGTGCCGAGTGTGAAGCCTTGGTTGCTGTTTCCTAGAGGTGGAGGCAAGTGGCGCTCTTTGCCCTTGCCAATCATAACTTTTTACCCCAATTAATCTGCAGTTTTCTTTTTTCAAATTACTACAATTACTGCAAGAGGCAGAATCTTTCTTTTTCCTAGAAGCTAAAGCTGCTGCAGTCTCTGTCCCAAGCAGGTTTACTATCAATCTTGCCCAGATTTAATTATTTTCTCTCCTTAGTGTTGTTTTTTGTCAAGGTAGTGGCTGGAGGTAGGATTTTAGGTTGCTAGTTTTAGCCCAGCTTGGTTTGTAGCTGTAGCCGGGTAGAAGGGGGTAGGAGAGAGGAAGTTAGAATTTTTTTTAGTTCTCTAGATAACATGCGTTGAGTGTTAGCTTAGGGCAGAAGTCATTTTGTAGGCTAAGTGTAAAAGTATTGAGTGTGGTGGACACATTAAACGCTTAGCTATTTGGTTTGGAGACTAACTCCAAAAGCGTTGACAACGTTGAGTGAGGTGAGCTCACTCAATGCCGTCTGCTTTGGGCGTTGAGTGAGTTGATCTCACTCAACGCCGTCTTCTTTGGGCGTTGAGTGAGTTGAGCTCACTCAACGCCGTCTGCCTTGAAATTTTTTTCTTAGTCTTTTGGGTTGAGTGAGTTGATCTCACTCAATGCTGTCTGTCTTTTGGCATTGAGTGAGTTGAGCTCACTCAACGCCGTCTGTGTTTTGCGTTGAGTGAGTTGAGCTCACTCAATGCCGTCTAGTCCGACAATATTTTTTCTTCTAAGTCAAAAGCGTTGAGTGTGGTGAAGTCACTCAATGCCTTCGGCTGTTTGCGTTTACAGCATTGAGTGGGCTGAACTCACTCAACGTCGTCGTCCAGTGAGATTTTGCGGCTAAGTATTTTGGCGTTGAGTGAGTGGAGCTCATTCAACGCGGGTCGAGTAGACTCGACGCCTTCCCTGCTTAGATTTTGGGGTTGAGTGAATGGTACTCACTCAATGCGGCGTCGAGTGGACTCGACGCCTTCTTTACTTTGTGTTTGGCATTGAGTGAGTAGTACACAATCAACACGGCGTTGAGTGGACTCGACGCTTTTTCCTTAGGCTTGTGTTTTTCTCCCGAGTTGGTTAATGTTGGTTTTATTTCGGTCTGGTTTTGTGTTTTTGGCTAGTTTTTGGATGCCGAATCATGGATTATGGCAGGTGGTTTTTTTGGTGGCTCTGAAAGGGGGTGATTTGTGTGTACTGAGCTATGCCCACCACCTGTTAGGCCCGGGTTTGGGCTGGTTTGGTTATGTGTGTGGACCCTGGAGATGCTACTTGTTGTTTTCATCCTAGAGAATTTTTGAGTCTGGTTGTTTGGAAAAAGGGCTGCTTTTGGCTACCAACCTAGACCCAAGGTTTTACCACTGCTATTAATTCACAAGTTAGGACTGTTAGTTCCCTTCCTTTTCTAAATGGCTAAATTTTGGCATATGTTTGCCTTGTTACTATTGTAGGTTTTTAGAAGGGCATGTTGCTAACTTCTCACACTTGGTGCGCTTGATTTATTTTTTGGACAGTGTTTAACTTTTGCTGTCTCGTTTATTTCCTTTTGCTAAGTTTGATAGCATTCTACTGTAAGGGTATGGTAAACCCCTTCCTTTTTATTGCTTATGACCTAATGCTCCATTTATATTTGATTATATTTTTTGCTGAGGTGTTCTTTCTTCGAATGCCTCAAGTTTAGAGCAGTAGCCGGTTGGGCGGCTAGTTTTCTTATGGGGGCTTGTTAGTGATCTCCTGGGCTATTGAGATTCCCCTTCCTTAGTTTGTGAGGTAGATATTTTCTTATTTCCTTTTGTATAGACATGCATACTCACGAGTGAGTTCGTGTCTGGTTGTTGACGCCCACTGGTGGTTTTCCTTGTGATGCTAAGTATGTGACTTAAACTGCTATTTTTTTCCTATTTGGAGGTTATTTACTTGCTCTATGGGAATGATTTATGCTAGGATGCATGTTAGGTATTTTAACTCGTAAAAGCATTACTATATGTACTTCATACATGTCATATTTCTAAACCTAAAGTACTATTTTCCAAAGTAATGAAAGACTAATTTCATATTATACAAAATTTATAGTCCTACATTTCTTGAGTTGTCCTTTGGGGACGTTTACACTCATGTAGGATGTAAAATCACCATAACCAAGGTATTTTCTGCAGCGTATAAATATATTTTTACTTATGCACTAGTTAATCCACTATGCCGAGGGATACGACCATCCATCTAATTTGAAAGATGTTTTTTATAATAACTTATGATTTCAGTTTAACGTGTTAAGGTTGGTGTTTTGCCTGAGCATCTGTAATTATCCCCTGCATGGCGTGGCATCACGACACGTATTTTCTCTTACTCTCATAAAAGTTTGTTGCTGAGAAAATACGGGTCGTGATAGTTTGTATCAGAGGGAGGTTGCTTGATAATTGGTCGGGCAACCTTCCCTTGTTAGTGTTAGTAGTTTAGTGTCATATCATACACACACCGATGTGTAATCAGTACGTCTTGGCTGAAGCATGAACACTACACTTATAATCATGATTAGAAGTATACGTGGCATATTATATAGTATGAGATGCATAATATGTGTTTGTATATGGATCCATCATCGGTGGCAACATGTGAGGGTTGTGTAGTATAGGATGCATAACCTCACCACATGAATGCCCATTAGCACGTTTTTTCTTTTCGTCGCATGCAATGTTATGTTGTATGGGATGCATAACATTTCCATTTGTAAGCCGCTCATAACATGCATTAAGGCCTTTTTAGAATGCATAGAATAACATAGCATAAGCACAACGTGCCAATTTAAAGATTTACATGATGACATATGTACACACATGGTTTTGAGTCAAAAGGAATATAAATTCATGCATTCATGGTCTAATCACATGAGTTAGTGTGATGATGGTGAATCATCCTAGATTAGGCATAACATCATTATTGAAAAATCCCAGAGCAATAAGTACGTTTTGTCTGTACTTTGTCGTTTGAGTTCTATCCATTAAGCTAGGTTTTGATTAGCAGTTTATTGTTTTATTAGAATGTCACTTGAGCGTGATGCAACAAGGTCGACTCCCTAGCTTGAGGGTGAGTCATCAGGTGTGCAGGATGAGGCGATTATTTTAGAACTACGCCAGAGCATTGAGACCCTGTCAAGCTTGATTGTGGTGATGCAAGCGAAGTTGCAGGCATTGTTGGCTGCCACCTTAGGATGGTAGTCTAGTGAGCAAACCCCCGTAGTGGGGGAAGAATGAGAGCGAGATCAGCAAATTGAATAAGATTGCTTCTAGATTGTTAGCTGCTAAAGAGTGCAGAGTCAAATGTTTATTGGGTGGCCTCCCAAATTGCATTCAATAGTACGCCAATACTTACCAGTTTGAGATGAATGAGAGGACATTGGAAGTTGCCCTTAAAGTTGAGTCTATGGGATATGCTAAGGATCGAGGCATGATACTGAGGAAGGACAAGAGGAAGTCTGATGGGAGTAAGAGCTATAAGGAATCTAGTTCTGCTTCGAGGAAGAGGAGCATAGAAGTTTGTAGTTTATGTGGCCGACTGGGCCATCCTTTTGAAAGATATTACTAAAGGTTGGGAGCACAGAAGAAAGAGCAAGTTCAAGCGATTCAAGTGATTTATAAGATAAAGTTGGTTTGTTCAGCATGTAAGCTAGCAGGGCATGACGTTGCCCATTGCTGGGGAATGAAGAAGACAAGAAGCTGTTTATTGTGTGGACATGAAGGGAATATCAAGTCTAAGTGCCCGCAGCTCCAGCCCATTTGGCAGCCAATCCCACTTCAGGCATTGCCACCGCCATCGCAATTGGTCAAAGAAAAAGGAAAGTTGAATGTGTTATCATCAGAAGAAGCTCAGACTTCTACCCAAGTAATATCAGGATAGGTCCTCATCTAGTTTTAATTGTTTGTGGTATTTATAGTTTTAGTATTCGCTTCCTTGAATGCGTGAACGATTGTTTAGGAAGATTTCCGGTACTACCCACTTATTTGTGGCTTGGACCCTCGTTTGGCCCTCGATCTTATGACAACGCGCTTCGTGTCGAGTTTCCCTTTGGTGGTTGGGTATTGTGGGGCCAAAGTATTTAAGATTGTGCGTGTCTATATATGACTTCCTAGTTTTTGCCGATTCCATAGAGTAGAATTATCCGCGCTAGGTCTCCCCGACTATTTCTGCGGTATGTGCTCGGAAGCTTTTAGATTCCGGATGTTTTGCTTGTTGGTTCCGGTGTTGGAGACCATGGTCAGTTTGTCGCGCTTAGAGGAGATCCCTGTGGTGCGCGAGTTTGAGGTTGTCTTTCCAGCCAATCTTCCTGGTCTTCCACCTAATATGGATGTTGAGTTTGTGATAGATTTGGAGCCGGGCATGCGTCCTATTGCGAAGGCGCCGTATCGGATGGCCCCTCGACAGCTTGAGGGATTGCGTATCAAACTGGATGAGTTGTTAGAGAAGGGTTTGATAAGGCTGAGTTCGTCACCTTGGGGTGCTCCTGTTCATTTTGTTAAGAAGAAAGATGGATCGATGAGGCTTTGCATCGATTATAGAGAGCTAAATAAGGTCACTATTAAAAACAGGTATCCCCTGCCCAGGATAGACGATTTGTTTGATCAGTTGCGCGGTAGCGCGGTGTTTTCTAAGATTGATCTTCATTCTAGCTACCATCAGCTCAAGATCCGTGAGTCAGATATTCCACGGACTGCTTTTCGATCGAGGCATGGGCATTTTGAATTTCTGGTAATGTCATTTGGTTTGACAAACACGCCCTCAACCTTTATGGATATGATGAACCGTGTGTTCAAGAATATTTCAGACAAATTCGTAGTCATGTTTATAGACGACGTTCTAGTATATTCCCGCAATGCTTAGGATCTTGACCAGCATATGCGAGTAGTCTTATCTGCTTTGAGGGACCATAAGTTGTTCGCCAAGTTAAGCAAGTGCTAGTTTTGGTTGCCTCAGGTTTCGTTTCTGGGCCATGTGGTTAATATGAATGGGATTTCAGTCGACCTAGAGAAAATAGCTGCTGTTATGGAATGGGGTAGGCGTGGCACACCCAAAGAGATTAGGAGCTTCTTAGGGTTGGCCGGCTACTACAGGAGGTTTGTGGAGGGTTTTTTACCCCAGTTGCACCTTTGAATAGATTGACTAAGAAGAATGCGGCTTTTGTTTAGAGAAAGAAGTGTGAGGAAGCCTTCCTAGAGCTCAAAAATAGATTGTGCACTGCTCCCGTTGTTACTCTGCCTACGGAGGGCATGGATTATAATGTTTATGAGGATGCATCGCTGTAAAAATAGAGAAGAACGACTAGAAAAACAGGCCGGAAGTTTGAATAATTGAAATTTTTATTATCCAAAAAGATATCATTTACAAAGGTATGGCCTCCCTTTTATAGAATGGAGGAGATAGAGGAGAGTACAAACTAACAATGTGGGACTAAATAAATGTACAAAGACTGGGCGGTTTAACATGTACAGACCGCACAGTCCGCGCGGTTAGACAACATGTTAAACCGCCCGTACAGACCAGAAGAAGATGCCGTAGGAGACCGCAAGACTGCCAGACCACCAGACCGCCAGACCGCCAGATATACAAGTCGCTGGAGACAACCCGCAAGACCGCCGAACCATAGCATCCACCAACTGGATATTTAGCCCGTCAGCCCCAGACCGCTAGACCGCGCGGTCTCCAGACCGTCATATTCAGACCGCCAGACCGACTACTTCAACACTCCCCCTCAAGCTGGAGCATAGATATCGATCATGCCCAGCTTATCACAAATGTGGAAGAATGAAGTAGACACAGGCTTGGTAAAGATATCTGCCAACTCTTTGTCGGAGGTGACGAACGGAGTGCAAATCTGTTTCTTCAAGATCTCTTCCCGGATGAAATGGCAGTCGACTTCAATATGTTTGGTTCTCTCATGGAAGACCGGATTTTTGGATATATATATAGCGGCCTTGTTGTCACAGAACATAGGAAGAGGATAGTCGTAGACCTCTCCTAAATCAAGCATGAGAGCCCGCAACCATTTTAGTTCGCAAGTGGTGGACGCCATGCTCCGATATTCAGCTTCAGCACTAGACCTTAAAACTACAGACTGCTTCTTGCTCTTCCAGCTCACAAGATTACCTCCAACAAATGTGCAGAAACCAGATGTAGATTTGCGGTCATCTTTATCATCAGCATAGCTAGAATCTGAGTAGGCTTCAACTCTCAAATGACCATTCTTCTGAAAGAGTAGTCCTTTGCCAGGTGCTGCTTTAACATACTCTAATATCTTCAAGGCAGACTGAAGATGACATTCCCTGGGAGCTTGCATGAACTGACTTACCTTGCCAACAGCATAGGCAATGTCAGGTCTGGTCACCGTGAGATAAATGAGTTTACCCACCAGACGTCTATACTTTATGGCATCAGACATAAGAGGAGAGTCATCTGTCCACGTTTTGTCTTCTCCAGTAGCCATGGGATACCGTGCCGGTTTGGCACCGGTCAATCCTGCATCCCGTAGAAGATCAAGTGCATACTTCCGTTGGGAGAGAACCAGAGAGTCGGGCTTCCGACAGATCTCTATCCCCAAAAAGTATTTCGGGGAGCCCATATCCTTTGTGACAAGATGTTGACGAAGGTGCTTCTTTGTCAAGTCCACCCCAGCCTGATCATCACCGGTAAGAAGAATGTCGTCAACATAAACCGCCAAAACTACAAGGCCCGATGCGGTTTTGCGAATAAACAGGGAATGATCAGCCGTACTTCTTGTAAAGCCAATAGCAGCCACAATGCTGCTGAACTTGTCGAACCATGCCCGAGGGCTCTGCTTGAGGCCATAGATAGCCTTCTTTAGCTTGCATACACGGGTCTCCCCCTGAGCAACATACCCCGGAGGTTGCTCCATGTAAACGTCCTCATGAAGATCCCCATAAAGAAAGGCATTCTTGACATCAAGCTGGGAGATAGTCCAATTGCGGTTGACAGCCACAGAGAGAATAACCCGGATGGTGCTGAGACGAGCAACCGGGGAGAAAGTATCAAAGTAGTCAACCCCATAAGTCTGAGTGAAACCTTTGGCCACCAGTCGGGCTTTGTATCGGTCCACAGTCCCGTCTGGGCGAAACTTCACAACAAACACCCATCGACATCCAACCACATCAGTACCCACTAGAGGAGAAACAAGGGTCCAAGTGCCCCATTCAGTAAGAGTAGCGATTTCCTCATCCATGGTAGACTTCCAATGAGGAATAACAAGCGCCTCCTAGTAGGTACGGGGAGTAGTAGTAGCTGAAATAGCTAAAGCAAAATGCCGGCGAGAAGAAGTAAGCCGATCATAGGACACAACTGCCGCAAGCGGGTGTTGAGTGCATGCCCGCACCCCTTTGCGAAGAGCAATGGGGAGATCCAGGTCGTCGGGGGCTTCAGGGACCGGAGCGTCCGTAGCGGAGAAAGCTGGCCCGGGACTAGAGAGAGACGGCTCCGGAGACGGGGGGGGGGGGGGGGGAGGGGAGAGGAATAGACGGAGGAGGGGATGAGGAAGGGGGAGGAGAAACGTGGATAGGCTGAGAGGGAATAGATAGGGAGGGTGATGAGTCAGGAACAGGAGGAAGAAGGGGTGGAGAGGAGAAGTAGGCTGCATTTTCGAAGAAGGTGACATCTGCAGAAACAAACTGTTTGCGCAGAACGGGGTCAAAGCAGCAGTAGCCTTTCTGAGTGACCGAATAGCCCAAAAAGACACATTTGGTGGCACGGGGAGAAAGTTTGTCACGGGTAGCGGACGGGGCATGCACAAAGGCTGTACAGCCAAAGATTCGAAGAGGGAGGGGAAAAGGTTCCTTGCCGGGGTAGAGAATGGAGAAGGGAGTGTTACCCTGAAGAATAGTAGAAGGAATACGATTGATGAGATAACAGGCGAGGAGAACAGCATAGCCCCAATAAGAGCGAGGCACATGCATCTGCGTTAGGAGAGTGCGAGCGACATCGAGGAGATGACGGTTTTTACGTTCCGCCACCCCATTCTGCTGGGAGGTGTAAACGCAGGTGGTCTGATGAATAAGACCATGTTGCATACAGAAAGATGAAAAATCATGACTAAGATACTCTTTAGCATTATCAGAGCGAAGACATTTAATAGAGACATGAAACTGAGTTTTAATCATATTATAAAAGCATTCCCAAACAGAGAAGAGTTCAGAGCGATCTCGTAACAGATACACCCAGGTACAACGAGAAAAGTCATCAATAAAAGTTACAAAATACAAACTACCCCGACCAATGGTTGGAGTAGGAGCCGGACCCCATACATCAGAATGGATGAAATCAAACGGGCTAGAGGAACTGCGAGCATGCTTGGGCGGGAAGGAGGAGCGGTGATGTTTGCCAAGTTGGCAGGCATCACAGTTGAGCGGAGGACTGGTTGGTGGTAAGTGGGGCAGAAGCTGTCGAAGAATGCGAGCAGGAGGATGTCCAAGGCGAAGATGCCATTGAAGCAGATCAGGAGATGAGGAATTGAAGGCGGACAGAGCGGAAACGTTGTCGAGGAAGTAGAGGCCGCCGCTCTCAGTCCCAGTAGCAATCATCCGTTGGGTTCTCGGGTCCTGAAAGCAATAAGAAGTAGGAGTGAATACAACAGAGCACTGAAGTTGCTTGCATAAAGTAGTAACAGATAGAAGATTGCAAGGAAACTTCGGGACATAGAGAGTGTCCACCAAGCGCAGCGATGGGGTGACTTGAACCATGCCTGTCCCACAAACCGGGGAAGGAGAACCATCCGCAACAAGGACAGGAGGCAACCGATCATGCGTTTCGAGAAGCGAAAAACATTGAGGATTGCCTGTCATATGATTTGTAACACCAGAATCAATCAACCATTTACCTTGGATAGCGACATGAGCACTACCTGAGGTCGTCGCCACCGAAGCAGACGACCGAGAGGAGGGGTTCGGGGAGGGCGAAGTATCACCAGATGGGCGCAGATGAGGATGTTTCTGCCAACATCGGTCAATGGTATGACCGGTACGACCACAGTGAGAACAGAGGAACCTGGACGGACCGCGCGCCCTAGAGTGGCTGCGGCCACTATTGCTGCCGCGCTGAGTGTACTGAGCATAAGAGTCCCGCGGAGGAGGGGAGGATAACAGAGGGCGCTGGAGCAGAGAAGTAACGGCGGCTACGCGAGCGGCGGTGGCATCCAAGGTGGGAGACTCAGCTTCACCCAAGATCTGCTGGCGGATGAGATCAAAAGACTCGGGAAGTCGCAGAAGATAACAAACAACCAGGAGTTCCTGGAAGTGTCTGTGTTGCTGAGCCAAGTCCGCAGAGAAGGGGCAATTCTGGAGGATCTCAGCGCCAAGAGCCTGAACTTGCTGATAGGCTGCAGCGGGAGTCATGGACGAACGGGCGAAGAGATCCGCATAAAGAGTATAAATCCGGGAGGTCTGCGTCCCCTTGGAGTAAAGAGCAGCCAGATGAAGCCACGCGGCCTTTACCGTCTCATCATGACGGATGACGGGAAGGCACTCATCAGAGAGACTATTAGCCAGCCATGTGCGGACAAGCGCATCACTCGCATCCCATTCGTCAAAGAGAGGAGAATTAGGAGGAGGCGGATCATCAGTAAGATGATGACGTTTGCGCTGAGAACGAAGAAGGAAAGTGAAAGAGACGCTCCAATCCGGATAGTTGGAGCCAATGAGCTTAGAAACAGTGCCCAGATTTCCGGAAGGAGTAGGGATAGAAGGCGGAGCCGGAGTGGCTGCAGGAGTGGTGGCAGTGGAATTGTCAGAGATATCCATAGAAGAAGACCAAAACCGGACGGTTAGGAATCAAGTCGGGCGGTTAAGAGAGAAGGGAAAAGCTGCAGCGGTCACGATGTCAAACACCAGCGGCTAGAGAAGCCACGACCAAGCCGCAGAGCCAAAACAGAGGGTAAGAGGTCGGGCGGTTGGAAGACAGACCGCACGAACGGGAGAGAAAGAGGAATCCGGCAAACAGGCCGGGGCGATAAGAAAGAGAAGAAGGGAGGCTGCGACAAGAACAGATCGCAAGCAGACAAAGAGAAACAGGCCGCGCAGATAGGGCGCAGACAAACAAGACAGGCCACGGGAAGAAGAAGCAGGTCGCACGGCTAGAAAGGAGCACAGAATCAGGAGGCAAAGATCGAGTCCTCTGATACCATGTAAAAATAGAGAAGAACGACTAGAAAAACAAGCCGGAAGTTTGAATAATTGAAATTTTTATTATCCAAAAAGATATCATTTACAAAGGTATGGCCTCCCTTTTATAGAATGGAGGAGATATAGGAGAGTACAAACTAACAATGTGGGACTAAATAAATGTACAAAGACTGGGCGGTTTAACATGTACAGACCGCACAGTCCGCGCGGTTAGACAACATGTTAAACCGCCCGGACAGACCAGAAGAAGATGCCGTAGGAGACCGCAAGACTGCCAGACCGCCAGACCGCCAGACCGCCAGATATACAAGTCGTTGGAGACAACCCGCAAGACCGCCGAACCATAGCATCCACCAACTGGATATTTAGCCCGTCAGCCCCAGACCGCTAGACCGCGCGGTCTCCAGACCGTCATATTCAGACCGCCAGACCGCCTACTTCAACAATCGCATGTTGGGCTTGGTTGCGTGTTGATGCAAGAAGGGAAAGTGATTGCGTATGGGTCCAGGCAACTAAAGACTCATGAGAAGAACTACCCTACGCATGATTTAGAGTTTGCAACAGTGATTTTTGCGCTGAAGTTGTGGAGACATCTGGTTTATGGCGCTCAGTGCAAAATTTTTACCGATCATAAGACTTTAAAGTATGTCTTCACCCAGAATGAATTGAATCCGCACCAGCGGTGATGGTTGGAGTATGTTGCCAACTACGATGTTGAGATCTAATACACTCTGGGCAAGGCTAATGTGGTGGCCGATGCCCTAAGTCGGAAGATGGGGAAGATTTTTAATCTCTCCGCTGAGAGATTAATGGAAGAATTTCTTTTGATGGATATTTCTGTTGGGAGCTGCGACTTATAGAGTATTTTGGTAGTAGTAGAGCCTTCTTGGATCGTGCTTATGAGATTACATGAGAAAGATGATCCAGATCTATTGCATTTATATCTTAGAGCTGAGAAAGGGGAGTTACTAGATTTCTCGATTGATGATGGAGGTACTTTGAAGTACCGCGACAGATTTTGTATCCCTGCCGTTTTAGATATTCTAGTTATGTTGTGCAGAGAAGCGCATGGTTCTAGCATTGCCTACCATCCAGGATCTAACAAGATGTATCATGACTTAAAGCAAATTGCCTAGTGGAATGGGATGAAGGGAGACATAGCCAGGTTTGTTTTTGAGTGCTATACTTGCAAGCGTGTTAAGGCCGATCATAGAAGGCCTGGTGGCAAGTTGACTCCTTGGAGATTCCGACTTGGAAGTGGGAGAGCATTTCGATGGATTTCATCACGGGTTTACCGAGATCTCCTAGAGGATATGATTCAGTTCGGGTGATTGTGGACAGATTAACGAAGTGTGTTCACTTCGTACCTTTTAAGATCGACTATCCGATGAAGCAAATAGCTTAGCTGTATTTGAATGAAGTCATTTGATTGCATGGTGTTCTAGTCAGCATTATTTTAGACCGAGACTCCCGGTTTACATCTCGCTTCTGGAAGAGTTCGCAAGAAGGTTTGTGTATAGATTTGAGATATTCTACCGCATACCACCCGTAGAACAATGGTCAGATAGAGCGAGTTAATCAGATAGTGGAGGACATGAGCATATACTACATTTTATACCACGGAGGAGCGTTGGATGAGCGTTTGAGGCTTATGGAGTTTGCTTATAATAACAGTTATCAAGAAAGCTTGCAAATGGCTCCTTTCGAAGCTTTGTATGGGAGGCGCTGCAGGACTCCCTTATTTTGGACTGAGGTAGGCGAGAGATATTTGTTAGGTCTGGATATGCTTTAAGAAATGGAAGTTGCTGTGAAGGTTATTCGAGAGAAGCTTCGGATAGCTCAGGAAAATTATGAGAAAAATGCCAATCGACATAGATCTGATTTAGAGTTTGCAGTAGGGGACTTGGTATTTTCTTAAGGTTTCCCCGATTGTTGGAGTTAAGAGGTTCGGTAAGAATCGGAAGTTTGATCCAAGTTATGTAGGGTCATTTATAAATTGTTGTTTGGATTGGTTTGTCAGCTTGCAGGCAGGATTTGCCTGCAATTTTCCCTGGTGTGCACGATATATTTCACGTGAGCCAATTGCGGAAGTGTCTACTAAGCGACAGGCAAGTTTTGAATTATGTGCCCAAGTTGGAGCCTAATCTTTCTTATGTTGAGATGTCTGTCCGCATTTTTGATACTCAAGATCGTGTATTGCGGAAGAGCACCATTCCGATGGTTAAAGTTTTGTTGAGAAACCGACGCGTAGAAAGCGCGACTTGGGAGTAGAAGTTGTAAGACCCCTTTTTTTTTGAAAACCCGGGGTCTTATGCCTAGAACCGCCGCTTTGAGGTGACACCTTCGCATCCGGGAAAGTCGTCACTGCAACGCGCCGATTCTGCCGGCCTTTTCGATCACAATAAGTAGCAAGCAAGTCCACCAGAAGAAAATATCACACATAAATAAAAACTCCACGAAGGGAGTGTCCACAGAAATCATCAGAGAACAAAGATACTAGAAATATAAGGGCTCATGCCCGGTACATCAAGTCCTCACTACAAAATCACTCAATGCGGAAGCAAAAACTAAAACTCTACTAAAGGCCGGGACTCACGGTCCCTGCAGTCTGGACTCCAGTGCTAGACTTCCCCATCTCCAAGCGTACCGGCCTCCTGGGCTGCTCCTCCATGCTGGGCTCCGCAATCCCCTAATATGATATGGTTCGAAAACCGTTAGTCTAAAAGACTAAGCCCTATCATCCCCCACCACTTCCCCCACGCTCTAAGGCACCGGGCGGAGAGGAAGAAAGGGGAGGACATAAAAGTGGAGATAAATTCCAAAGCAGATGACGGTGGACCTAACTAGCAAGTTATAACAGGTGAACAGTATAAATGTTGTAATAGGTATAATAGAAAAGTAAGTAAGTATGAAATTAAACCTTCGCTTATGTGAGTACACATAAGCCAAGGGATCTTTTGCAAGGCTCCCATCGTATAACGCGTCCCATACCGCTTATACGTTGGGGTGTCGGTTATCAAGCAGCAGATATATATATATATCAAATTGAACTTAATTTATAAGCTTTCCAACACAAGCTTATAGACCAAGGGGTCGTTTTGCAAGTCCTAAAGTATAAGCATCCCATTCCACTTATATTTCAGGTGTCAAGGTTGTTATGAATGATTATGACAAGCAACTATATGGTGGGTTATGATGTTCAAGCAGTGCAACTCACACACCCTGAAAGAAAAGGGATAAATACTACTCTAGAGGGGGGGGGGGGTGAATAGAGTAATCAAAAATTGCACTAGCAAAGTTGACTGTCTACTCAACTCCTTTGGAGTTAATTGCGGAATGAAGGTTATAGATATTTGAGAAGAAACCCTAAAGCCTAATACAAGTGTTGTGCACAAAGGCAGCCAACTATAATTACAGTTAAGGCTTGGAATCCTAAACAACAACTAGTAATCCTTGTTAAAATCTAATCACAGCCAATCAGCACAGAGAATTAATTAAACAATCCAGACGACACAAGGAATTTATAGTGGTTCCCCAAAAAACTTGGGTACGTCCACTCTTCTACCAACAAGGTAGGAATCCACTCAGGTTTTTGATCAGGTGCCCTGCCACCAACAAGATCTGCTGCAGGTAGATCTAGAGACCCTTTAGACTTTTGATCAGGTGTCTAAAAACCAGCACAGGTTTTTGATCAGGTGCCCTGCCACCAAGGTATACTTTTGAAGGGAGTAATAACCCTTTATAGGAGGGGGAAAGGAGGTTAGAATGTCTTCTCTATTTTACAATAGATTAGAGAAGAACAAGAACTTGCACTGAGCTAGAAAGCTCTAAAGAGTCAAGGCTCCCCCTAGCTAAAAGAATGTCCAGGTGAAGTCTTGCTTCAGTGCAGAAACTCTTCAGAAAATCTGATGGAAAAAGCTACAAGAAGATAAATAATATGAAATAAAATTTCTTCTTTAGGCAGCTATCTTCTTCTTCTTCTTCAAAGAACTCTGAGTGCAAATCTTCCTGGAGGCAGGAGAACTCAGGTTGAAGAAGAGTGAAGAACTAAAACTGAGAGCAGTTGAAATGTAACGACCACATCCGTTACATGACGTATCGTAGAAGGTCCGGCTGGGGCGCCACACGATATGCCACAAACAGATGGTGAGGTTACAGGATAATACCAAACCATACACGTATCCTAACTCAGAGCATGCTAGCGAAAGCTTTAAGTTGTAAATTGAACTCTAACCAGGAATGTCCAATATATAAACCACAGTTATATATATACAGCCACGGAATGTACAACAAAGTTGAAGGGTTGGCCTTAAGGCCTTACAGTTCCTCTTTCCACACATTATGGATAACAAACATCGGCGCGCAGGCCGGCCATACATGAGTGAAAGCAAAACAAACAAAACCATTCGCGCAGCCTTCAAGGGCTAGCCGCAGTAGCAGCAGCAACAGCAGTAGGGCTTCAGCCCTTCATTTACCACTTGGCTCTCCAGCACCTAAATAGGGACAATCCACCAAACGGTGGCAAACACGGCAACGGTCAGCATTCAGCCGACCCAATTATAACAATCCTACCCCTTTCTCGGGGCAGTAGCATTCTTTCCCTGCACAACATGGTATCAACAATAGCAATTATGTGCGCGCAGGCACATTCAAGCCATCACAACCATCGGCCACACGGCCCGACAGTCCGTGCACTCAGGGCACATTCTTGGTGCACCGGAAAACTAGGGTCAACACCACCGTTTACACGGTATTGAGCATTCTAGTCTTTTTGGCGCGCGGGCCTAAGACTCTCATTATGCGCTCCAACTCAACCTATAACCAGGCTTCCAAGTCGGACGGACATAACGCAGGTACGGATTAGCCACCCCCGTTGCTCAAGTCGCCTTGCCACCTCGAATACGGAAGTATCCATGGCAATTTATAGGCGCGGGTCAGTTTCACCTTTCCTGTTCGGCAATCTGCCTTTTCATCGAGTTGCAGGCCAACGGCTCAACCTCACACAAAGTGGCAATGCACGGCCACAAGAGTTGCATCCAACCCTCTTCATTTCCTGGACTTCATCCAGTACTTCCTGCTGCACCAAGCAACAGGTAGGCACAAGGAAAACAAGCCATAACCACGGAGTCTTCTCCGATATGCAAACAAGCATCACCAATCCAGACCAGCATGTCCAGATGGGCTTCACACAGCATGCCTAGATCCGTACTCCAATTCCGGACTCTAACAAGGGGGACTTCACATATCTACCCCAAGGGACACCACAACCCACCGCACACTCGCGGGGAAGGGTTTTCCCTATGCAATGCAGAAAAGAAGGACTTCACATGTCCAAGAAGGGAGATCGTTACCCTTGACGATCTCTTGGGAGCCATCGAAAACTAGCCAGTGAGAAAGCACCGCAGCAGCTTTGCCTTCACAATGCTGGCCTCGGATCTCGAATCGGACCACGGGAGCTCCGCCGGTGGCTTGATCTCCTTCTCCTTCTTCTTCCTCCTCTCTCTTTCTCTCTTCACTTAACCAAAATGAAGAATGAACTCTTCATCAGCCTCTGGTGACTTAAGACAGCAAGGAATCACCTGAGCCTTTGGATCCAAAGAGAGAAAATGAATGGCCACGATTTTCCCAAAATTCCATTTTTTTGGCTGACACGTCCTGTGACACGCCCGTGTCACAGGCCGTGTACCCTTAAGCTGCACACGCGGTACTCGTACCGACTGAACTGTACCAGAACACGGGCAGGCACACGGCATCGGACACGTCCGTGTCAAATCTGACACGGCCGTGTTCAAGGCTTGGTTCCGGGCCGTGTAATCTTCTGACTCAATCCGACATTTTCTTGAGTGATACGCCCTGGGACACGCCCGTGTCCCAGGCCGTGTACTCCCGACACTCCCTGGGACACGCCCGTGTCCCAGGCCGTGTCAAACAACCTGCATCTCAAATCGACCTGTTATGATTTTTGGGGTGTTATAATCCTCCCCCCCTTAACAAAATTTCGTCCTGAAATTTGACACGGTAAGGAAACAAGAACATACAATGCTATAACTTAATAACTCTGTTATAACAAAAGGAACACGGTCTACAGTTTATACAAACAGCTTGGGAAATTCAGCTCGCATGGTCTGCTCTCGCTCCCATGTTAGCTCTTCACGGCCACAATTGTCCCATCGGACCTTGACCATCCCGATAACTTTGTTCCGCAACTGTTTCTCGGCTCGATCCTCGATCTGAATGGATCGAACCCTCGTCATTAGCCCATACTCGACCGGTACCCGATCATTCTCTACGACTTGAGCTGACAACTTAACAGCCTTACAAAGTACTAAGATGTGAAATACATCATATAATCCGCCCAAGTCTGCCGAAAGTGCTAGTCGATAAGCAGCTTCCCCAACTCGCTCCACCACCTCAAATGGACCAAGATACCTCGGACTTAGCTTTTTCAAACGCCGAATCCTGGACAAGCCTTTGAAGGGTTTGATCTTCAAATATACCCAATACCCCACCGCGAACTCCACATTCCAGTGTTTGGCATTGTAGTACTTTGCTTGACGATCTTGGGCTATCAATAGCCTCTCCCGAATAGAGCGTATAAGCGAGGTAGCTTCTTCGACTTCCTTTTTCCCACTCAGCTTAGATTCGCCTGCTTATACCCAAGCTAACGGTGTACGACATTTACGACCATACAAAGCCTCAAATGGTGCCATACCAATGCTCGCTTGGTAGCTATTATTATAGGCAAATTCTACAAGAAAAATATAATCTTCCCATCTCTTACCAAAGTCTAGGGCGCACATGCGGAGCATGTCCTCCATCGTCCTGTTGGTTCGTTTAGTCTGGCCATCCGTTTGGGGGATGAAAGGCCTTACTAAACGCTAATTTTGTACCAAACATTTGATGAACTAGCCGCCAATCATTCGATGTGAATCGCCCATCACGGTTACTAACGATGCTCCGAGGAACACCGTGCAGTCGAACAATCTGCTCCACATAGAGCTTGGCCAAGGTTTCCACTGAATCGTCTCTTCTGTTTGGAAGGAAGTGCGCCACTTTTGTCAACCGGTCCACAATCACCCAGATTGAATCATGACCGCGTTGCGATCTCGGCAACCCGTGCACGAAATCCATCGAAATGTCATCGAACTTCCACTCCGGAATAGGTAACGACTTCAGGAAACCGCCAGGCTTCTAGCATTCTGCTTTCACCATCGCACAGGTATTGCATTCCGCCACATAACGTGCTACATCTTTCTTTAGTCCGGGCCACCAGAACAGCTATTTCAGATCTCTGTACATCTTTGTGCTTCCTGGGTGAACTGAGTACTTTGCAAAGTGAGCTTCGTACATCAACTCTTCCCTTAATTTACCCACACTCGGGACGCACACTCGACCATTTCTTCGTAACAAACCGTTATCCCAAGAAAACTGGTCATCCGGCCCATCTTTAGCATAGCGCTGGAGACTTTCATCAAGCTCTGTTGCTCGCCGAACTCTGTCCGTAAGGTCATATTGAACCTCCGTCTAGTTCAAGCATGCATCGGTCGACGAACCCTTGTCAACACAAGATATCTCCAATGCTTCCAATTCCTGGATTAAACGCTGATCATGCCTCTGCACCCATCTTGCCCGTACCGGAGTCTTCCGACTCAAAGCATCAGCGACCACATTTCCCTTCCCGGGCGTATAGTGAATCTCGAAGGTGTAGTCCCCAAGGAACTCCATCCATCTTCGTTGTCGCATATTCAGATCCTTCTGATCCAACAAGTACTTTAGGCTTTTGTGATCTGTATAGATGTCCACTTTAATTCCATAAAGATAGTGCTGCCACAACTTGAGCACAAAGATTACCGCCGCCAACTCCAAATCATGGACGGGGTAATTCCGCTCATGCACTTTCAACTGGCGCGAGCCATAAGCAATCACTTTACCAAACTGCAGAAGAACGCAGCCTAAGCCGCTCCCGGAAGCATCACTATAGACCTCATAGCCATCTGTACCACATGGCGATGTCAACACAGGCGCCGTGGTCAAACGACTCTTCAGGTCCTCAAAAGCTCGCGCGCACTCCGGCGTCCAAATGAACTTTTGATCTTTTCTCGTCAGCGTGATCAGAGGTAAAGCAATCTGTGAGAAGTTTTCCACAAACCTTCTATAGTAGCCCGCAAGCCCAAGGAAGCTCCTGACCTCGGCCACCGAAGACATCACTGGCCAATCTCGAATGGCACTTATCTTCAACGGATCCACCGCGATACCTTCTCCACTTACCACATGGCCTAAAAAGGCTACTGAAGAGAGCCAGAACTCACACTTTGAGAACTTGGCGTAAAGCTTATTCCTCCGCAGGGTATGCAAGACCAACCGCAAATGGTTTGCATGATCCTCTTCCGACTGAGAGTATACTAAGATGTCATCGATAAACACAATGACGAACAAATCCAAGTACTCTCGGAACGTTCGATGCATTAGGTCCATAAATACCGAAGGCACATTACATAGGCCAAACGGCATTACCGTGAACTCATAATGACCGTAGCGTGTTCCAAACGCCGTCTTGGGAATGTCACCTTCCCGAATCCTCAACTGATAATATCCCGATTTCAAATCCAACTTGGAATAGACTGTTGATCCTGCCAGCTGATCAAATAGGTCATCAATCCATGGAATCGGATATTTGTTTTTCTCCGTCAGCTTATTCAATTCGCGGTAGTCAATACATAACCGCAAACTACCGTCTTTCTTTTTCACAAATAGAACAGGCGCGCTCCAAGGTGACATGCTTGGGCGTATGTATCCCTGCTCCAACAACTCTTGCAATTGGACCTTCAATTCAGCCATCTCTTTTGGCGCGACGCGATATGGTGAGCGGGCCACAGGTTTCGCACCTGTCACCAACTCGATAGAGAAGTCAATCTCCCGCTGGGGTGGTAACCCAGGAAGATCTTTAGGAAACACATCGACAAACTCTGACACAACCAGAACTTCACCGACACTGGCCTTTGGCTCAACAACCTGAATTAGCGTGAAGAATAACTCCGCGCCCTTCCGAACAGCATTGACGACTTGGAGCGCAGACAACAAAATCCCGCCAACTCCTCGCATACCAGCGAACTTCGTCACAAGTCCGGTATTCTGGCCCAGTGTGATCTCCTTGGAGTTGCAATCAATAAAGGCACGCTGCTCCGAGAGCCAGTCCATGCCAAAGATCACATCAAACTCCGATAACGGTAGCACAGCTGCACTCAAACCGAAATCCCGACTTCCTATTTGAACATCCACATCGCAAGCCCTAACCGCAAGCATCACACAGCCATTCAGCAATAGCACCCTTGTACTATCAACCATCACATGACTCGGCACCCCAATTCGAGATACGAAGTCCTCAGACAGAAAAGAATGCGAAGCACCCGTATCAAACAGGGCTCTCGCCAGATTATTCCGAATCAGGACAAAGCCTGCAGCACACACACATCATGCACAAGCGATACCAAAAGCAATAGCACTTAAGCAATTAAGCTATATTAACTCGTACCTGTGACGACGTCACTTTGCTTAATCGCCTCCTGCTGGCCAAGGTGATAAATTCGGGGCTGTGCCTGGGACGCAGAGGAATTAACCACCGCTTTGCCCTTCTCAGCATAAGACACACCCGTCTTCTTTTCTCCTTTGGGCTGAACAACCCTACAGTCACGGGCTATATGCCCCACCCGGCCACAGTTATAGCATGTACGAGACTCCAGCCTTGATGTCGCCCCCGACACAATGGTCGTAGTCACTTGCCCAGACGGCTTGGACCTCTTGCCCCCTTTCTTCTGGTAGAACGATTTGCTAGGGTGAGGTGCTTGAACATCTGGCTTTGACACAACCAAGCCCTTGTTCCCTTGCACCCGTCGCATGTCCTTCTCCAATGCACATGCAGTATCAACCAACGCATGAAACCCTTGGTTCACTGAACTCGAAAGCAGGAACCTCAACTCATCCCGCAATCCTTCATAGAACCTATTCGTTTTCCTTTGGTCATCCGCGAAGATTGTTCCCGCATACAGCCCCAACCTGGTAAACTCATGCAGGTAGGTATCCATGCTATCTTCTCCTTGCTTTAACAGTTGGAACTCATTTTCCATGGCAATGCGTTGCGCCGCTGGGACATGCTTCTCCAAAAATATTCGAGAGAACTCCTCAATCGATACTTGCGTTAATTGCCTACCCGCCAAGTGGTGTACTTCAACCTCGTCCCACCACAACCGCGCCTCTCCTTCGAGCATGAAGGTGGCCAAGGTGACCTTTAGAGTTTCCTCTGCCCTGATCGCTGTCATTATCCGCTTGAAACGCGATAACCAATGCTCTGCCTGCGTTGGGGATCCCAGTCCCGTAAACGTAGGCGGACTGAAGCTCATGAATTGCTTCAACTGTCGGTCAGCTGCTCGTGGATCTACAGCCTCAACCGGCTCGGGTCTTACATCAACACGAACTGGCACTACTGCCGGCTGCGCTTGCCCGGTCGGCTGAATCATGGCAAATAGAGCCTCAGCAACTAAGCGAACAGTTTCCGCAGATGGAGGAGGTGTTGGCACCTCAGTTGGTGCCGCACTCTCATCAGAGCGCTGGGGCTCAGACTGCCCAGCACCACTACGCGTCACCTATAGGTGGACAAGACACACATTAGCGAACGTATGCAAGCAAAACAACAGAAAAGGAATGCGCAGATTCCTCAAACAAGATTATGTACATTCCTTAGTGGACATTCCAGAGTTCATTAGTGTTACCACAGGGCGCACAAACACGTGCTCGCCACCCCATAAAAGAATTCGACCACGAATTCGAAAGAGGAAGACCGAACGAAGCTGATACCAAAATGTAATGACCCCATCCATTACATGACGTATCGTAGAAGGTCCGGCCGGGGCCCCACACGATATGCCACAAACAGACGATGAGGTCACAGGATAATACCAAACCATACACGTATCCTAACTCAGAGCATGCTAGCGGAAGCTTTAAGTTGTAAATTGAACTCTAACCAGGAATGTCCAATATATAAACCACAGTTATATATATACAGCCACGGAATGTACAACAAAGTTGAAGGGTTGGCCTTAAGGCCTTACAGTTCCTCTTTCCACACATTATGGATTACAAACATCGGCGCGCAGACCGGCCATACATGAGTTAAAGCAAAACAAACAAAACCATTCACGCAGCCTTCAAGGGCTAGCCGCAGCAGCAGCAACAACAGCAGTAGGGCTTCAGCCCTTCATTTACCACTTGGCTCTCCAGCACCTGCATAGGGACAATCCACCAAACGGTGGCAAACACGGCAACGGTCAGCATTCAGCTGACCCAATTATAACAATCCTACCCCTTTCTCGGGGCAGTAGCATTCTTTCCCTGCACAGCATGGTATCAACAATAGCAATTATGTGCGCGCAGGCACATTCAAGCCATCACAACCGTCGGCCACACGGCCCGACAGTCCGTGCACTCAGGGCACATTCTTGGTGCACCGGAAAACCAGGGTCAACACCACCGTTTACATGGTATTGAGCATTCTAGTCTTTTTGGCGCACGGGCCTAAGACTCTCATTATGCGCTCCAACTCAACCTATAACCAGGCTTCTAAGTCGGACGGACATAACGCGGGTATGGATCAGCCACCCCCCGTTGCTCAAGTCACCGTGCCACCTCGAATACGGAAGTATCCATGGCAATTTATAGGCGCGGGTCGGTTTCACCTTTCCTGTTCGGCAATCTGCCTTTTCATCGAGTTGCAGCCCAACAGCTCAACCTCACACAAAGTGGCAACGCACGGCCACAAGAGTTTCATCCAACCCTCTTCATTTCCTGGACTTCATCCAGTACTTCCTGCTGCACCAAGCAACAGGTAGGCACAAGGCAAACAAGCCATAACCACGGAGTCTTCTCCGATATGCAAACAAGCATCACCAATCCAGACCAGCATGTCCAGATGGGCTTCACACATCATGCCTAGATCCGTACTCCAATTCCGGACTCTAATAAGGGGGACTTCACATATCTACCCCAAGGGACACCACAACCCACCGCACACTCGCGGGGAAGGGTTTTCCCTATGCAATGCAGAAAAGAAGGGCTTCACATGTCCAAGAAGGGAGATCGTTACCCTTGACGATCTCTTGGGAGCCATCGAAAACTAGCCGGTGAGAAAGCACCGCAGCAGCTTTGCCTTCACAACACTGGCCTTGGATCTCGAATCGGACCACGGGAGCTCCGCCGGTGGCTTGATCTCCTCCTCCTTCTTTTTCCTCCTCTCTCTTTCTCTCTTCACATAACAAAAATGAAGAATGAACTCTTCATCAGCCTCTGGTGACTTAAGCCAGCAAGGAATCACCTGAGCCTTTAGATCCAAAGAGAGAAAATGAATGGCCACGATTTTCCCAAAATTCCATTTTTTGGCTTACACGGCTTGTGACACGCCCGTGTCACAGGCCGTGTACCCTTAAGCGGCACACGCGGTACTCGTACCGACTAAACTGTACCAGAACACGGGCAGGCATACGGCATCGGACACGCCCGTGTCAAATCTGACACGGCCGTGTTCAAGGCTTGGTTCCGGGCCGTGTAATCTTCTGACTCAATCCGGCATTTTCTTGAGTGACACGCCCTGGGACACGCCTGTGTCCCAGGCCGTGTACTCCCGACACGCCCTGGGACACGCCCGTGTCCCAGGCCGTGTCAAACAACCTGCATCTCAAATCGACCTGTTATGATTTTTGGGGTGTTACAATCAGCTCAATTGGTGATGAAGGTTGAAAAAACTCCATAGTTAAGCGTGCTTGGGCTGGAGTAGTACTGGGATGGGTGACCTCCTGGGAAGTCCCCGTAGTGCGGGCTTGACTATCGAGTTTGCCTCATCAAAGGGAGGCTGTGGCCACCAACAACCCGCCTGTGGAGGGAGAGGGGTTGGGGTGCTTGGGCTGTAGCCCAGTAGCGATGCCATGGGGGGCTTCGGGCCAAATCTAGGGTCGTTACAGAAAAAGTGCACTTTTTATTATAACGACCCTGGCGCGTACGTAACAGCGTTACGGCTCCGCTCTCCAGGCATCGCTACCGGGCTGCAGCCCAAGCACCCCAACCCCTCTCCAGCCCACTGGCGGGTTGTTGGTGGCCACAACCTCCCTTTGATGAGGTAAACTCGATAGTCAAGCGCGTACCACGGGGACTTCCCAGGAGGTCACCCATCCCAGTACTACTCCAGCCCGAGTACGCTAAACATGGGGTCCTTCAACTCTCATCACCAATTGAGTTGGCTCAATTGGTGATGAGAGTTGAAAGAACTCCATAGTTAAGCATGCTCGGGCTGGAGTAGTACTGGGATGGGTGACCTCCTGGGAAGTCCCCGTGGTACGTGCTTGACTATCGAGTTTACCTCATCAAAGGGAGGTTGTGGCCACCAACATCCCGCCAGTGGGCTGGAGAGGGGTTGGGGTGCTTGGGCTGCAGCCCGGTAGCGATGCCTAGAGAGCAGAGCCATAACGCTATTACGTACGCGCAAGGGTCGTTACATGAAAACTGTAAGTTGTAGCTTGAATGCTGCTGTTAGCTTTTTGAATATGAGAACTAGTTGATTTCTTTCTCCAAAGAATTCTTTATATAGCGGCAGCAGCAACGGCTCTCATTTGAGTTTGAATCTTGTCTTCTACTGAAATCTGCAAGCTGGGCTGCAAAAAGCATAAAGCAAAACAAATACTACAGGCAGATATCCTATAAAAGGATAAAGCTTTCTAAGAAGCTGCAAATAACTCTGATAAAATAATACAAGAGAAAGTCACATAAGAAGAGACTCTTTACGGCCAAGGAAGACTTTTTGAGTCTAACGGCTATAAAGGACAGCCTGACAGATAACGCAGAAATCATATCTCAGCTAATAAGACAAACAACTTTGTCAGAATAAGATTAGCTCATGCATTAGGAATGGAGCAGATATTGCATGGAAATAATATCACAATTTATTCAAACAATCTTTTATAAAATATGCTAAGATAAATATGAAATAAATCACATCATAGAAGACGACAAAATTATTCAAAACTTACAGCAAAACGTTGAACGACCCTCGGAGATCGTCGAACGAGGCACAGAGATCGTCGACCTATCAGACAAATAGTCGAACGATCCAGATAGTCGAACTATCAAAGAAGATAGTCGAACTACCTCAGCAGATAGTCGAACTATCAGGACAGATAGTCGAACTACCAAAGCAAAACAGATAGTCGACCTATCAACAGATAGTCGAACTATCACAGAGAACAGATAATCGACCTATCAACAGATAGTCGAACTATCAAAGCAAACAGATAGTCGACCTATCAAACAGATAGTCGAGCTATCAGATAGTTGAACTATCCAAACAGATAGTCGAACTATCAAGCAACACATATAGTCGACCTATCAACAGATAGTCGAACTATCAAAGAGAACAGATAGTCGACCTTTCAATAGATAGTCGAACTATCAGATAGTTGAACTATCCAAACAGATAGTCGAACTATCAAAGCAAAACAGATAGTCGACCTATCAAACAGATAGTCGAACTATCAAAGAGAACAGATAGTCGACCTATCAACAGATAGTCGAACTATCAGATAGTTGAACTATCCAAACAGATAGTCGAACTATCAAAGCAAAACAGATAGTCGACCTATCAAACAGATAGTCGAACTATCAAAGAGAACAGATAGTCGACCTATCAACAGATAGTCGAACTATCAGATAGTTGAACTATCCAAACAGATAGTCGAACTATCAAAGCAAAACAGATAGTCGACCTATCAAACAGATAGTCGAACTATCAAAGAGAAGAGATAGTCGACCTATCAACAGATAGTCGAACTATCAGATAGTTAAACTATCCAAACAGATAGTCGAACTATCAAAGCAAAACAGATAGTCGACCTATCAAACAGATAGTCGATCTATCAAAGAGAACAGATAGACGACCTATCAACAGATAGTCGAACTATCAGATAGTTGAACTATCCAAACAGATAGTCGAACTATCAAAGCAAAACAGATAGTCGACCTATCAAATAGATAGTCGAACTATCAAAGAGAACAGATAGTCGACCTATCAACAGATAGTCGAACTATCAAAGCAAACAGATAGTCGACCTATCAAACAGATAGTCGAGCTATCAGATAGTTGAACTATCCAAACAGATAGTCAAACTATCAAACACAACAGATAGTCGACCTATCAAACAGATAGTCGAACTATCAACGCAGACAGATAGTCGACCTATCAAACAGATAGTCGAGCTATCAGGAAGACGATCGTCGAACGGCTGATCGACGATAGTCGAGCGACGTTCGACCATAGTCGAACGAAAAACAACTTAACCAAATATTCATCTGGAAAAGTAATTCTACACAACTAGAGAATCTAGCCTATCAACTAACCTTTGACCATAGATAAATCTTGGGTCAAGAGACTAAAAGAGAAGACTGAACTCAAATCAAAACTAGGGTACCAACAATCTCCCCCTATTTGAGTTAAGTCTCTCAACAACTAAAACACACAACTAATTACTGAAAGTAAATAAAGAAATGCATGAAAAGAAATAACTAAGCAGATAACATCAATCAAACAGATAAGCAATTAACTGTCAATTAATGAAATATTAAGATGCTTTAGAGTTAGGTTTAGGATCAGAAGAGTTAGAAACAAAAGTAATCTTTCTAGAGGGATCTTGGGCTTCTTTCCTTGACAACTTTAGGTCTTGTTCTCCAATGATTTTCAATTCTGACGCTCTTGGGACAACTGCCTCAGGATGCTTTTCCATGTACTTTGAAGGATCAAATACCTCAGGTCTGACATGGAATTTATCGAGCTCCTTCATTCTGAATTTTGACATAGTGGTCAATCCTGCAGTGTCTTTTCCTTCTGCTTTAGCTTTCTTAATTTGAGCTGCTCCAACAAGTTCAAGAAAACGAGCCATCCTAAAATTAGGATCAAGCTCTGGGCTTTCATACACAATTTCAGAAGATGTATCAACTGATTCTTTATCCTGAATAACTAGATAAGAAGGAGGAGCAGACTTAGCAAATATCTTGCTAGAATTTTTCAGATAAAATATTTTGCTTACCTTTTGAAACAGCCTTCATAGAATGATCTGGCTTTGGAGAGGTTGAGCTTTTGTGTTCTTTAGAATGAGGAGGGGAAAAGGTTGGTCTTTGATACACCACCTCCTTTACTTGTTCCTTAACAACATCAGGTCTTTGATAGCCAGTTTGAGTTTTACCTTGATATCCTTGAGAGCTTCTCCTTTGAGATGACTGAGATGGATTGAACCTTTCAGACTGAGCAGCAGGGTTTGTAGATAAGTTTCCTGAGGCTCCTGCACTGGGAGGTGGAGTAGGACCTCTAGGTGTCCATCTTGGTACAGGACTGTCATACCTCTTTGACTTCTTTCTTTGCTTCTGCTGATTTTTAGAGAAAGCCATCCAGTGCTGGAAATCTTTTGACTTAGGATCAATTCCTTTCAGAATATAATAAGGAGTGTCATTATCTGGATTAGGAGGAGGAGGAGCCACATCTTTCCTTTTCTTTTTAGCAATTCTTTTTCTCTTAGACTCATTAGATTCATCAGAATCAATTTCATCCTCAGAATTTGAAGAGATAGAGAGATCATATGGATCAACTGCTTCTTTTAAAGCTCTTTCCTTTTCCTTTAGAGCAACTTTTTCTATTTCTTCTTCCATGGCATCCTGTGCCAGGAGAGCATCTAAATCCAAACCGGGGGAATCATCCCATACAGTAGACTTTTCAATTTGAGCATCTGAATCCTTTTCTTTTTCATCAGCAACTGTCATGGTGACCAGTTCTACTTGCACTTCTAGCTGAGCTGGCTTGACAGCCTCAGAAACTTGAACAGCTGGTTCTAGTTCAGATTGAACTTCTAGAGCTGGCTGGAGATCAGGCTCTTGAACATCTAGAACTTCTTCCATTTTATCTGTAGTATTATGAATAAAATTTTGCTAAATGACAACGAATCATCCCTTCCAGGTATTCCCATACAAGCATATCAGTTATCAAGTCTAAGAAGTGAGTAAAGGGAATACCTTCAGAATCGACCTTTGCGTATCCTAACTCCCATAATTCATCTAGAAAGGAAGTGATAACTCCTTCTAGGTATAGGGCTACCAAGGGAGTAGAACATTCTTCCAGGCACGCTTTGACAATAAATTCAGACTTCAATAATGCATCAGAAATTTCTTTTTCAAATAAACTTTGAGGAGGAGCTGATTCTTCTAATTCTTTCTCTACCACTGCAGGAGGATCTGCTGGAGGGGAGGCCAAAGGCTGCTTAGAGACATCTTCATGAAGCATCTCCCCCTGCCTGATTTCAGTAGATACTGAAACCAGGCCCCTAGAGGAAGAGGGCTCAGCAGACTTTGAGAGTGCTTGAATAGCAGCAGTCAAAGAAGATATGGAGGAAACAAGAGGGGCAATTGCCTCTTCAATCATAGTTTTGATTGAGGGGGTAATTAGCTCCAGGATGCTAGATATGAAAGCTAGAGAGATTTCAGATGATGAAGAAGATGGGGGAATCTCAGAGGATGGAAGATCAACAGGAATGGTGAATTCTTGATGAGCTGGAGAATGAACTGGAGATGGAACTGGAGATGGATAGTGATGGGGAGTTGGATGAGAGGATGCAGGGTGATCAATATGATCTAAAGAAGGAATTGGAGACTGAGGAGGAGTAGAAATCTCAGAAACCAATAAATCAAAACTGGGATGAGAGATCCCAGCAAGATGAGACGGTAGAGGAGATGCAGGAGGAGATGCAGATGACTTAGGAAGATGAGAAGCAGAAGGTCGTACTTCAATTGAAGTTGATGGAACTTCAACTGAAGTAGACGACAAAGCAGATGAAGAAGATGGAAGGGAGAGGTTTGCTGAGCCAGCTTCTTGTAGGGGAGGAGTGACTGAGACAGTCCTGGTGCTCTCAGATGTAGCTGGAGCAACCCCTGCGGGAGCGGGCTTCAGAAAGGTCCTTTTCCATTTGGTGAACAAGGCTGGATTCATCATCTTGCTGACGTTGATGGAGGTAGCAGCTGAAACTAACAGATGGGGATATTTCTCCTTCAGAAAAATCCCAACTACCCTACCCAGGGTAATTTCTTTCTTGCTGTTCTTTCTACTGATCAAATCAAACAGAACTCCTACCCAATTAATCTATTTCTTATTCACAATTGCACACATCAGTGCAAACTGCTGCCTTGTAATGTTGTCATGGGCAGAGTGCTTTCCCAGTAGCACTTTTCCGACTATTTCAGCAAGAAACTTAATCTTAAACGGAAAATTTACTTTAAGCAGCTTAGAGGGAATGCCTTCTGCATGTCCCAGCTCGGTCAGCATTCTCCCAAACTCTGGGGTATCCTGCTCGTAATCTTCTTCCCCATTTATTAATCCAAATATTTCAGTTAGAATAGCGAGAGTCAATGTTACCTCTTCTCCGCCAACTATTCCGGTCATTGAATCATCATTTGAAGACGAAGTAAATGCCCATTCTTTGATCTCTGAATTATTTATCTTTATTTTGGAGGACATAAGCTTTTCTAAACCTTGATCTTTGCACAGATTAAGAATTTCCACAATTCCAGATTTGCAGCAATTGAACGACTCAAAATCCACACTGAATCCTGCATCGAACTTCACTACTGCTAGAAGCGCTGGAGCTATCGCCATTGAAAGGGCTGGAGAAGACGAGAGAGAGACGGCGAGGACGAAGCGGCAGAAATCGCAAGGCAAAGAGCAAGCGGGAAGATGGAATGCAAAAAGTCGCTCTCCGTCGACGATAAAAACAACGATCTCTTAACCTAGGTCGACTATCGGGTTTATATTAAAACAACGATCGTCGATCTATTTAAAAGATACTGGAGACGATGGTCGAACGGTCGTTCGACGATCGATCCTAAAGCAGAGTAGTCGATCAATCGTTCGACTATTTCTGTCTTCACAAACAACAAGCTGTCGTCAACCATAGATCGACGATGAGCTTGACCTGTTCGACGATCTTCGAAAGCCGGTCGACGATCTTCAAGCAGATAAGCTATTATCAACCATAGGTCGACGATAGGCTTGATCCGATCACTATCTTCGAACGTCGTCCGACTATCTTCGAACAAGTTTCAACAAGGCAGACGTCACACTTAGTCTCTTCCATTAATCATGCCTAGTTGAACTAAAAAGAACAGATGCTTCTGTTCATCTAAAGGCTTGGTGAATATATCACCTCTCTGAAGGTCTGTGGATATGAACTCAAGGCTGATCTTGTTCTTTTCCACACAATCTCTCAGGAAATGGTGCCGGATCTCAATGTGTTTCGTTCTAGAGTGGTGCACGGGATTTTGTGCAATAGAGATAGCACTGGTACTATCACACATGATTTTTGTGTTCTTGTGTGAGTACCCATAATCCAAAAGTTAGTTTTGTATCCACAGGATCTGTGAACAACAACTGGCAGCTGCTATATATTCAGCTTCTGCAGTTGAGGTTGATACAGAGGCCTGCTTCTTACAGAACCAAGAGACCAATCTCTCTCCCAGGAACTGGCAAGTTCCTGAGGTACTTTTCCTGTCAACTCTACAGCCAGCATAATCAGAATCAGAATATCCAATTAATTCAAATTCTGAATCAGCTGGGTACCAAAGTCCTAGATTTGGACATCCCTTCAGGTATCTCAAGATTCTCTTGTGAAGAATCAGATGAGATTCCTTGGGGTTGACCTGGAATCTAGCATAAAGGCATGTAACAAACATTATATCTGGCCTACTTGCAGTTAAATACAATAGGGAACCAACAATGGCCCTATAATTCTTTTGATCAACTGGCTTTCCCTGATCATCAGAATCAATAACTACATTAGTAGCCATAGGTGTATGCATTGCTGAAGCATCAGCCATCCCAAACTTCTTTACCAATTCCTTGGCATATTTGGATTGGGAGATGAAGATGCCATCAGCATCTTGCTTTACTTGGAGACCAAGAAAGTAAGACAGCTCACCCATACTACACATCTCAAACTTGGAATGCATCAAGTTAGAGAACTTTTTGCACAGTTTGGGATCAGTGGAACCAAAAATAATGTCATCCACATACACTTGAACTTACAGGATTATGTCCTTGTGGTGCTTGACGAAGAGGGTTCTATCAACTACTCCCCGAACAAAGTTGTGCTCTAACAGGAAACTAGCTAGAGTCTCATACCAGGCTCTTGGTGCTTGTTTGAGTCCATAAAGAGCTTTTTACAACTTGAATACATGTAAGGGCTGATTTGAAGAAACAAACCCAGGTGGCTGTTCAACAAATACCTCTTCCTTTAGCTCACCATTTAGAAAGGCACTTTTTACATCCATCTGAAAAACTTTAAATTTCATATAGGCTGCATAGGCTAAGAAGATCCTTATTGCCTCTAGCCTTGCAACAGGAGCAAATGTTTGGTCATAATCTATACCTTCCTCCTATCTGTAGCCCTGAGCTACAAGTCTAGCTTTGTTCCTTACAATGATTCCATTTGCATCCAACTTATTTCTATACACCCACTTGGTGCCTATGATCAGTTGGCCTTTAGGTCTTGGAACCAAAGTCCACACTTTACATCTCTCAAACTGATTGAGTTCCTCTTGCATAGCAATGATCCAGTGGGGATCTAGCTCGGCATCTTTAATGGTGAGGGGCTCAATCTGTGAGAGGAAACAAGCGTGCATCACATCTTGTCTTAACTGATGTCTTGTTTGAACACCAGCTGATATGTCTCCAATCACTTGAGATGTAGGATGATCTCTAAGTGTGACAATATCAGCAGGTGGGATGTGATCTTCAGCAATAGTTGGGATTAATTTCTCAGGAGGAATTTGATCTACTATTGGTGGAACAACAACAGCTTCTGCAATGTCTTCATCACTGTCTGATTCAGTGATATAAAGAGTTGAAAGATGAAGAATTTCTTGAGTGACTTCTTTGCTAGATTCTTGTACCTGTAATGAACTAGAGGAAGGGGAAGTTTCCTTCTGCTTGTAAAACATTTGAGATTCATCAAAGGACACATGAACAGACTCTTCAATTTTAGAAGAAGATTTATTAAAAACCCTATAAGCTTTGCTTACTTGGGAATATCCAAGAAAAATTCCCATTGAAGCTTTTGCTTCAAACTTTCTAAGGTATTCTTTATTATTGTTATGAATATAAACTACACAACCAAATACTCTAAAATAATTTATTTTAGATTTCTTTCCTTTAAGCAACTCATAAGGAGTTTTACACTTAAGCTTGTGTATCAGACTTCTATTCAAGACATAGTTGGCTGTACTAATAGCTTCTGCCCAATAGAAAAGAGGCATATTAGCATCTGCCAACAATGTGCCAGCAGCTTCAATCAGGGTTCTGTTCTTCCTTTCAACTACCCCATTTTGTTGGGGAGTTCTAGGAGCTGAGAAGCTATGTTTGATACCTTCTCTCTCACAGAATTCTTGCATGAGAAGAGAGTCAAACTCAGTATCATGATCACTTCTGATCAAGGCCACATGAGTAGAGTACTTAGTCTGCACACATAATAGAAAATCTGTAAGGGCTTTGAAGTTATCAGCCTTAGTTCTCAAAAAGAACACCCAAGTGAATCTAGAGAAGTCATCTACAATGACTAGGATGTAATACTTCCCTCCTAAACTCTGTACATTTATTGGGCCAAATAGGTCCAAATGTAATAAATACAGGATTCTAGGAGAATCATTTTTATTTACTGATTTAAATGAATTCTTGGTTTGCTTGCCTAATTGACAAGCCTTGCATAGGCTCTCCTTCTTGTAGGGGCAAGAAGGTAAACCTCTAACAAGGTTGTGCTTAGATAACCTAGATATATTCTTAAGGTTAACATGACTAAGCCTTTTATGCCATAAGGTATTGTTATTGGTTACTTCATTAAATAAGCAGATTTCAGAGTGAGTTGAGTTAAAATCTACTAAATAAATGTTACCTTGTCTAATACCTACTAACACGACATTATTATTTAAAGTAATATTATAAAGAGAGTTAGAAAATGATACCTGGTATCCAGCATCACATAACTGACTTACTGAAATGAGATTATGCTTCAATCCAGTTATATAAGCAACTCTCTTGAATGTTACAGCTCCAATTGTCATCCTGCCATAGCCTTCAGTTTGACCACAACTTGAATCTCCAAAGATTACCTTTGGGCCAAGCTTGGCTTCGAACCTTGACAGGTGTTCCTTATTTCCTGTCATATGCTTGGAGCAACCACTATCCAAATACCACTTATTCTGAGTGATAGGATAGGTCTTTACCTGCAAATAAATAAATTAAACATTGTGGACCCAGGTAACCTTGGGTCCCTTGTTTTTCACATAAGAAAAACCGGAAATAAATGAATAAGCAGGCTGAGGGTGATAATCTAACAGGTAAGATCTCCTAGGTGGGATTCTCCATGCAGATGATGGGTCAATTAACCTAGGGTTTCTATTTTCATTCTGGTTTCTAATGTTCTGGGTGTAGTTTTGAAATTCTTGTTGAAAACGTCGATCGGCGTTTGACGATTGGTACCCAGATCGTCGATCTCCGTTCGACCACTGGGCCTGCGATCGTCGAGCAGCGTTCAACGCACTTTGTAATTCCTTAATTTTTTGTTTTCTTTTCTCTCTCTTAGCTTTATTTAAGACTTTATTAACCTGATTAACTTGCTCAGTGTTTTTTATTCCACTAGATGAAATAAAATTCACTGGAGTTGAAAGATGGTTTTTAAGAACAATTGGGGGTTCACTAGAAGATGCTCCTAAGCCTAATTTGTTATTGCCTGACCTAGTGTTAGACATGCTGGTTATTTCAAGCAGCTTAAGGCTTCTACCATTCAGAGACTCTTCTAATCTTTTGGACTTAGCTAATTCATTCTTAAGGAATTTTATTTCTTCACTAACATTAGTGAGTTCTGCTGATAACCTAATGTTTTCAAAAGAAATTAATTCAGATTTAGCTAGTTTATTTCTAAGTTCTTTTATTTCCTTTTCAGAACTAATTAAATCTAAACATAAAGATTTAAAATCTGATTTAAATTCATCAGATGTAAAGTCGTAAGAAGACAATACCTCATCTTCTGTTGGCATTTCTTCATCAGAATCTGAACTCTCTGCAGCTGAGTGATTACTGCAGGCATCAATTGCCATCAGGCAAACTTCCTTTGACTTCTTTTCTTCCTCATCCTCACTGGAGCTTGAGGAGGAAGATTCCTCATCATAATCGCTCCAGGTTTCAGCAACAAAGCCTCTCTCCTTCTTCTTGTTCTTGTAGGTGGATGGCTTAGAATGCTTCCTGTGCTGATCCTTGTCTTTCCTTTTATCTTTATTCTTTTCCTCTGGACAATCTGGAAGAATATGTCCAGCCTTCCTGCAACCATAGCAAATTATTTCTTTAGAAGGAGTACGATCATACCTTGGTTTATCTTCATACTTTGAAGATTTCTTTCTGAATTCATTCCTTCCCATCATGAGAAACCTTTTGGCAAATAATGCCATCAGTTCCTCATTGGACTGGCATCCTTCAGAAGCATCAGCAGCCTTGAGAGCAAGGGTTTGCTCTTTTCTTGTGGGAGTTGGGGTCTTTGCTTCAGCTTCAGCTTCCCTGGACTTCAGCACTTGCTCAAAGGACTTGAGCTTGCCGAGAAGGGTTTCTGTTGAGATTTCTGTTGTGCTTCTGGCCTCCTTGATAGGCCAGATCCTCAGATCCCATGTGCTAGGGAAGCACATAAGTATCTTATCATTGACCTTTGTCAATGAAATATCCTTATCAAGAGTCCTCAGCTCATTGATGATTGAGTTGAGCCTTGTGTATATTGCTTCAACTGATTCAGCATCAGTTTTCTTGAAGTTTTCATACTTGGAGATAAGGTTGGACCTCCTATCCTTTCTTTCATCAGCTGAACCAGCTATAATCTGGTTCAGTGTATCCCACATTGCTTTTGCTGAGGGACAATCAGCAACCTTCTGGAATACTTCATCAGACATTGTCTGAGCAAGAATGTTCATTGCCTTAGCATCTGCTATCTTTGCCTTTTTGTATTCATCATTGTAATCTGGAGGAGGCACTACACTCATATCAGTTGATGATAAAGCAGTAGCTACAGCAGGTGCTCTTGGTGGTCCTGTCAAAATAGAAGTAAAGATACTCTCATTAATAGAGTTCATATATAATTTAATCCTTGCCTTCTAGATGCTAAACTTAGCTAAGTTGCATGCTGGAGGTCTGGTGCTAGAGTAATCCTTGGACTGGGCCATTATAGTGAAAGTGAATATCTATAATCCTTAGTATCTATCAGGATCTTGTGACTTAGGTGTTAGCCTATACAGTCAGCCAACCTCCCTCTGATACCAATTGAAAGAAAAGGGATAGATACTACTCTAGAGGGGGGGGGGTGAATAGAGTAATCAAAAATTGCACTAGCAAAGTTGACTGTCTACTCAACTCCCTTGGAGTTAATTGCGGAATGAAGGTTATAGATATTTGAGATGAAACCCTAAAGCCTAACACAAGTGTTGTGCACAAAGGCAGCCAACTATAATTACAGTTAAGGCTTGGAATCCTAAACAGCAACTAGCAATCCTAGTTAAAATCTAATCACAGCCAATCAGCACAGAGAATTAATTAAACAATCCAGACGACACAAGGAATTTATAGTGGTTCCCCAAACAACTTGGGTACGTCCACTCTTCTACCAACAAGGTAGGAATCCACTCAGGTTTTTGATCAGGTGCCCTGCCACGAACAAGATCTGCTGCAGGTAGATCTAGAGACACTTTAGACTTTTGATCAGGTGTCTAAAAAACAACACAGGTTTTTGATCAGGTGCCCTGCCACCAAGGTATACTTTTGAAGAGAGTAAGAACCCTTTACAGGAGGGGGAAAGGAGGTTAGAATGTCTTCTCTATTTTACAATAGATTAGAGAAGCACAAGAACTTGCACTAAGCTAGAAAGCTCTAAAGAGTCAAGGCTCCCCCTAGCTAAAAGAATGTCCAGGTGAAGTCTTGCTTCAGTGCAGAAAATCTGAAGGAAAAAGCTACAAGAAGATAAATAATATGAAATAAAATTTCTTCTTTAGGCAGCTATCTTCTTCTTCTTCTTCTTCAAAAAACTCCGAGTGCAAATCTTTCTGGAGGCAGGAGAACTCAGGTTGAAGAAGAGTGAAGAACTAAAACTGAGAGCAGTTGAAAACTGTAAGTTGTAGCTTGAATGCTGCTGTTAGCTTTTTGAATATGAGAACTAGTTGATTTCTTTCTCCAAAGAATTCTTTATATAGCAGCAGCAGCAACGGCTCTCATTTGAGTTTGAATCTTGTCTTCTACTGAAATCTGCAAGCTGGGCTGCAAAAAGCATAAAGCAAAACAAATACTGCAGGCAGATATCCTATAAAAGGATAAAGCTTTCTAAGAAGCTGCAAATAACTCTGATAAAATAATACAAGAGAAAGTCACATCAGAAGAGACTCTTTACGACCAAACAAGACTTTTTGAGTCTAACGGCTATAAAGGACAGCCTGGCAGATAACGCAGAAATCATATCTCAGCTAATAAGACAAACAACTTTGTCAGAATAAGATTAGCTCATGCATAAGGAATGGAGCAGATATTGTATGGAAATAATATCACAATTTATTCAAACAATCTTTTATAAAATATGCTAAGATAAATATGAAATAAATCACATCATAAAAGACGACAAAATTATTCAAAACATACAGCAAAACGTCGAACGACCCTCGGAGATCGTCGAACGAGGCACAGAGATCGTAGACCTATCAGACAGATAGTCGAACGATCCAGATAGTTGAACTATCAAAGAAGATAGTCGAACTACCTCAGCAGATAGTCGAACTATCAGGACAGATAGTCGAACTACCAAAGAAAAACAGATAGTCGACCTATCAACAGATAGTCGAACTATCACAGAGAACAGATAATCGACCTATCAACAGATAGTCGAACTATCAAAGCAAACAGATAGTCGACCTATCAAACAGATAGTCGAGCTATCAGATAGTTGAACTATCCAAACAGATAGTCGAACTATCAAGCAACACAGATAGTCGACCTATCAACAGATAGTCGAACTATCAAAGAGAACAGATAGTCGACCTATCAACAGATAGTCGTACTATCAGATAGTTGAACTATCCAAACAGATAGTCGAACTATCAAAGCAAAACAGATAGTCGACCTATCAAACAGATAGTCGAACTATCAAAGAGAACAGATAGTCGAGCTATCAACAGATAGTCGAACTATCAGATAGTTGAACTATCCAAACAGATAGTCGAACTATCAAAGCAAAACAGATAGTAGACCTATCAAACAGATAGTCGAACTATCAAAGAGAACAGATAGTCGACCTATCAACAGATAGTCGAACTATCAGATAGTTGAGCTATCCAAACAGATAGTCGAACTATCAAAGCAAAATAGATAATCGACCTATCAAACAGATAGTCGAACTATCAAAGAGAACAGATAGTCGACCTATCAACAGATAGTCGAACTATCAGATAGTTGAACTATCCAAACAGATAGTCGAACTATCAAAGAAAAACAGATAGTCGACCTATCAAACAGATAGTCGAACTATCAAAGAGGACAGATAGTCGACCTATCAACAGATAGTCGAACTATCAGATAGTTGAACTATCCAAACAGATAGTCGAACTATCAAAGTAAAATAGATAGTCGACCTATCAAACAGATAGTCGAACTATCAAAGAGAACAGATAGTCGACCTATCAACAGATAGTCGAACTATCAAAGCAAACAGATAGTCGACCTATCAAACAAATAGTCGAGCTATCAGATAGTTGAACTATCCAAACAGATAGTCGAACTATCAAACACAATAGATAGTTGACCTATCAAATAGATAGTCGAACTATCAACGCAGACAGATAGTCGACCTATCAAACAGATAGTCGAGCTATCAGGAAGACGATCGTTGAACGGCTGATCGACGATAGTCGAGCGACGTTCGACCATAGTCGAACCAAAAACAACTTAACCAAATATTCATCTGAAAAAGTAATTCTACACAACTAGAGAATCTAACCTATCAAGTAACCTTTTACCATAGATAAATCTTGGGTCAAGAGACTAAAAGAGAAGACTGAACTCAAATCAAAACTAGGGTACCAACACACCCAACTTTGTGTACACAAACCTTTAGTTCCCCCTTTCTGGAGATAACTCCCAGGTTACTCCCGTAGTGGCAAACGGAAGCGGTGGGTTGGGCCTCGCCCACCTCAAAACCAGTAAAAACACCACTGGTCTGACCTATCGTACGCCCTCAATGCCTGGTGCACGAGGCGGACTCCTGCATACTCTTGCCGACTGGTCCGCCGGACTTAACCTTGGCTAAGTGCTAGTCACCATGCCGAGTCAACGATATCGGTGTCGGTGCAATTGAACTCCCCGATATCAAAAACCCACCACCTTAATCTTTTCCTATTTGTATGCATATATAGTAGTTTAATATTTAACAATTTAAAGTGTCAAATCTCCCGGACTAAACCGTCCGTATTAACCACATCCGAGACCAAATTCCCCGGACTAAATCGTCCGGCTCATCTCCAGACTTCATCCCTTAGAACACCACGGGACGGCGCCCCCTTGAACACCTCGGGACGACTTAACCATTACCAACTCTAATTAATGAGTGTGTGCAATGTGAATCCCTATTAGGCTAATTACTCTTTCATTTGTTTTAAGATTTACGTTAGCCCAGGACTGCCTCCGAAATATACCCTGTGTGGGGTTCTCAAAAGGCACTAGGAACCAAGACGGCGACATTACGACCCGAAGTTCCCTTTCGCAAGGCACTTATTGTTATTGGTTGTTTTTCCCTTACCCGTTCCCTTTATAAATTGCATCAAACTAAACCTAGGGTGGATTTGACTCTTCACTCTTACGGGAACGACGATCTTTCATCGGTCCCGCGCACCTTCTAGAGCGCATCAACTCATTCTTCACAAAACTTGTAACCTCCTATGGTGATCCATCCTCTTTCTTTAAATCCAACCAACACAAGCTATCCTTACGCTAACCCAAACCTTATCCTGTTACTCATTTCCCAAAGTTACTAACTACAGACCACTTTATACTAAGTAATGTCTATGATAGGATGTCCTTTGTGTTTTCATCCGAACAGCCTAAGTTATTTACTGGGGGCCTATCACGACATAATTGAATCAATTCCCGGTTATAACAATTTTCTCAATTAATCTATTAATTAATTAATTTTACTAAAATCCAAGGTCTTCCAAATTGGAACAAGGAGTATACTTTTCAGTCATGTATAAATCATAATAAATTTAGGTCAAATACTAATATATCTAAAAATGATATATCCAAGGTTTGGCAATTTTCACTAAGGTCTAAGGGGCCTAAACATATTTTAGCAATAATTCATTTCTTTCATGTCTAATGAATAAACCACATCAAATTCTCCTCCAAATAATTTGGATTAATTACAGCGTACTAATAACACCATGAAAATAGTACTATAAAAGTTTCATAATTTTACTGCTGGAAATTAATTTATAATAAATCATTTACTAAAACCCTAATCTAGCATGCTTGTGAATCAAGTACTATATTCATAACTCCAAAAATTCAGAATAAAATCCCACTGATTCAAAATGATTTAAAAACTCTATTTAACAACTTTCATAATTTTCCAGAAACTATTTATGTCATAAAATATTTTTAAACCATAAGGCCCTTTAATAACACTTGTGAAAGAACTACTCTATTTATTCAACATAAAATTAAACTAAAATTCATGAGCATTCCGACTGGCCAACAACATCTAATTCCAGAGTTTCAAGGGGGCCTTATTTGAATTAAAAATCTGTAATAAATAAAACATCAAATAGGGCAATACACATATTCATGAATGAAGTACTAAAAACAATAATTCAAAAATTCTAATAAAATCAGCTAAGGGTCCTAACAACCCTAGAAACACTTTACCTAAGTTTCATAGCTTTTGAGTGCTTTTAAACTACTGCTTTGACCTAAAAGCCCTTCTACTCTAAAACTAGGGTTTAGGTTTTTAGGTACCTACCTACCTCAAAATTCTCTAATATTACAACCAGAGGGTTAAATACCCATTAACTACCTCTCCACCAAAACCCAAGGCCATACAAGGGCATTTGCCCCCATGTCCTTCACAAGTCCCCAAAGTCCACATTTAGGGTTTGAACCTGGGCCCTAGGGTAAACTTACCCTAATCCATCCCATCTTCCCCAAGGGAGTTCTTAGGACCATTTAAAACCAGTGGTCAGAATCTCAACCTCTGTTGAGGTGGGATGATCACACAAGTGTCAAAAGTACCTTTTCCCCAAGCTTCCATTCACTAGGTCAAAACTAGGGTTTAGAGGATTCCTATTCAAAACTCAACCAAATGAATTGAAATTTGAACCAGACCTAGATACCTATCACAGGGACACCTCACCAAAATTTGGGAGGGTATGGAGGTCATTTGGCCCTTAAACTATCTTACCCTAACTTTTCTAGGGTTAGGGCAGAACCCTAAGTTACACTATCCCAAATGGTCTCCAATTTTTACAGGAGTTAGGTCTAGGTAATATTGAGTCTCTGTCAAAATTTCAAAGCATTTGGACCAAGGGTCAAGTGTGGGGAATTATTTTAAAATCTGCCCTACATATAGGTCCTACCCTAGAAAAATGGCCCTATAGGTCAGTAGACTTGTCTAAAAAAATTCCATTACATATAAAACTATAGATAATAAAAATTCCTACAACATTCATGTTGATCATTTTTGATCGACATGCCCCTAAGGGGCCTAAATAATTTTTAGAAGAAATCTGCCCTAGTTGTAGGACATACCCTTACTAAAAAGGCTCTACAGGGCATTCCCCTCATCCAATTTTTCACCACTGCATATCAAATTGTAGGTCTTCAAAAGACCTACAACTTTAATGTTATAAACCTTTTCAGTGGGGGCCTCTAAGGGGCCTAAATTCCATTTACAGTAAATCTGTGTAATTAAATACAGAAAACTGAATATTTAAATCATTAAACATATTTAACAGGGTTGCACGAATCTTAAAGCAAGATCCAACGGCAGCTGGTCATCTTCTCCGATTTGGACCTAAAAAGAGCCCGCACAGGTGGTTTTTACGGGCCCTTTTCTGGCGTCCTAAGGCGGCGCCACCACCGGGAAATATCACCCATTTGTTCCCGGTGGTGGGGTCTATCCATGGCCGGAGTTAGGGAGGCCGGAGGTGGTGGCGCCGCCCTACCCGAGAGCTCCAAAAGTCCATGAAAAATGGAATTTTTCTGAAATTTAAAACTCCTAATCCGTCTTGTTTGAGCACGAAATCATCTCCTAAACATTCCTAGGATCTAAGCATAAAGGAAGAAGTGAGGGAGGACCTTTAACCAAGCTTGTCGGCGAGTGCGGTGGTGGTGCGCCATGGCCGGCGGTGGAGCTTTCCGATGCTTGCAAATTCACTACCAAACAGCCCGGTTTCTTTAGGTGAAGGGTGGAAACGACTTCTCTTGGTCTAGGGAAGCTTTTAAAAGCATCAAATGGGGGAGAGGGAGGGTGTAGGCTTGATGACCATTAATGGCCATTAAGATGAAATTTCGGCCATGGAGAAAAACCCTTGAAATTCACCTCCCCTTGGTCCTAATATGTTTGGAAACTCCTAAAAACTGATATGGGAGATGAATACTAATCAATTGGTGATGAATGGAGGGGTGATTCACCTTCCCAACCATGAATAGCCTTCTTTTTCTCACTTTCTCTCTCCTCCAGTAAAGGGCAAATGAAGCTTTCTCTCTCTTCACCATCATGAACGAATTTTCTCATCTCCCTAGCCTATTGGCAGACCACTAAGGTTTATAATCCCCTTATGAAAAATCATGAAGGGAGTGGTTCACCTTCCACCATAAGTGGCCTCTTTAAACATTTTTTCTCTCCTCTTTATTTCTCTAATTTAGGCTTCTTTCTCTCTCTCCTAGTCACTAGGTTGACTAGGTCAATCCTCTAGGATATGGGCAGCCAAATTAATACATAATAATCATGCAAGAGATTAGCCTAAGGGGAGGGTGGCTTGAGGTTGGGTTAACCCATAAAGACTAAGTTTGACTTGATTTGGGCTTGGGGTTGACTTGGTCAATTTGACCACTGTGGTTGACCCAAGTGGGTCCTTGGTGACTCCTTGGGCCCACATTATGTCTAAGGGGATCTTTAGAGTCAAAATGAACCTACTAGGCCACCCAAAAATCAGAGTTTAGAAAATTACTATTTGCAGACCAAGAGGGTCTCAATTAGGTTTTTAGGTTACTTGGTCTCCTGGGTTCACCTAGGTTAACTCATAGGACCTAGTTATGCTCAAGTCACTCCTAGGGGGGTCCAATTTGAAAATGGGATGTTACAGAAGTCGGCTATGAGAGAAGCTCACCCTGATTTATTTCCCTGAGTTTGTTTGGTATGTACTCTTCTGTTTAACTCTTGGTTTGTTATGTCCCTTCTATGATAGAAGTGTTATGCGAAAAGTTTCGCGGCGAAACTTTCTTTTAGGGGGAGTGACTGTAATGCCCCCAGTTTTTCTGTGATTGTTTAATCTTTGTTTGGTGTTACGTTGGCGCATTTTCGGCCTATCCATTGTTAGAGTGTGGTCTTAGCTCTTTAGGCTCTTTGAGTGGTATGTTTTGTAGTCTATTTGCAAGGTTCCCTAGCGAGCCGGAGTCTGTTTTAGTTACTCAGTGGAGCCTCTCCGGGAATGCTTGTGTTTTGGCTTCGGGAAGTGTTAGCCCAAGTTTTGTTTGTCAGATGACGATTCCGACTTCGTCACTAGATTCATAGCGTGGGTATTTAGCTACGGTGTAAATTTCGTTAAATTTCGAGATCATTTGTTTTTCGCGTTGTTTTGGCGTGTTATTTAATTAGCTGATATAATGATATGCTTGGCCGGTTTTATTGCTGTACTTATATTAAGTGGCTGATTTATAAGATTATATTATCAGTTATAATAGTTTAGTATATGTAATAGTAGATATATTATCAGTTATAATAGTATTATATATACTAGTGGTTGATTTATAATAGTATTATAATACTTAGTGGCCTAGTGGTCTAAGAGCTATTATAATAGAATTATCTTGGTCTTATCCCTATTCTTATTCCCCAAACCAGACGGATAGCTTCTAGTAGAAGCTTTTTGGCGACGGAAAAGCTTGAGCTTCGACCGGTGTTTTCTTGCAATCTAGTGCTTGTTTTTCTCGGGTAAGGGCAGATCTGGGCTGCTCTCACCCGGATCTTCCTCCCTAGGTAAGTATTTCTTGTTCTAGAGTGGCCTTTGTAAGCTAGGGTTTTTTCGGGTTTGCTCATCTTCCCTCTAAAAAGCTTCAGATTTCCTCTTAGGGGGCCGATCTTGCCGCCGGTACCGAGTGTGAAGCCTTGGCTGCTGTTTTCTGGAGGTGGAGGAAAGTGACGCTCTTTGCCCTTGCCAATCTTAACTTTTTACCCCAAATAATCTGCAGTTTTATTTTTTTCCAATTACTCCAATTACTGCAAGTGGCCAAATCTTTCTTTTTCCTAGAAGCTAAACCTATTGTAGTCTCTGTACCGAGAAGGTTTACTATCAATCTAGCCCAGATTTTATTATTTTGTCTCCTTAGTGCTGTTTTGTGTCCAGGTAGTGGCTTGAGGTAGGATTTTAGGTTGCTAGTTTTAGCCTAGATTGGTTGGTAGCTGTAGCCGAGTAGAAGGGGGTAGGAGTGAGGAAGTTAGAATTTTTTTTAGTTCTCTAGATAGCAGGCGTTGAGTGTTGGCTTAAGGCAGAAGTCATTTTGTAGGCTAAGTGTAAAAGCGTTGAGTGTGGTGGACACACTCAACGCCTAGCTGTTTGGTCTGGAGACTGTCCAAAAGCATTGACAGCGTTGAGTGAGGTGAGCTCACTCAACGCCGTCTGCCTTGGAATTTTTTTCTAAGTCTTTTGGCGTTGAGTGAGTTGAGCTCACTCAATGCCATCTGTATTTTGGCTTTGAGTGAGTTGAGCTCACTCAACGCCATCTGCATTTGGCATTGAGTGAGTTGAGCTCACTCAACGTCGTCTAGTCCGGCGATATTTTTCTTCTAAGTCAAAAGTGTTGAGTGTGGTGAAGTCACTTAATGACTTTGGCTGCTAGCGTTGACATCATTGAGTGGGCTAAAGTCACTTAACGCCATCATCCAGTGAGATTTTGCGGCTAAGTCTTTTGGCGTTGAGTGAGTGGAGCTCACTCAACGCGGCATCGAGTAGACTCGACACCTTCCCTGCTTAGTGATAACTCTAATTATTTCTATCTTTTTATTTTACTACTTTATATTAATAGTTAGATATTTTAAATTAATTTTATAATATTAAGTTTATTTTAACTTGTTTCTATAATTTATATCTACTTGTTCTAATAAAATCATTTTTAATCTTGCAGGGCTAATCTACAGGTTATTTGGAGCAAAACAAGTATTTTCCTGTTTTCTGCCTAGACACGCCCTGTGACACGCCCTACCTGGGCGTGACACAGGGGCGTGACACGTGATAATTGTGACTGCTGCTGAATCTCGTCGACCCGCGCCCAACAATCGTCAACCGACTAGGTCACTCCCATTTCTAAATATGACACGCCCGTGTACCATTTACACAGGGCGTGACAGCAAGAAAGAGACCGTTGACCGCTGCCACGTCGGATTAAAATTACACGCCTGGGTCACGGGTGTGACCTAAGGCGTGTCCCTGGCGTTTCCAGCCAATTATTCCCCCGTTCCAGCCATTGCTGCCAGATTGACGTTTCAGCCTTATCACGGCCCATATTACGGGCGTGACCAGGGGCGTGATGCCTACATCAACTGCACTTTATTCCCGCCATTTTCAGCTTCCCGCCGTTTTCCAGAAACAGACTTGACACACCCTAGGTCACGGGCGTGACCTAGGGGCGTGACCCGTCAGTTAACAGATTTTGGCAGTTTCTTCTCCAACGTTCCCGGGCTTTCAAGACGACGGTTCCGAGCCTAACACGCCCTAGGTCACGGGCGTGACCCAGGGCGTGACCAAACAGAAATTTTCCTATAAATTCCAGACAACTTCAGAAGCTTAGGGAGGAATTTTTTGGAGTTGTAGTCTTTTAGTTGCTGTTTTATTTTATCGTATTTTCCATTTCTTAGCTTAGTTTTACTTTGTGTAAGTTTCAATTCTAGTTTGCTTTTCAAATTAATCATGTTTGTCCCTACCTTATCTTGTAATTCACTAATTATGATGAGTAGCTAGATTTCATTTAGCACTTGATTTTTATGAAGCTTGTAATAAAATAATCTCTTCCTTTTTTTATCAAAAGTCTTGTTCTTCATCTTTCTCGCTACGATTTATCTTTGATTTTCATTTCATCGAATTCATATTACGCATATATGATCTTCGATCTAAGATCCGTATCCTAAATGACCGAGAGGTTGCGGATACGAGGAGATCACTCAAAGATAAAAGGAGTAGAATGCACTCCTCGAGAGAGGATGACGTAAATCTTCCGGATTGGAGTCAAATCCAATAGAGGGGTTCACCTCCTAAACCAAGCTTAGGGGTTTCGACTGGCCGAGAGGTCTTAATCGATCAACCTAAGGTTAGTTAGAAGCATGAGCTCGAGAGAGACGCTTCTATACTTTAGGAACCTCCACGGTCGAGTGAGTAGATAAGAACTCGCATTGCTTTATTTCTCAAGAAGATTTATTTTATCCAAGGGAATTCTAGATCAAGTGCTAGCTTCCTTATATTGTATTTTTCTTTCTTAGTTTAGTTCTTAGTTTTTCCTTCTTCAGAAACCAACTTTTCTGTCCGATAAGATAATAGCTTTTCTTGTGAGTACAAGTACTCAACAGGCCCCGAGTCGATATACGACACTTCCTATACTGCATTTCGATAGGTACGCTTGCCTATTCGGGATTCAAGTTTGGTTGTATTTTAACTTCTAGAAAATCTTCATCAAGTTTTTGGCGCCGTTGCCGGGGATTCTCTTTGTCGATATTTTGAAAGCAAGAATCTATTAATCTTATCATTTTTTTTATTTTGTTTGTTTTCTTTAAAAAGTTTTAACTTTAATTTTTTATAATAAAAATTTTTTGTGAAAGGGCCATGCCGGGTTTTCATCCCGGAATACCGCCTAGTACCTTGCGAACCGTCATTGGGTAGCCCTTGGGAAGTCCGAGAAATTTTAATTTATAAATTTTTTAATTTTAAATCTTTTATTTTATTATTCTTTTTCTTAACCCCTATTCATTTTTTTTATTTCTCATTCCATTCTATTAAGTACCGGTTGCTTTTTTTCTTCATAAAAAAATATGTTATCACAATTGGCCGCTCAAATTGCCGAGCTCCAACATAAAATTAATCTTTTGCAAGCCGTAAGACAACACCAAGTTTTATGTAATTTTTGCGGTGCCCCTCATCGAAGTGAGGAATATTATTATTTTTATCATCAAAATTTTTCTTATAATTTTCACTATAATTATGAAAATAATTATTCCTACTTTAATGAGAACCCTTTATCGAATTTTCATGAAAATAATTTTTCCAATAATTTTTCTAATTTTAATGAAATTAATTCTTCAAATTTTGGTGAAAATAATTTTCATGAAAATACCTTTTCAAGCTTCAATGAGAACAATTTTTCTAATTTTAATAGTTTTTCTTCTTCCTCGGATGTTGCTTTCCGGCATGATCACCCGGAAAGATTCCCGAGTAATGAGGATTTTTATTTAGATCTGACTTCTTGTTCTTCTTTTTCAGCACCGCAAGCTTTCTTTCCTAATTTTGGGGATTTCTCTCAAATTTCATGTGATTCTTCTCCCCAAAATTTGAATGAGAATTTTATTAATTTTAGTGATTTTTCTCCTTCGGATAATGTTGCTAATGCGGAACATGACTCTTCATGTTCTCCTTTAGTTTCTTATACCGAAGAAGAAGAAAAACTTTTATTTCAAGAATTTGTTAAGTACGCACTGGGGGGAGTAGAAGAAGAATATATTTCTCCTCCTACTACTCTCAATTGTTCTCCTATTAATGAATTTTCAAACACAATCTATGATTATATAAGAGCAAAAATTTATGAACCTGATGCGTCCGATGATTTAATTTTAACTCAAACTACGGAAGAAACATTAATTTTAGAAAATAAACAACCGGAGCTTGATCAATTTCTTTCACACGACCCTACTCCGTGTGAAATTGTTTCTAACACGTTTATTTTTGAATTTTCTTATTCTAACGATTTTCCTGTAGACGATGAGTCGTTGCCATCCAATGTCATCAACGATCCCTTTGCCGCTCATCTACAAAAATTCACATCACCTCAGGTATGTATAGGTGATTTGAATTTACATCCTCAAGACCACCATTCCAAGAAGAAAAATCATGAAGCAAGCGGAGGAGTAGCTTGGCGAGCGTCTTCGGCGTATTCACCCAAGCGGGAATTAAGGGAGTTGCCCTTACACTTGAAATTTTATTTCCCTTTTTCCTAACCAGTACCGTCTTGATTAAAGACGGGAAAAAGAAAAGCGCTCTTGGGAGACACCCCTTGCTTATCTTAATTTTTATGCATTTATTTACTTTTCTTCTAAAATTTTTTCAATTTGTTTTTCTTTCCCCCCTTTGTACTTGACTTATAAACATTGGGGACAACGTTTATTTTTAAGTATGTGGGTGGATTCTTAGTTTTTGTTTTTATTTAAAAATCCAAAAATATATATATAAAGTAAAAATAAATTAGAAAAATTTTGTTTTCTTTTTATTATTAAAAAAACGGAAAAAAATTAGAAAATCAAAAAAAATTTAAGTTTAAATCTTAATTAGAGAAGTATTTTATTTCTATATTTATTCCCATGCAAAATCTCAAGTATTCATCTTTTACATAGTGTTTAGAAAATTTTTTATGCTTTAATTGAATTTTGAATTTTGGAGTAAAACTGTTGGCCATGCTGTGTTTCTAGTTAAGTGCACGTGTAAGTAGAATTTAGGTAGATTTAAATATTCAGCATATATTTAGATTTTCATTTTTCTAAATGCGTGAAAATGTTTTATTTTACTTTAATTATGAAAACCGGTAAAATCTAAAAATAATTTAGGTGAGTAAGTAGAAGTTTGCTAGAGAGATATTTCGCGGATCAAGAAAGAGGTATTCTTTCTCGATGTCTAGAACTTGCCCTCTAGCTATTCTCAAGACTTTGCATAAGTTAGACTAATTAGCATAAATATGATTTAGGCACTTCTTTTGGCTAGTTTGAGCTTTTATACCCGTACCTAAATTTTTTATCTTTGTTAAGCCATTTTGAGCCTATTTCCCTATTCCTTTGTTTTAAGCTCCACCAAGCACTTTATCAGAGCCTAAAAAGCAACCTAATTGCACACCTAAGACCAAGCTTGAACATAAATATACAAACATGGTTTGTGAGTGATTAGGAGCCTTTTATTTTTGGTGGCCCTTTTCTTATAAAAAAAAAGTTGATTTATTTTTCTCTCCTCTTCAAAATAAAGGAAAAAAAATTTATCATTAAAAAAATGAAGAGGTAGAATTTTTTTTCAATATGATTAGAGAGTTAAAAAAATAAGAAACGAAACAAAGGAATTTAGGAATTTGGCTACGTTCTTAAAAGCCATAGCAAATCTTTATGTAAAAGCTTACTCTAGGTTTTGGTGTGACTAAGCCATCGTTTTTTTATCTTTGATCACCCTCACCAAAAACCTAAGCCTACGCTTCAACCTAATTAAGTCCTTTTGATTTATGTTTTTAAGTTAAACTAGTGCCGTGGCGCGAGTGTGAAAGGGCAAGCCTATGGCCATCGACATTGATGGATTTCTTTGGAGGGTATCTTAATCTTTGTTTGTGCAATGTTATCTTAGTACGCACGCTACACTCTCCCTAAAGATAATTTTAAGATTTACCGGATTTTCATCTTAAAAGTTAAAATAATAGTGAAAATGCATTTTAAGAAAAATAAAAACTTAATTTGTATGCTGAGTAAGTCTTTCTACAAAAATATCTACAAACATAGGCATAAGACTTCGTATTTTACTCCTTAGGTTCAATTTTCTTTTCTAGCATTTAAAATTTTTCCACTCCCTATAGGAAGTTGTTTGCCCGGGACTAGCAAACGGATAAGTATGGGGGTATTTGATAACTCTAATTATTTATATCTTTTTATTTTATTACTTTATATTAATAGTTAGATATTTTAAATTAATTTTATAATATTAAGTTTATTTTAACTTGTTTCTATAATTTATATCTACTTGTTCTAATAAAATCATTTTTAATCTTGCAGGGCTGATCTACAGGTTATTTGGAGCAAAACAAGTATTTTCCTATTTTCTGCCTAGACACGCCCTGTGACACGCCCTACCTGGGCGTGACACAGGGGCGTGACACCTGATAATTGAGACTGCTGCTGAATCTCGTCGACCCGCGCCCAACGTTCGTCGATCGACTAGGTCACGCCCGTGTCAAAATATGACACGCCCGTGTACCATTTACACGGGGCGTGACAGTAAGAAAGAGACCGTTGACCGCTGCCACGTCAGATTAAAATTACACGCCTGGGTCACGGGCGTGACCTAGGGCGTGTCCCTGGCATTTCCAGCCAATTATTCCCCCGTTCCAGCCGTTGCTGCCAGACTGACGTTTCAGCCTTGTCACGCCCCTTGTCACGGGCGTGACCAGGGGCGTGACGCCTACATACTCTGTACTTTATTCCCGCCATTTTCAGCTTCCCGCCGTTTTCCAGAAACAGACTTGACACGCCCTAGGTCACGGGTGTGACCTAGGGGCGTGACCCGTCAGTTAACAGATTTTGGCGGTTTCTTCTCCAACGTTCCCGGGCTTTCAAGACGACGGTTCCGAGCCAGACACGCCCTAGGTCACGGGCGTGACCCAGGGCGTGACCAAACAAAAATTTTCCTATAAATTCCAGACAACTTCAGAAGCTTAGGGAGGAATTTTTAGGAGTTGTAGTCTTTTAGTTGCTGTATTATTTTATCGTATTTTCCATTTCTTAGCTTAGTTTTACTTTGTGTAAGTTTCAATTCTAGTTTGCTTTTCAAATCATGTTTGTCCCTACCTTATCTTGTAATTCTCTAATTATGATGAGTAGCTAGCTTTCATTTAGCACTTGATTTTTATGAAGCTTGCAATAAAATAATCTCTTCCTTTTTATCAAAAGTCTTATTCTTCATCTTTCTCGCTACGATTTATCTTTGATTTTCATTTCATCGAATTCATATTACGCGTATATGATCTTCGATCTAAGATCCGTATCCTAAATGACCGAGAGGTTGCGGATACGAGGAGATCACTCAAAGATAAAAGGAGTTGAATGCACTCCTCGAGAGAGGATGACGTAAATCTTCCGGATTAGAGTCAAATCCAATAGAGGGGTTCACCGCCTAAAGCAAGCTTAGGGGTTTCGACTGGCCGAGAGGTCTTAATCGATCAACCTAAGGTTAGTTAGAAGCATGAGCTCGAGAGAGACGCTTCTATACTTTAGGAACCTCCACGGTCGAGTGAGTAGATAAGAACTCGCATTGCTTTATTTCTCAAGAAGATTTATTTTATCCAAGGGAATTCTAGATCAAGTGCTAGCTTCCTTAAATTGTATTTTTCTTTCTTAGTTTAGTTCTTAGTTTTTCCTTCTTCAGAAACCAACTTTTCTGTCCGATAAGATAATAGCTTTTCTTATGAGTACAAGTACTCAACAGGCCCCGAGTCGATATATGACACTTCCTATACTGCATTTCGATAGGTACGCTTGCCTATTCGGGATTCTAGTTTGGTTGTATTTTAACTTCTAAAAAATCTTCATCACTTAGATTTTGGCATTGAGTGAATGGTACTCACTCAACGCGGCGTCGAGTGGACTCGTTGCCTTCTCTACTTAGTGTTTGGCGTTGAGTGAGTAGTACACACTAAAAGCGACGTCGAGTGGATATCACAACCCGCATTTTCTCCGAATTTAGGAAATATCAGAGTATGAGAAAATACGCGCCATGATGCCACGTCAAGCAGGGGATAACTGCTGACGCTCAGGCAAAACCAACTATAATCCTTATGCAAGAAAATCATGTACTTAATGAATAGAAATTCAGTTATGTTTTAGAGACCGTATCCCTTGGCTCAGTGGATCACCTAGTCCACAAAAGAAAAACTATATTTATACGCTGCGGAAAGAAAAATACTTTAATTAGGTTTTACACCCTAAAGAGCGCATAAGGGTCCCAAGAGAACCACTCATGCTATGCAAGACCCTACATTTAATTTATATAATATATAAGAAAACGGTCTTTATACGTTGTTTGGAAAATAGTGATTAAGTTTTATAGAAACATGCCAATCATGAGCTTTATTTATAACAATAATTATGGTTTGAAAATAACTAGCCACCTAGCATAAATCCTTCTCAGAGCAAGTAGACTATCTCCAGAAAATGGTAGCAGCATAAGTAAATATATCCAGTACAAAGGCAACAACTACCAGTGGGTGCCAACAACCTGACACGAACCCACTAACACATATGTATGTCTGTAAGAAAGTACTGAAAAACTACGTCACCAACACGGCAAACGGAACTCCAAAGTCCAAGAGACCACCAACACCACCACTGCAAACTAGCCACCCAACTGGCTACGGCTCAGAACTTGGGGTATTCCAAAAGAAAACAGAATACCTCAGCAAGTAACAAGGTAAAAACAACTGCATGTAAGAGTCAACCAAAAGGAAGAAGTAACTGAAAAAAACATGCAGTAGAAAGAGTCACAACTGTCCAAAACAGGACAACAAGAAAAGCACAACGAGCAAAGAAAACAGCAACAACCCAACTCAGGAACAACATCCTGCCGGGCCTACTAGGCTACCAAGAGCCAAAAGTGCTGCAAACTACCAAGGAAGAAACTTCTAACACCCTAAACTGTGGAGAGTGGTAGTAGCAAAAACAAACAACGAGGAACCGGATCGGAGGTAAACTCAGTCCTCCATTCACCAAGTCCAAGTCAACAAGCTCGAGGGTCTACACATGAAAGCATAAGGGACCTTCCACCCACACATGCCCAGCCTGTACCTGGAGCACGAAAAACAAGAGTGGCCTTGGCTATGTCACACAACTCCACCCCCCTGAAGAGCTATAAACCACCACTACTAACCACGACCTACGATTCGGCCTTTAAGAAGGAAAAGAAAACGGCCGATAAGGAAATACTAGAAATATAACAAGAAAACCACTCGGGAACGAAAAATAAGGTAAAGGAAGAGTGTTGAAAAGAATCAACACGACAAGGCGCTGAGTGAGACCCACTCAGTGCCTACCTAAACCTTGGCGTTGAGTGAGCTAGTCTCACTTAAAGACAAAACCAAACTCTAACCACAATCCCACTATGGTAATACGGAGATCGACGATCATCAGTCAGAGGTCGACGATCGTCGATCGGCTGAAGGCCAAAAGAAGCCCGACGATCATCATCCTGGAGGTCGACGATCGTCGAAGGCTAAAAGGCGAGCGAAGCTCGACGATCTTCCTCCAGGAAATCGTCGAGCGCTGATCGGCTATCAGACAAGAGCTAAGATCGACACTCATCGAGCGTCGAACGGAGCTCGACATTTTCCCTCTGGAAAAAACGTCGAACAGAGATCGACGATAGTCGAACGACTCTAAGACAAAATGAGGCAGGGACTTTCCAGTAATCGAGTAGTTGTCTACTACTCGTGTATTCAAATTCCAGCACTCGAGTAGTTACCAACTACTCGAGTACCTCATCCCTCTACTTGAGTAGTCGCTTACTACTCGTGTATACAAAAAATATCCAGCACTCGAGTAGTTACCAACTACTCGAGTAACCCAACCAGCTACTCGAGTAGTTGCTTACTACTCGAGTATGCTAAAACCACTACTCGCGTAACTACAAACCTGCACTCGAGTAGATGCCTACTACTCGAGTAAACCAAACCACTTACTCGAGTATCTCGAGTCCACTACTCGAGTAACCCAAAACCCCTACTCGAGTAGTTACCTACTACTCGAGTAAATCAAATCTCCTACTCGAGTAGTTACCTACTACTCGAGTAAACCAAAACCCCTACTCGAGTAGTTACCTACTACTCGGGTACTCCAAGGCTAATACTCGAGTTAATGCCTTCTACTCGAGTATCTCAAAGCCACCACTCGAGTATCTTAACCCACTACTCGAGTATCTCAAAGCCACCACTCGAGTATCTTAACCCACTACTCGAGTAATACACTTAGCAAATTCGGGAAAAGAAATCACCCCCTCTCCTAACACTTCCTCTCGGCTACACCCAAACCAAAGCAAAGATCTGAGCAAAGATAAACGGCATCACGCCGGCAAGGTTGGGTTCCAACCGCACAAGTAGGGGGGGTTCAAATAGGAAGAACTAAATACTATAGTTAGCAAGAAAAAAAAGAGCAACAAGGCCTCTACCCTAGGGCTAACAGGGACTTCAAATACAACAAGAATAATTCAAAAAAAGAAACTTGGCAAGGACAAGAATACCACTTGCCTCAACTTTCAGCGAAGCTTGGACGGCTCTCCTCCTCTTCACACGGAACGAATAGCCGCAACACCTAGAACTAATCTCACGGCCATCAATGGCGGAAACTCCAAAACCGAAAACCCAAATCTCATCAAAACTCCACGAAAATCGAAAATCTTACCTTCGAAATGAAGACCTCGGAGAGAGCAAGCCAATGTCATTTTCGGAATCGAATTCCGTTCACGAACAAGCCCGGAATCGCCGACCGAAGGAGGTACAGGACGGGCGGTTTTCTCCTCTGTTCTTCCGAGAACAAGCCGACGGTTTCTCTCTCAGGAAAAGAAGAAGAAGTGGGCCGTCACTTCTTAAACAGAGCTTTTATACTAAAGCTAACCCGCAGGTTCAGCAATAACCGAACCCTAAAACACCTAATCACTTAATTACAATAAGTGAAAATTCCAAAAGGAATAAGCCAAAAAAATATGGCTGCCACCAAGGCAAGGCAATAACCGCCCAATTAAATTCTCCCGCAGAATTTAATAATCTGCCAAAAGCGAAAGGTTACAGGACAGCCAAATCAATTTAATTAATTGATCACAAATACTATTAACACACCAAATGACACGAAAACCGAAACACCTCAGAATTCGACGAAATTCGCACCGTAGCTAAATATCCACGCTACGAACTCAACGGCGAAGTCGAAATTAACTTTCGACGAACAAAACCCGTGTTATACCCAAATAAGCCAAACAAAAACATCCCCCCGAGAGGCCACACCGTGTCACCCAAAACGACTCGGCTTGCTAGGGAGATCTTGCCTACAGGCTACCAAACAGGGCACTCAGTTCTAAGGAGCTAAACCATACTCCACACATGGCACAAGCCATGGAAAAGCATCATCGTAATGCCAACGAGAATACAAATAAACGCAGGAAAAATCGGGGGCGTTACAGTCACTCCCCCTAAAAGAAAGTTTCGTCCCGAAACTTTACGCACAACACTCCTACTAAAGAAGGGGAAACAACTAATAGGAGTTACAAGAAGGAAAACATACCGATTAAATAACCGAAACAGGTGAGGGTAAGCCATCCTCATAGCTGACTCTAACTCCCAAGTCGCGCTTTCCAAATCCTGATTCTTCCATAGAACCTTAACCATCGGTATGGACTTCTTTCGCAGCACACGCTCCTGAGTATCCAAAATACGAACCGGCATCTCAACAAAAGAGAGGTTGGGCTCCAACTAGGGCCCAACATCCAAGAGCTGCCCACTGCCGCGCACACACTTCTGCAATTGGCTAACATGAAAAACATTATGCACACCTGGGAAGTTCGCTGGCAAATCCAATCTATAAGCTGACACACCAATCCGATCCAAAATCTCAAACGGGCCCACATACCTTGGGTCTAACTTCCAATTCTTACCAAATCTCTTAACACCTACCATCGGGGAAACTTTGAGGAATACAAGGTCCCCGACGGAAAACTCCAAAGCAGATCTACGCCGATTGGCATTCTTTTCATATCTCTCCTGGGCTATACGAAGCTTCTCCCGAATAAGCTTCACTGCGACTTCCATTTCCTCAAGCGCATCGGGACCCAACAAAGGCCTCTCACCAGCCTCAGCCCAAAACAACGGAGTCCTACAGCGCCTCCCATACAAGGCTTCGAACGGAGTCATCTGCAAACTTTCCTGATAACTGTTGTTGTAGGTAAATTCCATGAGTCGCAATCGCTGATCCCACACTCCACCGTAGTCTAAAATATAGCACCGGATCATATCCTCAACAATTTGGTTCACCCTCTCCGTCTGCCCATTGGTCTGCGGGTGGTAGGCAGTAGAATACCTCAGATCCGTACCCAAACCCTCCTACAGACTCTGCCAAAAACGAGAAGTAAACCGGGAGTCTCGATCGGAAATGATGCTAACCGGCACACCGTGGAGTCGGATGACTTCATTCATGTATAACTCCACTATCTTCTTCATCGGGTAATCAATCTTATAAGGCATGAAGTGAGCACACTTCGTCAATCTATCCACTATAACCCAAACAGAATCAAATCTCCTCGGGGATTTCAGCAATCCCGTAATAAAATCCATAGATATACTTTCCCACTTCCAAGTCGGGATCTCTAGCGGAGTCAACTTACCACCAGGCCTTCCATGATCGGCCTTCACACGCTTGCAAGTGTGACACTCAGCAACAAATCGGGCTATATCTCCTTTCATGCCATACCACTAGGAAATTTGCCTTAAGTCACTGTACATCTTCGTAGATCCTGGATGGTAGGAAACGCTGGAACCTTGAGACTCACTGTAAATCATCCTCCTAATATCCCCGACAGCGGGAACGCAAAACCTGCCACGGTACTTCAAAGTACCCGCATCATCGATAGCAAAATCGGGCAACTCTCCCTCCTCAGTCCTGGTGAAGAGGTGCATAAGATCAGGATCGTCCTTCTAGTGCAGCCTAGTCAAAGAAATCCAGGATGGCTCTGCCACTGACAAGGTACTCTGCAAACTACAGCATCCCACTAAAATATCCATAAGGAGGAACTCCTCCACTAAACGATCGGCGGAGAGGTTAAAGATCTTTCCCGTCTTTCGGCTCAGGGCGTCGACCACCACGTTGGCCTTGCCCGGATGATACTAGATTTCTACATCATAATCAGCCACATACTCCAGCCACCGCCGCTGACGCAGATTCAATTCCTTCTGCGTGAACACGTACTTTAGGCTCTTATGGTCAGTGAAGATCTTGCATTGAGCCCCATAAAGTAGGTGCCTCCACAACTTCAACACATAAATAACCGCTGCAAACTCGAGGTCATGCGTGGGATAATTCTTCTCATGAGTCTTCAGTTGCCTTGACCCATAGGCAATTACTTTTCCATCTTGCATTAATACGCATCCCAGACCTACAAGCGAAGCATCCACATAAACATCATAATCTACTCCCTCGGTAGGCAGGGTCAGAACAGGAGCAGTGCATAATCTCTCCTTTAGCTCCAGAAAAGCCTCCTCACACTTTTCGCTCCAAACAAATGCAACATTCTTCTGAGTCAACTTGGTCAAGGGTGTGGCTAGGGAAGAGAAACCCTCCACAAATCTTCTGTAATAGCCAGCCAACCCTAAGAAACTCCTGATCTCCTTAGTAGTATTCGGCCTATTCCAATCCATTACTGCTACAACTTTTTCTGGATCGACCGAGATCCCATCCTTATTCACCACGTGGCCTAGAAAAGAAACCTGAGGCAACCAAAATTCGCACTTGATCAACTTGGCGAACAACTTGTGGCTCCTCAACTCCGATAGGACCAAACGCAGATGCTGCTCATGCTCCTCAGCACTGCGTGAATAAACTAACACGTCATCAATGAAGACCACAACGAACTTGTCGAGGAAATCCTTGAACACTCGGTTCATCATATCCATAAAGGCTGATGGTGCGTTTGTCAGACCAAACGACATCACCAGAAACTCAAAGTGTCCATGCCTCGACCTAAACGCAGTCCGTGGAATGTCTGCCTCACGGATCCTGAGTTGATGATAACCAGAACGAAGATCGATCTTGGAGAACACCGTGCTACCACGCAACTGGTCAAACAAATCATCGATCCTCGGCAGAGGGTACCTGTTCTTGATAGTGACCTTGTTCAACTCTCTATAGTCGATGTAAAGCCGCATCGACCCATCTTTCTTCTTTACAAACAAAACAGGAGCACCCCAAGGCGACGAACTCTGCCTAATAAACCCCTTAGCTAACAGCTCATCCAACTGAACTCACAACTCCTCTAACTCACGAGGGGCCATCCGGTACGGCGCCTTCGCAATAGGACACGTACCCGGCTCTAAATCAATCACAAACTTAACATCCCGATCAGGAGGAAGACCAGGAAGATCATCAGGAAAACATCGGCGAAACCTCGAATAATAGGAATCTCTTCTAAGCGTGGCACGCTAACAGCGGCTCCAACCGCCGAGATTAAACAAACACAATAATCCGAAAGAAACAGTCTCTGAGCACATACCACAGAGATGACAGGAAAATCCTGACATAGAGCAGCATACACGCTGCCGGGCTGACCGTCGTCCCTGATGAAGTCCAAGCGCTTTCCTTTGCACTGAATGATCGCATCATACCGAGAGAGCCAGTCCATGCCCAAAATGACATCGAAGTCCTCCAGATAAATCATTTTCAGGTCTGCCTTCGCAAGAAAGTCCCCCAACAAAACCGGGCTATCCAAAATGCCCAAATCTGATAACACAGATTCACCAGAAGGAAACTTGACACGGAAGGAATCCCGAACACGATCTAGAGTCAATCGATGACGCTCTACAAAGGCTCTAGCTACGAACGAGTGGGTAGCACAGGAGTCAAACAGAACACGCGCCCAGCGGTCCTTCACCTTAAACTTCCCTATAGGAACACATAAACTAAGGAACTACCTCAACAATACCGCAACATACAAGCAAATAAAACTACCAGGCTAGGAAAATAACAAACCGCTAACCTGAAATAAACTGGGTCGAAGTCTGAGCCTCCTCGGAAGAAATCATGTTCAGCTTCCCTTTTCCCTTGTCCACCCGTGGAGGTGGAGGTAAAGCCTGCAACGGAACTACAGGAAGAGCTGACTGAACCTGAGGACACCTCGACTTGATATGACCCTTTTGCCCACACTGAAAGCAGACTCTATCCTTGGTCCAACACTGGGCCGCATCATGCCCGGACCGCTTGCAAACTGAACAGGAGACATCTCACCTAGGAGCGCCCTGGATCGTATGAACCTGCTCCTTCTTCTGAGCTGCTGACCTCTTAAAATAGTTCTCGACAGGATGGCCTGACCGGCCACAGAAACTGCACACTACTCGGCTCCTCTTTCCCGGAACAGCATCGGGTACCAGGGGCTTCTTCCCCTCCACAGACTTTCTCTTGTCCTTTCTCATCTGCTGGCCTCTGCTCTTTGCCGTTTCAATAGCCTCAACCTTAAGAGCAGCCTCTATAACTCCAGCATAAGTCACAGACCCATAAGCACTGGTCAACTGCTGCACTTCGCTCCTCAAACCACCAAGAAATCTCTTAACTCGATCAGCCTCAACGATGACCAAAGCAGGGGCAAAATGGCTCAACTTACTAAATTCTATTTCATACTCACCCACCGTGAGTTGCCTTTGCTTCAGATAGATACAGTCATTCATGAGGCGGTCACGCTCGTCCGAAGGCAAGAACTTCCTCAACAACATCTCCTTAAACATTTCCCAAGAGCATCCAGCTACTAAGCTCTCCTTCTCTCTCAGCCACCAACTCTTAGCCAATCCTTTAAGCTGATAGGTGGCTAGCATCACCCTCTGGTCACCTGCAATCCCTGAATACAAAAACATCTCCTCTATGGAGATCTGCCAATCATCAATAACCATGAAATCTGCCTTCCCGTCATAAGTGGGAGGGCTCAGCCTCTGAAACTGCGAGATGAAGGCCATCTCCGCTGGAACCACCACTAGAGGTCTCACGAGTGTAGGGGGAGGAGGGACAGCTAACCCTCCAGCAGGAACTTGCGCACCCTGAGCCTGTCCTGCCACAACTGCCACCAAAGAATGAATCTGGGCTCGCACCTCCTCCAACTGTCTGCCCATAGCTTCGCTACTCTGACGCAGACTCTCGATCACCGCATCATTCTGAGCTCCGGACGACTCACCTTCAGACAGGGGAGTCGAATGAGTCGCAGGTCGCCTAGCCATCCTAAAATCATAACCACCCCAAATTAGATCCCCAATCAATGACTAGAACCCAAACACAAGTACAGTCCATACATATATAGATATAGACTTAAAGCTGCTAAACTTGCTCTGAGAGTTTATCCTTTTTAACAAAAAATTTGATGACATGCCCTAACCTAGGATGGTTAACCACCACCTTACTAACTCTTGCCTAGATCGGGAATGCATGACTTTATTTTGTTTTGAAAACATATGTGTGTACATATGTCATCCTGCAAATCTTTAGCTTGGCACGTTATGCTTATGCAATGCATGTTTGTGCTATGCATTCTAAAAAGGCCCTAATGCATGTTATGAGAGACGTACATATAAAAATGTTATGCATCCCATACTACATAACATTCCCATGCAATGAAAAAGAAACGTGCTAGTCGTAGTCATGTGGTGAGGTTATGCATCCCATACTACATAACCCTAACATGTAGCCCCTATGGTGGATCCATATACGAACACATATTATGCATCCCATACTACATAATATGCCTCGTATACTTCGTGTTATTCCATGAGTGTAGTGTTCGTGCTTTTGCCAAGACGTGCTGATGACATATCGATGTGTGAATGACATGATGCTGAACTACTAAAGCAAACCAAGGAAGGTTGCTCAACTAACTTGTCAAGCAACCTCCCTCTGATACCAACTATCACAACCCGCATTTTCTCCGAATTTAGGAAATATCAGAGTATGAGAAAATACGCATCATGATGCCACGTCAAGCAGGGGATAACTGCTGATGCTCAGGCAAAACCAACTACAATCCTTATGCAAGAAAATCATATGCTTAATGAATAGAAATTCAGTTAAGTTTTAGAGACCGTATCCCTCGGCTCAGTGGATCACCTAGTCCACAAAAGAAAAACTATATTTATACGCTGCGGAAAGAAAAATACTTTAATTAGGTTTTACACCCTAAAGAGCGCTTAAGGGTCCCAAGAGAACCACTCATGCTATGCAAGACCCTACATTTAATTTATATAATATATAAGAAAACGGTCTTTATACGTTGTTTGGAAAATAGTGATTAAGTTTTATAGAAACATGCCAATCATGAGCTTTATTTATAACAATAATTATGGTTTGAAAATAACTAGCCACCTAGCATAAATCCTTCTCAGAGCAAGTAGACTATCTCCAGAAAATGGTAGCAGCATAAGTAAATATATCTAGTACAAAGGCAACAACTACCAGTGGGCGCCAACAACCTGACACGAACCCACTGACACATATGTATGTCTGTAAGAAAGTACTGAAAAACTACCTCACCAACACGGCAAACGGAACTCCAAAGTCCAAGAGACCACCAACACCACCATTGCAAACTAGCCACCCAACTGGCTATGGCTCAGAACCTGGGGTATTCCAAAAGAAAACAGAATACCTCAACAAGCAACAAGGTAAAAACAACTGCATGTAAGAGTCAACCAAAAGGAAGAAGTAACTGAAAAAATATGCAGTAGAAAGAGTCACAACTGTCCAAAACAGGACAACAAGAAAATCACAACGAGCAAAGAAAACAGCAATAACCCAACTCAGGAACAACATCCTGCCGGGCCTACTAGGCTACCAAGAGCCAAAAGTGCTGCAAACTACCAAGGAAGAAACTTCTAACACCCTAAACTGTGGAGAGTGGTAGTAGCAAAAACAAACAATGAGGAACCGGATCGGAGGCAAACTCAGTCCTCCATTCACCAAGTCCAAGTCAACAAGTTCGAGGGTCTACACGTGAAAGCACAAGGGACCTTCCACCCACACATGCCCAACCCGTACCTGGAACACGAAAAACAAGAGTGGCCTTGGCTATGTCACACAACTCCACCCCCCTGAAGAGCTATAAACCACCACTACTAACCACAACCCAAGATTCGGCCTTTAAGAAGGTAAAGAAAACGGCCGACAAGGAAATACCAGAAATATCATAAGAAAACCACTCGGGAATGAAAAACAAGGTAAAGGAAGAGTGTTGAAATGAATCAACACGACAAGGCGCTGAGTGAGACCCACTCAGTGCCTACCTAAACCTTGGCGTTGAGTGAGCTAGTCTCACTTAAAGCCAAAACCAAACTCTAACCACAATCCCACTAAGGTAATACGGAGCTCGACCATCATCAGTCAGAGGTCGACGATCGTCGATCGGCTGAAGGCCAAAAGAAGCCCGACGATCATCATCCTGGAGGTCGACGATCGTCGAAGGCTAAAAGGCGAGCGAAGCTCGACGATCTTCCTCCAGGAAATCGTCGAGCGCTGATCGGCTATGAGACAAGAGCTGAGCTCGACGCTCATCGAGCATCGAACGGAGCTCGACGTTTTCCCTCTGGAAAAAACGTCGAACGGAGATCGACGATAGTCGAACGACTCTAAGACAAAATGAGGCAGGGAATTTCCAGTACTCGAGTAGTTGCCTACTACTCGTGTATTCAAATTCCAGCACTCGAGTAGTTACCAACTACTCGAGTACCTCATCCCTCTACTCGAGTAGTCGCCTACTACTCGAGTATACAAAAAATATCCAGCACTGGAGTAGTTACCAACTACTCGAGTACCCCAACCCGCTACTCGAGTAGTTGCTTACTACTCGAGTATGCTAAAACCACTACTCGCGTAACTACAAACCTGCACTCGAGTAGATGCCTACTACTCGAGTAAACCAAACCACTTACTCGAGTATCTCGAGTCCACTACTCGAGTAACCCAAAACCCCTACTCGAGTAGTTACCTACTACTCGAGTAAATCAAATCCCCTACTCGAGTAGTTACCTACTACTCGAGTAAACCAAAACCCCTACTCGAGTAGTTACCTACTACTCGGGTACTCCAAGGCTAATACTCGAGTTAATGCCTTCTACTCGAGTATCTCAAAGCCACCACTTGAGTATCTTAACCCACTACTCGAGTATCTCAAAGCCACCACTCGAGTATCTTAACCCACTACTCGAGTAATACACTTAGCAAATTCGGGAAAAGAAATCACCCCCTCTCCTAACACTTCCTCTCGGCTATACCCAAACCAGAGCAAAGATCTGAGCAAAGATAAACAACATCATGCCGGCAAGGTTGGGTTCCAACCGCACAAGTAGGGGGGGTTCAAATAGGAAGAACTAAATCCTATAGTTAGCAAGAAAAAAAAAGAGCAACAAGGCCTCTACCCTAGGGCTAACAGGGACTTCAAATACAATAAGAATAATTCAAAAAAAGAAACTTGGCAAGGGCAAGAATACCACTTGCCTCAACTTTCAGCGAAGCTTGGACGGCTCTCCTCCTCTTCACACGGAACGAACAGCCACAGCACCTAGAATTAATCTCACGACCATCAATGGCGGAAACTCCAAAACCGAAAACCCAAATCTCATCAAAACACCACGAAAATCGAAAATCTTACCGTCGAAATGAAGATCTCGGAGAGAGCAAGCCAACGTCGTTTTCGGAATCGAATTCCGTTCACGAACAAGCCCGGAATCGCCGACCGAAGGAGGTACAGGACGGGCGGTTTTCTCCTCTGTTCTTCCGAGAACAAGCCGACAGTTTCTCTCTCAGGAAAAGAAGAAGAAGTGGGCCGTCACTTCTTAAATAGAGCTTTTATACTAAAGCTAACCCGCCGGTTCAGCAATAACCGAACCCTAAAACACCTAATCACTTAATTACAATAAGTGAAAATTCCAAAAGGAATAAGCCAAAAAAATATGGCTGCCACCAAGGCAAGGAAATAACCGCCCAATTAAATTCTCCCGCAGAATTTAATAATTGGCCAAAACCGAAAGGTTACAGGATAGCCAAATATATTTAATTAATTAATCACAAATACTATTAACACACCAAACGACACGAAAACCGAAACACCTCAGAATTCGACGAAATTCGCACCGTAGCTAAATATCCACGCTACGAACTCAACGGCGAAGTCGAAATTAACTTTCAACGAACAGAACCCGAGTTATACCCAAATAAGCCAAACACAAACATCCCCCCGAGAGGCCACACTGGGTCACCCAAAACGACTCGGCTTGCTAGGGAGATCTTGCCTACAGGCTACCAAACAGGGCACTCAGTTCTAAGGAGCTAAACCATACTCCACACATGGCACAAGCCACGGAAACGCGTCATCGTAACGCCAACGAGAATACAAATAAACGCAGGAAAAATCGGGGGCGTTACAGTGGACTCGATGCTTTATCCTTAAGCTGATGTTTTTCTCCCAAGTTGGTTATTGTGGGTTTTATTTTGGTCTGGTGTTGTGTTTTCAGCCAGTTTTTGGATGTCGAATCATGGATTATGGCAGGTGGTTTTTCTGGTGGCTCTAAAAGGGGGTGATTTGTGTGTGCTGAGCTATGCCCACCACCTGTTAGGCCACAGTTTAGGCTAGTTTGGTTAGTTGTGTGGACCCTGGAGATGCCACTGGTTGTTTTCACCCTGGAGAATTTTTGGGTTTGGTTGTTTGGAAAAGGGCTGCTTTTGGCTACCAACCCGGACCCAAGGTTTTACCACTGCATTAATTCACAAGGTAGGACTGTATGTTACTTTCTTTTTCTAAATGGCTATATTTTTGCATATGTTTGTCTTGTTGCTGCTGCAGTTTTTTAGCAGGGCATGTTACTAACTACTCGCACTTGGTGCGCTTGATTTATTATTTGGACAGTGTTTTACTTTTGCTGTCTCGTTTTTTCCTTTTGCTATGTTTGATAGCATTCTACTATAAGGGTATGGTAAACCCCTTCCTTTTTATTGCATATGACCTAATGCTCGATTTCTAATTGATTGTATTTTTTGCTGAGGTGTTCTTTCTTTGAATGACTCAGGTTCAGATTAGTAGCCGGTTGGGCGGCTAGTTTACTTTTGGGGGCTTGCTAGTGATCTCCTGGGCTGTTGAGATTCCCCTTCCTCAGTTTGTGAGGTAGATCTTTTCTTGTTTCCTTCTGTATAGACATGCATACTCACCAGTGGGTTCGTGTCAGGTTGTTGACGCCCACTGGAGGTTTTCCTTGTGATGCTAAGTAAATGACTTAAACTGCTATTTTTGCCTATTTGGAGGTTGTTTACTTACTCTCTGGGAATGATTTATGCTTGGATGCATGTTAGGTATTTTAACTTGTAAAAGCATTACTATATGTACTTCATACATGTCATATTTATAAACCTATAGTACTATATTCCAAAGTAACGTAAAGACTAATTTCATATTATACTAAATTTTGAGTCCTGCAATTCATGAGTTATCCTTTGGGGAAGTTTACACTCATGTAGGATGTCAAAACACCTTAACCAAGGTATTTTTCCGCAGCGTATAAATATATTTTTACTTATGAACTAGTTGATCCACTGTGCGGAGGGATACGACCATCCATCTAATTTGAAAGATGTTTTTCATAATAACTTATGATTTCGGTTTAACTTGTTTAGGTTGGTGCTTTGCCTGAGCATCTGTAGTTATCCCCTACATGACGTGGCATCACGACACGTATTTTCTCTTACTCTGATAAAAGTTTGTTGCTGAGAAAATGCGGGTCGTGACATAGGATCTTGTCTATTTTCCCCCTTGAGAATTTATTCTCAATGAGGAAAGTAGACAATGTCTCATACCAAGATCTAGGGCCTGTTTTAACCCATATAGAGCTTTCTTAAGCTTATAAATATAATCAGGAAAGTGAGGATCTACAAAACCTGATTGCTGATCCACATATACTTCCTCTTTTAGATCTCTATTCATAAATGCATATTTGACATCCATTTGAAAGACCTTGAATCCTTGATAGGCATCATAGGCAAGGAATAGTCTTATTGCTTCCAGCCTTGCTATTGGGGCATAGTTCTGGTCAAAGTCTATCCCTTCTTCCTTCATATAGCATTTTGCCACCAATTTGGCCTTGTTCTTGACAATAATGCTATTTTCACCTAACTTATTCCTGTAGATCCACTTAGTCCCTATGAATTATGTCCCTTAGGTCGAGGAACTAGCTTCCAGACTTTATATCTCTTGAATTAGTTCATCTCTTTCTGCATATCACCAATCCAGTATGAGTCTTGGATAGCCTCTTCAAACTTCTTTAGTTCCATTTGAGATAGGAAGCTTGAACATAGTGCTGAGTTCAAGCTCTTGCTTCTAGACATTATACCATACCTTGTATCACCAATAATTTGATGAGCTGGATGGTCTCTTAAATGTCATATAGCTGGAGGAAATCTTTCTTCAGCTTGTTGTACTTCATTTCCTGCAGTTTACTGTTCTATAATGTCTTCAGCTGGTTGTTCTTCATTCTTAGCTTGCAAGTATTGAGCTCCCCCCAGACAGCATCCATTATCTTCTATATCATGGCCTACTGGTTTATCTTCCCAGATTGTCAGCTTGTCCATCTTATCCTTCAAACCTGCAGGACTAGAAGAAGTGCTTGGCAGCTCACAGTTAATTAACTTAGACTCATCAAAGACAACGTGGACAAATTCTTCTACAACTTGAGTAGTCAAGTTATAGATCCTATATGCTCTACTATTGTTGTTGTACCCAACAAATATCCCTTCTTGGGACTTGGTAGCAAACTTAGTCAAATGAGACTTACCCTTATTAAGTACATAACACTTGCTACCAAAAATCCTAAAATAAGATAAGTTTGGTTTTCTGTCTTTCAGAATCTCATTTGGAGTCTTCTTGTGGCTTTTGGTGATGGAAGCTCTATTGAGAACATGACAAGCAGTATTTACTGCCTCAACCCAGAAATATTCTGGGAGAGATGTGTCACTTATCAAGGTCCTACCAACCTCAATTAGAGTTCTGTTCTTCCTTTCTGCAATTCTATTTTGCTGGGGAGTTCTAGGTGAGGAGAATTCTAGATGAATCCCAAGCTCTTCACAAAACTTTGTCATGCATTCATACTGAAACTCAGTCCCATGGTCACTTCTAATCTTGACCACATAAATATTAAGTTCATTCTAAATTTGCTTAACAAAAATCTAGAAGATATCTAGGGTTTCGGATTTTCTTCTTAGGAAGAATACCCAAGCAAACCTAAAAAAGTTATCAACCACCACAAGGGTATAGACTTTCCTACCTAGACTATGAAATGGCATAAGACCAAATAGATCCATAAGCAGGAGGTATAAATACCTCACTGAGTCTTTGGTATCAAGACTTTGGACGGAAGACCTGGTCTGCTTGCCCTTTGGACAAGCTGAGTAGATTTCCTCCTTAATTCACTTAACCTTAGGACCATTCCTTACTAACTCTTCACTAAAGAGTTTCCCTATGGTATTATAGTTCAGGTGAGCAAGCCTCTTGTGCAATTAGACACAATGAGAAGCTTTCTCATTGCAACTAGGCATATAGGAGAGTCCTTGCTTTCACACACAAAGTCAAGACAGTAGACATTTTCTCTCCTAGTGCCTGTCAAGATAACTCCTTGGTCACTTGACCTTCTAATTTGACAATCATATTTGAGGAAAGAAATGTCACAGAAAAGATCACATAGTTGGTTTATGCTTATAAGGTTATGTTTCAAACCTTTCACATAGGCTACTTGTGTGATAGTTACTATGCCATTACTTATTTTACCCAACCCTTTGGTTACCCCTTTTTCTGAACCACCAAAGATGACTTTGGGTCCATTCTCAATGGGAGTGTATTTCTTTAACATACTCCTTGTTCTATTCATGTGCCTAGAATATCCACTGTACAAGTACCATATAGGGGTATGGCCACTTGAACTCACTAGTAACAAATATATTATCTAACCTTAGGACCCCAACTTTTATTGGGTCCTAGGTGCAAGTTAGACTTAAACTAAACATGCCTTCTTGCATCTCTTCTGACAGGTAAGCCACCATTATTTCTCTAGACACTCTCATTATGCCAGCAATCAATGACATAGTAGCCCACTTTGCCATAACACCAGCACTCATGCACCTTGTACCTTCTTTTAAGAACTGGCTTAACAACATAGTTGTTTGTAGATCTTAAACCAGCTGGTACAACAGCTCTTTTCATAAATCTTTTAGCCACAGCTAGCTTAGGGGCTTGTCTGGCAACAGATGTACTTGGGATATCTTGAACCCTATTTGTAGTTGCCTTTTTTCAAAATGCATACTCCTGATAGCTTCAGATATTCATAAGTCTTATTTGTTAATAGACTTTCCTTTAGCTTGATGATGGACTGGCAGACTTTGTGAGTTAGCTGTTACCTTGTCCTTGAGTGTTGGGGCTGGTATACCAAACACAAATGGTCCATTATGGGCAATTTGGGGTTTCTCATGGGCTGCCCAATAGGCATTAGCACCCTTACCATTTCTACTACCTTACTCACAGTGACCATAAATACTTTCATGCTCATACATGTTATAAGGTTGAACCACTTTTCTAAAAGAAATTGGAGGCTTGGAAGCATGTGGCTGAACTGGAGCTTTGCCTTTCCTATTGGAATTAGAAGTTCTTGTTCTTCCTTTGAAACCTAATACCTTCTTAGCCTTTTAGGAAGAGAAAGAATCTATCAAAGATAACACAGAACTAAGCTTTGAGAATTAAGCCACTAGCTTCCTCTCCTTTTGTAGTCTACTTTTAAGATTCCTAATGTGGTCATTCTTGAAAGTAATAGTACCCATCTGAATAATAGTTAGGTTATTTAGTTTACTAATCTCTTTTATCTTCAGATCCATCACTTTTGCTGAGTCTGAAGTAGCCAATTTCAGAGAGTCGTTCTCCTTTTCCAGCTATTTGGCTAGGAGCCTGCTTTCCTTAAAGGCTTGCAGGAGCTCACCATAATCATCAATCTGTTGATTGATGTCTCCTTAAGATTTAGATCCACCTACATCTCTTGATGGATATGCTTCTGACTCGAGGCTAGTAACATAATCTGATGCAGAAGGTGAAGATTGTACCTTTCTAGGACCAGGCATCTCCTAGATATGTCCATCCTCAGCTATGGACATCAGTTCTATACATTAGCTATCTTCTACTTCATTGATAGCATCTAACATCTGTAAGAATTTTGTTTCAATAGAATCTTCCTCAGTTAAAAACAACCCAATGCAGGCTTCATTTTCCTCTTTTTTTTCTTACTCTAAGGAAGAAGAGTCAGTCCAGTCTTTCTGCTTCTTGGCCACAAAGGATTTCTCCTTCTTGCCTTTTTGCTGGTGTTTTGTTTTCTCACCAGACTCCTTCCTTTTGATAGGACAATCTGCTATAACATGTCATGGCTTGCTGCAACAATAACAAACAACTTTAGTAGAAGTTTGTTTACCAGGTTTAGAAACATACCTTTCCTCTTTAGAGGATTTCTTCTTTCCCTTGTAGTAGTCATCCTTGGGGTAAGAAGAAGAGGATGGCCTGCTTCTCCAGTTCTTTTTCTTCAAGAACCTCTGGAATTGCCTAGAAAAGGAATCAAGATCTTCATCAGAGTTATGACAGTATGATGTGTTGGAGTCTGTACTTTCTAAATCAGTTACAATAACTTTTCTAGGAGGAGAAGGAGTCTTTCTCCTGTCCTTCCTTATGGATTCAACTTTTAAAGCCACAGACTTATCTTTGACAAAAGACCTGCTGCTCTTCTCCTCTTCCTTTCTGGCTGTTAGCTGCACTTCATAGGAAATTTTTTTTCCAAATAAGATAGATGGAGGAGTATCTACAAATCTGACCACTTCTTTGATGGCACAAATTTTTGTATCCCAGTCCTTGGTTAATGATTCGAGAAACTTATCATTCAGTTCATAAGTGTTGAAGACTCTTCCATAAGTCATCAGCTCATTGACAATTCTGAAGAACTTTTTGTAGCACACAACTATACTATCTGTCTTGGCTTGTCTAAAGCTCTCATATTCTTGATTGAGCATAGATTTTTTATCCTCTCTTACTTCTTCTATCCCCTCCATGTAGACAATCAAAGTGTCCCACATCTCCTTAGAGGTTTTGCAGTGGACCAAATTCTTAAAGGTAGAATCATCTATGGCACTAACAATTATGTTCTGTGTCCTCTTGTCCAAGGTTGCTAAGATGATCTCTTCTTTTGTCATCTCAAAATAACTCTTTGGAGTCCTTAAATTTGAATCTAGAACAGAAGTCTTCATTGGGATGAAAGGATCTTCTAGTACTGTGATGTAGATTCTGGGATCAGATGCTTCCATGTATAATCTGACACTCTCCTTCCATATGTGAAAAGTTTCCTTTCTACAGATGGGAAGCTTCATGGATCCAAGTTCTTTGTTATTTTCCTTTGAACCCATTTTGTCTATCTTATTACTGTCTTGGAGATATACTGAGACTATAAAGTCTAGTTTTGAGTAACCTCCCTCTGATACCACTTGAAAGAATTGGTTTCAAGATACACTAAACACCTAGAGGGGGGGGGGATGAATAGGCTCAATTCTTTTTTAATTAGGAAGTTAAAAAAACTAGCACAACAGATCTAATTAATCTACAACTATCTCAGCACATCACAAGTAAACACAACATACACACAGATTTATAGTGGTTCCCCAATTGATGGGTACATCCACTTTCCCCCTTTACCTATCTAGCAGTATACTAGATTCGACCTAACTTCCTTCCACCTTCTCAGATCCTCAGATCTTACAACTCAAAACCCCAATTGGTTCCTACAGCTCAGACTTCAACAAGTCCTATAACTCAGGCTCTTCCCAAGAACCCTACCTCAGAGTGAATCCACACTCCTACAACTCAGGCAATCAAGCCCTACCTCAGCCCTTATCAAAAGGCCTATAGCTCAGAGAACTTAAATCTCCTACCTATGGCAAATATCCCTACCTCAGCCTTTAAAATTATAGGCTAACAACTCAGAGATTGAAATCTCTTACACTTATATCAAAAAATAGATCATACAAAAAATTGATTAAAGAGTTTAATTCTTCCTTCACCCAGATATAGAGAGAGAGGGGTGAGGAAATCTTGATTAGATCTTGATGGATCTGCTTTCTTCTGACCCATAATGTAATGGATCCGATTCAACCTGACTTAGCTTATTCAAAGCTTCTTGAAAGAGAGAACCTAGGTTGTATCTTCTTGAGAAGTTGGTGTAGATCCAGCTTCTTCCTCCTTGCAGAATTAAATCTGCAAACAATGACAGATCTTATGAGATGTTGTCCACTCTTCTGATTTTAAATCAGAATCTTCTTGCTGTATAGAATTCTGTGAATTCTTCTTGGAGTGATTTCTCCTTCTTATTTTCTCTTCCTGGAACACTTCATTTTATTCTGTGATAGACCAGCTATTTATATAGATCTTGTTAGAGGCAACTAGCTGATTTGGTGGTTAACTGACATCTGACAGTTCTAATACCGTTGACGATTCTTACAAATGTCAAGTCTTAAGTCTTGAGATCTTATACTTAGAGTTATTTAACTCAGTTGACAATATCGAGACACAGGTATAGTATGTGTATACACTGATGTAGTATGTGTCGACACAACTTGTAGGGTGTCGATCGGTGGTCGCTAAGCTTCGAAGAAAATAAAAGCAACCGAACTAGCAATCCAATGAGGCAAGTATACCTATCGAACTGTATCTAGGGGACACAAGTGTCATATTGAAATCCGGGAACTGTTGAGTAAACTTACTCACACGAAGGCTATTATTTTATCGACGGAAAAACTTGGGTTTGAGAAACTAATTGCAATTAAGGAAATAAAACTATGTTATAAAGAGAACTACTGCAGTTAATTAAAGGCCTATAAGAAGCGATTACAACGAAGGCTGAAAATATGAAATGTAAATGCACTCGATCAAGAATCACCTCGGCTAAAGTTGACTAAGAAATGTGATAAAAACCTAAACTTAATAGGTTAAAGGTCTTTGACTGTGGAGGTTCCTAAAGCTTGAACTCGCTTCTCTTGAAGTCGTGCCCAACTGAGTTTTGGAAGGTCCGACTGACTCTCATCTAAATCGGAGGCCTAAAGCTCTCTTTATGCGGTAAACCCCACTATTGGATTTTACTCCAATCTGGGAGATTTGGACGTCTTCCTCTCTCGAGGGGTGTATACAACCCCTTTACTCTTGAATGCTTACTTCATTCTATCGGCCTCTCGGCTAGCCCAGAATGAAAGCAAAGGTGGAGAGTATATATCGATAATATACCTCCAGCCCATGAAAAATCAAGAGTAATTCAAGACCTAAAACCTAAAAAGAAAAGGTAAATTAAAACAACATAACTTAATCGCTCGAACCTTGGATCATCAAGATCGAGTATAAGGAGGATTAGTTAATCATAATGGAGTGGACGAGGGGGATGAGTAGTAAAGCATTAAGAACACAAGTTAGAAAAGAGCACTTATATTAATAAAGAGAGAGAGCTACACTTGCATGAAAATGAAGGAGCTATACTACTTGAAATGAAAAATTACACTTGCATGAAATTAAAACCCTATTCTAGCCCTACAATTATTCAATAAAACAAGTGCATAAATTACAATAAAAGCTATTAAAAAGGCTAAAACTAACTAGGGTTAAGGGAAAACACAAAATAAAGAAGAGAGAGGGATGAACATGGAAACGACCAAGAAATAAAGGGGAAACACCTCCCCTCTCAACCCAAGCTTGCTGAAATGGAAGGGGGGGTCTGAATTTATAGGAAAAGCTCACAGGTTTGCCACGCCCTTCGACACGCCCTAGGGGGCGTGTCAGGGGGCATGACATATACGGGTTTGACCTCGGGCTCTGGATTCTGGCGGGAAGGATGATCTCTTCTATACGTTAGTGGACACGCCCTTGGTCATGCCCGTATAGGGGGGCATGACACGCACGTCGTATTGAAATCACTATTCGGAAATTTGTCAGTCACCGAAAAAGGAGGGGTCACGCCCTATATCACGGCCGTGATGGGGGGCATGACAATATTGTTGGCGTGCTGAGTCGAAATGGCATTTAATACGGCAGCAGGCTTCGAGTAGAGGGCGACACGCCCCGTGTCATGCCCGGGGACATGCCCGGGGAGGGCGTGTCAGGGGGCGTGACAACTGTTTTTCCTGGTATTTTCCTCTGGCTTCTGGATTCCTCTAGAACATGTGACACACCCTAGGTCACGCTTGGGGAGGGCGTGACAGGGGGGCGTGTCAGGTCAATTTTTACTAATTTCTAGAAAATCTACACAAAGAGAGGAAAAAGTTAGGGGCAATAAAATTAACATAAGAAAGATAAAAATAAAGTTTAAATATAAGATTTGTACATTTAAAACTAGAAAAATACGATAATAGTTAAGACTACAAAATGTATTATCAAATTCCCCCAAGCTTAAGCTTTGCTTGTCCCCAAGCATAAATATAAAAACTAGATAAACATAAAATAGGACTAATAAAAAAGTTCTAATTATGCTAACATAAGTACCATGCAAAATTCTAAATAGGGAAAAGGCGAAACGTAAATCTAAAACAATTATTTAGGTACGGTTCTAATTTTAGAAACTTTACTAACAAAAATAAATCATCCAAAATTTTAACAAAATTCTTTAAATAGATTTAAGCAAAGCAACGAAAATGAAAAAATGCATTGAGTTATTACTAGATCCAAGCAACGCATTATAATTATATCAATTAAATAACAAAAATCTATGTTTAAATCCAAAACAAAAACTAATTACTTTTCTTCTTTTCTTAGTTATTAAAAAAAATTCAAAAGGCGTGAATCAAAAGGACTTAAATAGGACAAAAAAGTTTGGTTTAGGAATATGATTAGGAGTGGAATTCAAAGATAAACGTGAAGGCTTAAAATCACACTAAACAAAAACAAAGAGTTTCAAAAAATTTCAATTAAAATAAATTTTTTTTTTCTTTCTTTTTCTTTCTTTTCCATTTTTTTCTTTTTCAAAAAAAGGCCATAAATACTTTTATTTTCATTTTGAATTGGCCAAACAAAAACAATCATATCTTTTGAACATACTTTTTTAAAAACCTTTCTCCATAAAATATCACAAAACAACCTATCATAATCATGGAAAAATTTTATGAAACTCAAAAAGGCTTGTGTGATTAGATAGGTTGGAAATTTTTGCCTTGGTGAAAATGATATGAAAAAAGGAGCTATCAAATGAATTTGAAAAAAGGCTCAAAAGCGGCTAACTAGTGGTGAAAGTTTTTAGGTTAGCAGGAAAGCTCAAACGAAAACAAAAATGGCCTAAATCATTTTCACGCTTTTAAATTTATTTAAAACAAAGATTTCAAAATTTTCAAAAAGCAAGTCTTAGATAATAAAAGAAGATTGATGAAATTATCTTGAAAATAAAAATAATAAGTGACTTAGATCGTTCACATCTACTACGCTATTCAAAACTTGACCTTACCAAAATTATCACAAAATAAAAAGGAAAATAGTGGATGATGAAATTTTGAGAAAGTAAAGAAAATAAAGAACGAAAAACCATAATAGAAATACGAGTTTTAGAAAAATATTTCACCTTAACATGCTACCGTGAATTAGAAACACAACATGACCAATATTTTACTTATGAAACATAATTAAAAAGGACGATTAGAAATATTTTAATTAACTAAGTTTTTTATAGGAAATTTTGAATAAAATAAAATAAAAACTAGGGGTACTATTGAGATACCAAAATGTCTAAACTATTAAAGTAAGAACAAAAAAAAAGCAAATATATATATTTTTTAATTTTTGAAATATTCTCTTTTTTTTTATTTTGGAAATATTTCCTTTTTTTGGATTTTTTTTGAAAAATATATGCACAAAAAGAAAAAATATCTTACACTAAGAAAAAAGAAGGAGGAAGTCCTCCCCCAAGCTTTAAATAGACAATGTCCTCAATGGAAAAAGAAGGGGATTTGAGAAGGAAAGAAAATTAAAGTACATAGTTGAAAGACAGAATTGAAAAATAGTTACTTCCCCAGATTTATTTGTTGTGAAAGCTGAGTGATGCCGCTCCCCCAAGCTTTTTCTTTAGACTTTGTGATAGATTACACAACGTTGGAGCAGGCGATCGCAGAAGCTTCAGTTTGTCGGAGCCGTCCGGGGCGAAAATTATAAAATTAAGAAAACAGAAAAAGATAACTTGGGTTGCCTCCCAAGAGTGCCCTTTGTTTAAAGCATCGTTTGAGCTCGACACATCAAAATAATATTTTCCAAAAATATTGTTGTCCAGAAATAAAATAGTTTTTAACAAAAAATAAAAGTTCAAAGCTAGAGTTCGTGCAACAGATACTTAATAATGTTTGTACTGACATCATCATCAATAGAGAAATAATGTTTAAGACACTGACCATTCACTTTGAAATTACCCTTATCAGGGTGAGAAATTAAAACAGTACCATAAGGAAATACTTCTAAAACAGAAAAGGGCCCAGACCAACGAGATTTTAATTTTCCAGGAAATAAACGCAATCAAGAATTATATAAAAGAACTTGGTCGCCCGGCTTAAAGGTTTTCAGATGCCTTAAGTGCTTATCGTGCAAACGCTTCGTCCACTCTTTATAAAGTTTGTTATTTTCGTAAGCGTAAGAGCTCCACTCGTCGAGTTCATTAAGTTGATATTTTCTAAGGTCACCGACAGAGTGGGGATCGATGTTTAAAAATCTTAAGGCCCAAATAGCGCTGTGTTCTAATTCTACAGGTAAATGGCACAATTTTCCATAGACTAGCAGATACAGCATACATCCGAGGGCAGTTTTGTATGCAGTTCGATAGGCCCATAGAGCATCATCTAATTTGGCTGACCAATCTTTCCTAGAAGTTGAAACAGTCTTTTCTAAAATTCTTTTTATTTCTCTATTTACTACTTCGACTTGTCTGTTAGTTTGGGGGTGGTAGGCTTTTAAAAGCTTATGTGTAACGCCATATTTAGTAAGGATTTTTGAAAACTGTGCGTTACAGAAATGGGAACCCCTGTCACTAACGATGGCTAGCGGAATTTCGAATCGAGTAAATAATTTTTTCAAAAAGGTAACTACAACTCGGGAGTCGTTCGTAGGAAGAGCTTGGGCTTCGGTCCAACGTGAAACATAATAAATGATAACTAAAATATACTTATTTCCGAAGATAGAAGGAAGAGGGCCAACAAAATCGATTCCCCAGAGGTCGAAATTTTCGCACTCGAGGAAATAATTTTGCCGCATTTCATTTTTATTTGAAATGTTGCCTGACCGTTGATAACTATGACACCTACTCACAAAGGCTTGTGCGTCTTTAAATAGGCTAGGCAAGTAAAAACCAGTGCAAAGGACCTTGTGAGTGGTGCGAGCAACTTGATAGTGCCCACCTATCGGACCTTCATGTAAGTGTTCTAAAATATCAAATCCTTCTTAATATGAAACACATCTCCTTATCACTTGGTCCGCACAGATTCTGAAAAGATGCGGGTCTTCCCAAAAATAGTTCTTCAGCTCAGAAAAGAATTTCTTCTTTTGTTGAGAGGAGAACTCTTTTCGGAGCACCAGGCTACTAAATAGTTGGCGATGAGTGCGAACTAAGGAGAAGTAGATGTGTTAATTGAAAGCAGTTTCTCATTAGGAAAATAATCATTAAAAGATTTTTCATTTAATTTTTATATAAAGAGATTGTCTAATCTGGAGAGATGGTCGGAGGCCAAGTTCTCGGCTCCTCGCTTATCACGGATCTCTAAGTCAAACTCCTGGAGGAGTAAGACCCAGCGAATCAAGCGCGGCTTGGCATCCGTTTTGGCAAGAAGATATTTGAGGGCCGAGTGGTCTGTAAAAACAATAATTTTTGAAAGTGTAATATAAGGACGGAATTTATCGAAAGCGAATACTATAGCTAGGAGCTCCTTCTCAGTCGTGGTGTAATTTTACTGTGCCGATGTGAGCGTTTTGCTAGTGTAATAGATGGGGTTAAAGTTTTTAGATATGCGTTGACCTAATACGACTCCCATCGTGAAACTACTCTCATCGCACATTATCTAAAATGGAATGTCCCACACCAGAGCTATCATAATCGGTGCGTTAATTAACTTTTCTTTTATTAATTCGAAGGCAAAAAGACAAGAGTCATCAAAAATGAATTGGGCGTCTTTTTCTAGAAGATGGGTGAGGGGCTTGGTGATCTTGGAGAAGTCCTTTATGAAGCGACGGTAGAAACCAGCGTGACCTAAGAAACTTCTTATAGCTTTTATATTCGTAGGCGGCGGCAGCTTCTCGATAACTTCTATCTTCGCAATATCTACCTCAATACCTCTCGCAAAAATTTTATGACCCAAAACTAACCCTTCCCTCACCATAAAATGACATTTTTCCCAATTTAGGGCAAGGTTAGTTTCTTCGCATCGTTCCAAGTCTTTTTCGAGGTTTTCTAAACATCTATCAAAGGAATCGCCGAATACAGAGAAATCGTCTATAAATACCTCCATAATGCATTCTACGTACTGGTCAATGATAGCGAGCATATATCACTGGAATGTAGCTGGCACATTGCACAATCCAAATGGCATTCTTCAGTAGGTGAAGATACCACAGGGACAAGTAAACATAGTTTTCTCCTGGTCCTCGTGAAAGATGGGGATTTGAAAGTACCCTGAGAGGCAACGAGAAAACAATAAAAGCTATGGCCGGATAATCGTTCTAAAATTTGGTCGATAAACGGCAAAGGAAAGTGATCCTTGCGAGTGGCATAATTTAGCTTCCTATAATCTATACACATACGCCAACCCGTCACCGTCCGTGTCGGGATTAATTCGTTATTTTCATTACTAACTACCGTTATCCCTCCCTTCTTTGGTACTACCTGAATAGGGCTAACCCACCTACTATCTGATATAAGGTAGATAATTCCTACGTCTAATAATTTCATAACCTCACCCTTAACTACTTCTTTCATGTTCGGGTTTATACGGCGCTGAGGTTGAATGAAGTTACGCGAATTATCTTCCATTAAAATTTTATGAGTGCAGAAGTATGGGCTTATGCCCTTGATATCGAAAATTTGCCAAGCAATAGCTCGGCGATGTTTACGTAGAGCTAAAAGAAGTTTTTCATTTTGTTCATCCATGAGGTAGGCCGAAACTATAACTGGCAGCTAGGAGTTCTTTTCTAAGAAGACGTACTTGAGATGTTCTGGTAGTTCTTTAAGTTCTAGGGTAGGGGGTTCTTCATAATAGGTTTGATAAATTCTTTCTTTTTCAAATACTATATCTTCGTAGATCTTTTTAGATGGAAAATTAAAAGGGGTGTAGCTGGTGGCCAAGGTGGCTTCTTGCAGCGAATCAGTTGGAAGAGTAGAAGAGAAACAAAAATTGGAAAATTCTTTTTCAAAATCAGATAAAAGATAAGAGGATTCTACACTTTCTTCACTTAGGTGTAGCGATTCAGTTGGAAGAGAAGAGGAGGAACAAAAAACAGATTTTTTTTTTCAAAATTAGAGAGGAAATAGGAGGATTCATCACTCACGACATCTACGAAAAAGCACGAGTCATCATTTACTAAGGTGTTTTTAATCGAAGGTGTAATAGAGAAAGTGACTTCATTGTCGTCTACTCGAAGGAAGAGCTTACCATTGCAAACGTCAATGATAGATCGGGAGGTGGCAAGGAAGGGTCGGCCAAGCATCAGGGGAACCTCGACGTATTCTTCGATGTCCAAAATGACAAAGTCCACCGGGAAGACGAACTTATTGACTTTTACTAAGACATTCTCCACTATTCCTAACGGGTAGTGAACGGATCTGTCGGCGAGCTGGATGCTCATGCGTGTGGGGTTGAGGATACCAATTCCTAACTTTTTAAACAACGTGAGGGGCATCTGGTTAATACTTGCACCTAAGTCGGCTAATGCGTTCTTGACAAAAAGATTACCAAAGACACACAGAATAAAAAAACTAACCGGGTCACTTATTTTCTTTGGTTAGTCGTTTGTCAAAACCGCAGAGCACTCGGCATTTAACGTAACGTGCAAAAGGTTCTCTAACTTCTTCTTCTTGGTCAAGAGGTCCTTAAGGTTCTTGGCGTACTTTGGCATCTGGGAAATCTCTTCATGGAAGGGAAGATTTATGTGGATTTGCTTAAACATATCTAAGAAACGGGAGTATTGATCGTCCTGACGTTGTTTATTAAGTTCGGAAGGGTAAGACGGATTTGGATTATTTTTAAAGATGGGTGGTGGAGTGAGATCTTTTTCTAAAACAGGGGTGATAACTTCTTCAGTAGAGGGTGGAATTTTTAAAATGGGGGCGGAGCTTTGATTTTTAAAAGAGGGGGCGGAGATTGCCTCGGGCTCTTCACTAACCATACCGGGAACTTGCTTCCCACTCCGAAGAGTTATAGCTTTCGCTTGCTCTCTCGGGTTGGGCTCGGTAATGGAAGGAAGAGACCATGCGGGTCGCTCAGAAATAATTTTAGCCAGATGTCCTACTTGATTTTCAAGACTTTTAATGCTTCCAGTTAAAGTTCTTATCATAGCGTCATTTGTGACGATATATTTGGAAATTAACTCCTCCAAGCTTGGAGGTTTTGGATAATTTTGAAGAGGTGGTGGTGGTGGTGCAGAAAAATCATTTTGTGGTGGCGGGCGCATAGCATTCGATGGATTACTCCACGAAAAATTCAGATTATTTCTTAAGGCAGGATTATAACTATTCGGAAAATTAAAACCAGGAGAATGAAAATTTGCAGCAGAAAAATTATTAAAAGCATTTCTAGGCATATTGTTAACAAAATCTAATTGTTCGGGGGAAGGAGTTGCAGATTCCCATACCTGAGGGGCAAAGACAGCAGTCAACTCCGTTATCTTTTTGCTTAGTATTTCAACTTGTAGATCGAGCTGGGACACGTTGTCCACTTCAAAGATACCCGCAGGCTTGTTCGGGCAGGACCTTGGCACATTTCACTGATAAGTAGTCATGGCCATGTCCTCGAAAAGATCAAGAGCTGCTTTCGGGGTCTTATGATTTAAAGTACCGCCAAAAGCTGCGTCTATCATTTGCTTTGTATTTTGATTTAGCCCGTTATAGAACGTCTGCACTTGTGACCATACAGACAGCGCGTGTTGTGGGCATCGTCTTAATAATTCTTTAAATCTTTCCCAAGTTTCATATAAGGTTTTGGAGTCTTTTTGTCCAAAAGAAGAAATGTCGTTCCAAAGTTTTGCAGTTTTAGTTGGCGAAAAATACTTCGCCAAATTTTTTTTGGTTAATTCATTCCAGGTGGTTATGCTATTCTTAGGTAGAGTGTTCAGCCACTGCTTAGCTTTAGTTCTTAAAGAGAAGGGGAAGATACTGAGCCTTATTGCATCATTTGTGACACCATTTATCTTGAAGGTATCACAAATTTCAAGAAAGCTTGTTATATGTGCGTTCGTATCTTCATCTTGAAGTCCATCAAATTGCACATACTGCTGCACCATTTGAATTATTCTAGGCTTTAATTCGAAGTTATTATTTGCTATAGTAGGGAAAACTATGCTAGATTCTGTTCCCACTAGGTTCGGTCGTGAATAATAAGACATAGGTCTTGGCATGGCTTCCTCCACTGGGGGCTCTGCCATTCTTAGAGTAGAGAATGACTTGGAGTCCTCAACCGACACTTGGATAGTAGGACCTTCAAATTGCGATCTTCTCCGAAGAGTACGCTCAATTTCTTGGTCCAAGTCCAAAATAACCGACGGACTCCTGCGGGTCATGCACTAAAAAAAGAGAAGAGAAGAAAAAGAAGTAAAATAAACTAGAAAGAAAAGCTAGATTTTTTTTTTATAAATAGATTTTTTTTTTGAAATAGATTTTTTTTTATAGATTAACTCCCGAACTTCCCAAGGACTACCCGGTGAAGGGTTCACAAGGTACTAGACAAGATAGCGGCACTTAAATCCGCTTTGACCTTTTCGAGAGAATTAGGTGGCGTAGAAAAATTGTGAAGTTGGTTACTATTAAGAGCGGTAATAAAAAAAATTGATTTTAAAAATTTTGAAGAAACAAGATGAGAAAGAGAAGAGATAAAATTAATAGGTTCGTGTTTTCAATATATCAACGAAAGTTGCTCCCCGACAACGACGCAAAAAACTTGGTGGTCGCTAAGCTTTGAAGAAAATAAAATCAACTTAACTAGCAATCAAATGAGGCAAGTATACCTATCGAACTGTAGCTAGGGGACACAAGTGTCGTATTGAAATCTGGGAACTGTTGAGTACACTTACTCACACAAAGGCTATTATTTTATCGACAGAAAAACTAGGGTTTGAGAAACTAATTGTAATTAAGGAAATAAAACTATGCTAGAAAGAGAACTAGTGCAGTTAATTAAAGGCCTATAAGAAGCTATTACAACGAAGGGCTGAAAATATGAAATGGAAATGCACTCGATCAAGAATCACCTCGGCTAAAGTCAACTAAGAAATGCGATAAAAACCTAAACTTAATAAGGTAAAGGTCCTTGACCGTGGAGGTTCCTAAAGCTTGAACACTCATCTCTCAAAGTCGTGCCCAACTGAGTTTAGGAAGGTCCGACCGACTCTCGTCTAAATCAGAAGCCTAAAGCTCGCTTTACGCGGTGAACCCCACATTAGATTTTACTCCAATACTGGAGATTTGGACTCCTGACTCTCTCGAGGGGTGCATACAACTCCCTTTACTCTTGAATGCTCACTTAATTCTATCGTCCTCTCGGCTAGCCCAGAATGAAAGCAAAGGTGGAGAGTATATATCGATAATATACCTCCAGCCCATAAAAAATCAAGAGTAATTCAAGGCCTAAAACCTAAAAAGAAAAGATAAATTAAAACATCAAAACTTAATCGCTCGAACCTCGGATAATCAAGATCGAGTACAAGGAGGATTAGTTAATCATAATGGAGTGGATGAGGGGGGATGAGTAGTAAAGCATTAAGAACACAAGTAAGAAAAGAGCACTTATATTAATAAAGAGAGAGAGCTACACTTGAATGAAAATGAAGGAGCTATACTACTTGAAATGAAAAATTACACTTGCATGAAATTAAAACCCTATTCTAGCCAAACAATTATCAACTAAAACAAGTGCATAAATTACAATAAAAGCTATTACAAAGGCTAAAACTAACTAGAGTTAATGGAACACACAAAATAAAGAAGAGAGAGAGGGAAGAACATGAAAAAGACCAAGAAACAAAGGGGAATCACCTCCCCTCTCAACCCAAGCTTGCTGAAATGGATGGGGGGTCTGAATTTATAGGAAAAGCTCACGGGTTGGTCACGCCCTTCGACACGCCCTAGGGGGCGTGTAAGGGGCATGTCATGTATGACTTTGACCTCGGGCTCTGGATTCTGCCGGGAAGGATGATTGCTTCTGTACGTCGGTGGACACGCCCTTGGTCACACCCATGTAGGGGGGCGTGACACGCACGTCACGTCGAAATCATTGGTCGGAAATCCATCAGTCACCGAGAAAGGAGGGGTCACGCCCTATGTCACGCCTGTGACGGGGGGCGTGACAGTACTATTTGCGTGTTGAGTCGAAATGGAATTTAATGCGGTGGCAGGCTTTGGGCAGAGGGCGATACGCCTCGTGTCATGCCCGGTGACACGACCTGGGAGGGCGTGTCAGGGGGGGCGTGACAGTCGTTTTTCTGGGTATTTTCCTCTAGCTTCTGGATTCCCTTGGAATAGGTGACATGCCCTAGGTCACGCACGGGGAGGGCGTAACAGGGGGGGCGTGTCATGCCAATTTTGACAAATTTCCAGAAAATCTGCACAAAGAGAGGAAAAAGTTAGGGGCAATAAAATTAACATAAGAAAGATAAAAATAAAGCTTAAAATACAAGATTTGTACATTATAAACTAGAAAAATACAATAATAGTTAAGACTACAAAACGTATTATTATCGACCCAACTCCTTGATGTTGTCGACATATTTCAGAAACTGTAGACACAGTGTATCATTAATACACGACTCAGCTTTTGTAGAATGTGTTGACATAAGTCCAGTGTGTCGACACAGCTTTTCCTTTAAACTGATATCGACCCAAGTCCTGGGGTGTCGACATATTTGCTTATTTAGAATTGTCAGTACAACTAGTCTAAGTGTGTCGACACTAGTCCTGAGTGTCGACACAATTGTTGTAGACTTAACTCTATGTGTCGACACAATTGCTTCTTTATAACTGTCAGCACAACAAAGTCTAAGTGTGTCAACACTAGTCATGACTGTAGACATAGTTGATGTTGACTTAAACTCTATGTGTCGACACAAGTCCTTTGTATCGACACATACTATCTTCTTGTCTTGACATAACTCCTTCAAAGGTGTCGACACTTAATTAGTGTCTCGACACTTTTGTACTTAGAAAAATTTCTGCAATCTTTAGCTTGCACAAGTAAACTAAAAATGTCATCAAATATAAAATGATGTATTTCATTGGCTTCTCCAAATCTGGTACACACTTTTCAATGTACCCAACAACAGGTATAAGTGGCTTTACAAAAACAGACCGAAAAAACCATGCGGTTAGACGAATAGGCTAACCGCTCGAGAACAAATAGAAGGAGAGAACAAGCCGCCATAGGAGATTGCTAGGCCGCCGGTCTTCGATTGCCAGAGTCAGATCGCCAGACAAGACCGTCGGTCTCCAAGTCGCCCGAGACAAACCGCCAGACTGCTCAGTCTTCAATCTGCTAGAGTCAGATCGCTAGACCGCCCGGTCTTCATACTACAACACCCCCCCCTCAAGATGGAGCATAGATATCAATCATTCCCAGCTTGTCGAAAATGTGAAAAAAGGAAGCGGACACCGGTTTGGTGAAGATATCCGATAACTCGTTGTCAGATGTGACGAATGCAGTACAAATCTGTTTCTTCAAAACCTCTTCCGAAATAAAATAACAGTCGAATTCTATGTGTTTTGTTCTCTCATGAAAGACCATTTTTTTGAGATGTATATCGTGGCCTTGTTGTCGCAGAACATAGAAATAGGATAGGTATAAACCTCTCCTAAGTCAAGCATGTGAGCTCGTAACCACTTTAACTCACATGTGGTCGACGTCATACTACGATATTTCATTTCTGCACTAGACCTAGAGACAACAAACTATTTCTTGCTCTTCCAGCTCACAAGATTTCCTCCAACAAATATGCAAAATCCCTACGTTGACTTACGGTCTCCTTTGTCATCAGCATACCTCGAATCTGAGTACGCTTCAACCCTTAAGTGACCATTCTTCTGACAAAGCAGTCTTTTCCTTGGCGCTGCTTTAATATACTCCAATATCCTCAGGGCAGAATGTAGATGGCACTCCCTAGGATCTTGCATGAATTGGCTAACCTTGCCACAACATAGGAAATGTGGGGTCTGGTCACCATGAGTTAAATGAGTTTGCCAACTAGACGTCGGTAGCTCGTAATATCAGATAGAGGAGGCGAGTCATCTTTCCAAGTTTTTTCTTCTCTAGTAGCCAAGGGATATCGGGCAGGTTTAACACCAGTCAACCCTGCCTCTTTTAATAAATAAAGAGCATACATCCGTTGAGAGAGGACCAAGGAGTTAGGCTTCCGAGAGATTTCAATCCCCAGAAAGTATTTTAGGGATCCCATATCCTTCGTGACCAGGTGTTGACGGAGCTGTTTCTTTGTCAAAGCTACACAAGCCTGGTCATCGCCAGTAAGAAGAATATCATCCACATATGCAATAAGAACCACGAGACCCAAGGAGGTTTTACGAATGAATAAGGAGTATTCTGCAGAACTTCTTGCAGAACTGATGGCCGCAACAATGACGCTAAACTTGTTAAACCAAGCCTGAGGGTTTTGTTTTAGGCCATAGATGGCCTGCTTCAGCCGGCATACTCGTGTCTCACCCTGAGCAACATACCCAAGAGGTTTCTCCATGTAAACATCCTCATGAAGATCACCATAGAGAAAAGCATTCTTGACATCCAGTTGGGAATTGGGCCAATCCTTATTGATAACCACATAGAGATGAACCCGAATGGTGCTGAGACGTGCAACGAGAGAGAATGTGTCAAAGTAATCAACACCATAAGTCTGAGTAAAGCCTTTGGCGACCAGGCGAGACTTGTTTCGATCCACGCCGCCGTCCGATCGGAACTTCACAACAAATACCAAGCGACGGCCAACCACATCATTGCCTGAAGGGGGAGGAACAAGGGTCTATGTACCACTTTCAGTGAGGGTAGAAATTCCCTCATCCATGGCAGTCTTCCAATGATGAACAACAAGAGCTTCCTGGTAGGTGCGGGGAGTGGCAGTGGCAGAGATAGCCAATGCAAACGCCCTGCGAGAAGGAGTTTGACGATCATAAGAAATAACAACAACAAGTGAGTGCTGGGTACACATCCACACCCATTTGCGAAGAGTAATGGGAAGATTTAGTTAGGCGTGTTCCTCAATAGCCAGAGCATCTGTGGAGGAGAGCAAGCCCGAGAGCGGAGAGCGACGACCACGGAGAGGAGGGAGACATCAGAGGATGAGATAGAGAGGGAGGAGGAGATAGTGGAGATGGCGGTGGAGAAATCTCGATTGGAGTAGACATGGTGGAGGTACGATAGGAGAAGCAGAAACATCAGGATAAAGAGAGGAGTCAAAGGAGAAATAAGATGCATTCTCGAAGAAGGTCACATCCGCAGATACAAATTACTTACGAAGAACAGGGTCAAATAAACCATAACCTTTTTGAGTAGTAGAGTAACCTAGAAAGACAAACTTGGTGGAACGTGGGGTGAGTTTGTCATGAGTGGCGGAAGGAGAGTGCACAAAATCCATGCATCCCAGAGACACGTAGAGGGAGAAGATACAGATCCTTTCCTGTATAGACAATGGAGAATGGGGTTTTACCGTAGAGAACCATGGGGGGAATGCGATTTAAGAGATAGTAGGAGATGAGGACAACATATCCCCAATAGGAGTGAGGAACCTGCATCTATGTCAACAGAGTGATAACGACATCTAGGAGGTGATGATTTTTGCGTTCCGCCTCCCCATTTTGTTGTGAGGTATAGACACAGTTAGTTTCATGAATAATACCATGTTACATACAAAAAGAAGAGAAATCATTACTAAGATATTTCTTAGCATTGTTAGAGTGAAAGATTTTAATAGACATATCAAACTGATTCTTAATCATAAAATAAAATGATGTCCTTACAGAAAATAGTTCGGAGCGATCCTTTAAAAGATACACCCATATACTTTTAGAGAAATCATCAATAAAGGTTACAAAATATGAACTAACCCGACCTATGGTGAGGGTAGGAGCAGGACCCCATACAATAGAGTGAACGAGATCAAATGGGCGGGAAGATCCACGACCTTGCTTCGATGGGAATAAGGAGCGGTGATGATTGCCAAGCTGACATGCATTGCCATTGAGAGGATCACTATGCGGAGGTAGGTAGGGTAGAAGATGGTAAAGAAGCCAGGGAGGAGGATGTCTAAGGAGAAGATGCCATTGAAGAAGATCTGAAGAAGAGGAGGAGAAGGCGGACAGAGCGAAAACATTGTCGAGGAAGTAGAGGTCTCCGCTCTCAGTCCCAGTAGTAATCATTCGTTGGGAGTCCAGATCCTTAAAAAAACAAGAAGTAGGAGTGAATGTGATGGACCACTAAAGTTTCTTGTATAGAGAAGTAACGGATAATAAGTTGCAAGCGAACTTGGGCACATAAAGAGTGTCTGCCAAGCAAAGAGATGGAGTGACTTGAACCACGCCTGTACCATGGACCGGGGATGGAGAGTCGTCCGCAACTAGGATTGGGGGCATCCGATCATGTGTTTCTAGGAGAGAAAAGCACAGAGGATTTCCAGTCAAGTGATTAGTTACTCCAGAGTCTTTCAGCCATTTACCTTTAGTAACCACGTGGAAACTACCTGAATTCGTGACCATGGAGGCAGACGGCCTCGAGGAGGAGGTGGGAGCATCACCAGAGGGGCGAAGATGTGTATGTTTCAGCCAGCAACACTCAACCGTGTGGCCAGTGCGGACACAGTGAGAATAGAGAAAGTGGGAAGGACCGCGCCCGCCAGATTGGTGGCTGCGGCCACCAGAGCCACTTTGCTAAGTCTGGTGAGCATAGGGGTCCATTGGAGGAGGGGAGGACAATAAAGTACATTGGAGAAGAGAGGTAACTGCAGCGATGCAAGTAGAAATGGAATCTAAGGTGAGAGAGTCTGCCTCACCAAGAATTTGCTGACGGATCATATCATAGGACTCAGGAAGCCGCAGAAGGTAGCAAACAACTAGAAGCTCCTGGAAGATCTTGTGCTACTCGGCCAAGTCTGCAGAGACGGGGTGATTCTGGAGGATATCGGCGTCGAGAGCCTGAACCTATTGGTAAGCTGCAGCAAGAGACATTGAGGGACGAGCAAAGAGGTCCACATACACAGTATAGATGTGTGACGCCTTAGCCCCCTTAGAGTAGAGAGCAGCAAGGTGAAGCCAACCTTCCTTGAACGTCTTTTCATGATAGATGACGGGAAGGCATTCATCAGAAGGGTTGTTTGCAAGAAAAGTACGGACAAGCGCATCACAAGCATCCCAGTCATCAAACAGATTAGACTCGGGAGGTGGAGGGTCATCGGTGAGATGATGGCGCTTGCACTGAAAACGAAGAAGAAATATGAAGGAGACACTCCAGTCCAGATAGTTTGAACCGATAAGTTTAGATACGGTTCCAAGGTTACCCGAAGGAGTAGGAGGAGGAGGGGGTGGGTGGGCTACTGGAGTCGTGGTGGTAGAGGTGTCGGAGAGAGCCATAAAAGAGAAGAGAAGAAAACGGAAGTTACGCGAGTAAAAGAAGGCCGCGCGAACAGCAGGCAGAAAAGACCGTACGGACAGCAATTAGAAGAAACCGCACAAACAAGAAGGAGGTCGTGAGAACAAGGGAGACCACAGCGGACAAACAAAGAGGAGAACTGCAGCAGTCACGGTGTTAACACACAAGCTACCAGAAGAGTCACGATTGAGAAGCAGAGCAAAGAAGAGGGAAAGAAGTCATGCAAACTATGGAGAACGCACGTAGAAAAAAAGGTCGCGCAAACAAACAGAGTTCATACGAAGTAAGTATTACAAATGTATAGCCTCCCTTTTATAGAATGGAGGAGATGGGATAGATTACAAACAAGCAATATGAGACTAAATAATTATAGGTATAAACGGCTCTACAAAAATAGACCAAACAAGCCACGCGGTTAGACGAATCAGCTAAGCGCTCGGCAACCACAAGAAGGAGAGAACAAGATGCTATAGGAGATTATTAGACTGCCGGTCTTCAATCCGCCAGAGTCAGATCGCCATACCAGACCGCCGGTCTCCAACTCGCCTGAGAGAAACCGCATAACCTCTCAGTCTTCAATTCGCCAGAGTAAGACTGCAAGACCGCCCAGTCTCCATACTGCAATAGGCTTGACCAGAAACCTTCTCGCCCTCTTGACAGGAGGGGAGTACGATAGAGATGGAGGCCTTATTGGATTCTCAATCCCACACCACGAGAGGCCCGCCAGTGTCATCTAACACCCCTTCTCCCAAGCCGAAGCTCCTATGGCTCTTTGGTTCAGGCTTCTCTTGAAGTGATGAGGTCTAGTCGGCCTCAGTTGCCGTCTTACTAACCGTCTCGCAAGCACCATTCCTAGGAGAATCAGTGGTAATCTACTTGCCTTTGATGAGATCAGTAGCGGATGTCTCATCAGTAGACAGGGGCTTCTCGGCTGACTTGGGCTTCTCAACAACTGCCGGTTTCTCATATGTCGATGGCTTCTTAGAAGGGGACAGAGATGGCGACGCGCTAGGTTTCCATTTTTTGCTAACTGATTTCGTCAGTAGCTTCAACGAGCTTATACAGGCCGCCGCGGCGGCCTCAGCGCGGGCCTTCTCGGCAGAAGACGTCGTGCTGCCAGCGAATGGGTGGTTGAGAGGGAGATCTTACACCCTGGCAAATGCCATAAGTAAGAATTTTCCAAAACTCCTAATCTCTAGAGTAGAGAATGCGAGAATTACCTTCCCCTGCTAGAATTGACAGCAATGTGTCGACATTCCTCCTCAAAAAGATGACGTTGAAATCCCTCCCGAGGAGGAATTGATGGAGATTGGACTCGTGCCGCCAAGACTGGGGGGACGGTTGGTTGACTCTTCTTGCTGGATTGGCGAAATGGGGAGGTTGCCAAAATCACCAAAAACAAAGATGAACTTGTTGACCCAGTTGTGATTCTTGTTGGCCAGACCTCTTGCCTTGAGATTATTGCCAGAGAAGAAGGCAATCCCGTCCTTCTTGGTGCGGAAATTCAAAAGCTTGCGGAAGATAGGGAGGCTAAACTCCATCCGCTCTAACTGCATATAGCAGGAGAATGCGACTAGCAGCGCTATGAGTTAGGGTTAAGCTGTGTGGGAACTACGCCAAAGTATCGCGGGGCTTGACGGACCTCGGGCTATATAGGAAGGCGGAGTCTAACTTTGAAATGTTTGGCGGGAATGCAAGCTCGCATGCCAAGAAGTGGTTGATCGCCTAGTTGTCAGATGGATGTCACACCTCAAAGAATGGGGTAATGTAGAGGTTAACAAGCGAGTGGTACTATTCCTTTGACAGCTTGCAGTTCATAAAAGGGAAGTCTGCGAATGCGGCAACACACTTGTTCTGGCCATCACCCTCTCCCGACATCTCTCTAGAAAGAAGAGAAGAACTCAAGGCGCGAGTGCGAGAGGAAGAAAAGTGACCTAAGGGGAGTGAAAAATTTGAATGCAGTAATCAATGCGGTTGGTAGGTAACCTATTTATAGGAAGTTACTGGCGGGAATACTGAAGGCACGGGAAAGGTGCAGATAGCATATTTCTAGATCTCGCTGCAGGCCCCACCTTAGACCTTGGTAAAGTCTCGCTTAGCGAGATCCCGCACCATCCCGCTCGTGCTACGAATCCAAGCAGAGGAATGATATAAGCCGTCGTATCCATAGAAACAAACACAGATACATATAAAAGATAGGCAAAGAGCAAAAATCAAACAATACATAGATACAACACATTGTCAACATTCAACATAGAAGCCGATAACTATTATTACAGAGCTTATGAAATAAAGCTGAAGCGGGAGGAGAGAGCCGGTAGGCCGATCAGGGGGGCCATTATCACCATCCCCGACCTCTCTTTCCTGCCCTAGGAAGGGTGCGAGCATAGTAGACGGAGCGAATGGTCTTGACCTCCCGCTATGCAAGGTGGAGTTGATCTTCGACTCTTGCAAGGTGAAGGCCGAGGAAGTCAGTCCCATCCCCAGTCTCTCCCACAAAATCAATTTAGTGTAGCAATTATCCAAGCTCAAAAGTTGCTCCTCGGCAGATTCACGATTCTCCCGCACTTGATTAGCGATCTTGCTCAGCAAAAGGGACTGTTTTCTTAGTATATTTACCAGCTACCGCTTCATCTTCGCGGCTTCTCTTGGGTACCCTAGATACCCGTCAATCAAAACCGGAGAAGGGAGAGGCGAGACCTCCTCCTCCTCAATCTCAACATAAGTGGAGATCTCACGGAAACCTGTGATAGACATCAATACATGTGCCTAATCCTTGCTCCATCTACGAAAACTAAAGAAAATCCACTACCTGATTCGGCACCTGCATCGCTATCAAAAGGGGGGCAAGAAATATCAGGCCGCCCTTCAAAGGGAGTATTGAAGGTTATGTTTCTCTTCCCTAGACCTGGGGGAAAGGGGGGATAGCTCAGCAGGTAGATAAAGGGTAATATCCACTTAAGGAGGAATCAGGATAGGATCTGCAGGAGTCTGGCCATTAGGGGATCTCGGTGCCAGTTTTTCCTTCCCCGTGGTCCCGAAAGGGGGAGCTATTAGGAGAGCATGGATGAGACAACGAGAAAGGGAATTTTAAGATATCGGGAGGCTCACTCTTCTCTCGCACAGGAACATCAAGTCTAATGGGGGAGGTAACCTCATTAGCCATCTAGCCGTAGCCGCCCCCAGCAAATCTTGCTCAGTACTCGCCCCCTCGACCTCTTTCTCCTTCTGTGGGATCTGCAAGGCAGTTATGAAGGTTTATTTTCTCACACCAACGACAAAGGAAAGGAACTGAGTGCAAATACCAAGAGAATATATGGAGATAGATTTTGTGCAGTTGACTTGCCCCTGGCCGGGTCGTACCGGACCAGTTTAGCCTTCTTCACCTTCAGCGAGGACCCATGCACTTTTTGAGAGAGCTAGGGGGCGAGTTAACACATCAAAACCTTGTTCTAGCCTCGGACAGCTTGGAGCCAATCTAGGGCTTCCTTGGAAAGTGATATCATGATCAAAAGGCGAGAACGTTAGCAGAGGGTCGAGGCAGGTAGCATTTGCCCCCACATGGATATTTATATGACCAAAAGGGTCCCCGCAAGAGATTCATCTCCAAGTCAGCATCCACTCATCCAATATGTGGGGTTGGATGATTCTTTCCGAGCTTTGATGAAGCTCGCAAAGGGCAGGGATTATGTACAACCCCATATTCGATGAGTGGACTCCGTTAAAAAAGGGACCAAAGGAGGGCACTCATAGAAGTCCAAGGAGGGCACTCGCGTAAAAGTTCAACCCTGAATGAATGCAACCTTCGTACCATCTCCCGCCCAAGGCCTCATGCCTCAGCACGCATGCATGGCCAACTCTCGCCAAAGAATGGTGAATGGCCTCCCAGCCAGACACTCGCCCTCCAAAAGTCTTCAAGGTGGCGAATGCGTTTTGCTCCCAGCATTTGCCCCTTTGGCCGAGTGTATCTCTTATAGATCATCCACCCAGTAAGGTACAGAGGTAGAATTACCTGGATACCCTCAGGGGTCTGCATTTAGGCCCTCAGAACAATAGAGTTTGGCTATTGGCAGACCAACCCATGGGAATTTTAGTAATTTTAGAGAAACCAAGGTTGGTTATTGGCAGGCCATTTTTAAATTTATATAAAAAAGACCCAAGGGGTACCTTAGAAGGCATGCTCTACTTGTGCCAAGTCTTCTTGCGCTTTCTGAGGTATCCTTAGCTTTAGCACTTGTCTAAGGAGGGAAAGTCCTCTAAGATCTTCCGGGTATGTTGTGGGACCTCCATGCTGGAGCCTTGGGTCTATCCCTAGTTCTCCTTCTTTGGTTGTTTGGGCTCGCGAGAGGAAAATAAGTGTGCGATCACCCCTTCCCCAAGGGTGAACTCTGTAGAGACCGAGTTTTCAATTTTAACATTAGGAATGGAATCCTTGGCCTCAGCCATCTGAAACAGCACATGATAGACCTCGTATCCTTGCAGATGGGCCTTGATGGCCTGAATAGAACAGAGTAGAAGGCGAGAAGCTGGGACAATACCTTCGAAGGTCGGGTAAGTGTTATTGTATCTCAACATGACCCTCCTTACTGGGAAATCAATCTGCGCATGGTTCCAAGTGAGCCATGTAATTCCCAGGACGAGATCAAAATCCAACATCCTCAAGATCGTTGTCGGGGCGTCGAAGCTTACACCATCAATGGTCACTCCCAGAACGCACCTGGTCGTAGACTGGATCTCCGTCCCATTGGGGAGATGCACCCTCTTGACGACTCCCTCAAAGCTCCCGATCTGGTCCAAGTCTCTAATAAACTACTCCGAGACAAAATTGTATGATACTCCCATGTCAAATAGGGAATGGGTAGGCTTTCCACACACCATCAATATCCCTGAGTTAGTTAAATTTTTCCTCTTAGATATCTAGTTTCAGATTCTTATCGAATTCTACAGTTCTATATCCATGTAATCTAGCTTCTAGGAAAGAAAGGAACTTTAAATCACCGGCGTACCTACTATCGCATGCTCTGGGTTCTGGGGATGAGCCAGATCCTTGGAATATACCTACCCTCTATCCTTCCTGCTGTCAATACCCTGAAATCCATGTCCTTAGTCGCGACATCAACCACCAAACTACCGATCAGGTGGGGCATCCCTAGGTGCTAGTGGGGGGGGGGGTGTCACAACCCGCATTTTCTACAAATTTAAGAAGCATCAGAGTATGAGAAAACACGCATCGTGATGCCACGTCGAGTAGGGGATAACTGTCGACGCTCAGGCGAACACCATCAAACTAGACTATGAAAATTCATAAGTTTAATGATTAGAAAATCAGTTATATTTTAAAGGCTGTATCCCTCGGCTCAGTGGATCATCTAGTCTACAGTTTAAAAACTATACTTATACGCTGCGGAAAATACTTTATTCAGGTTTGACATCCAAAAAGAGTGCATAAGTGCCCCTAGAGGACAACTTATACTATGCAGGACCCTACATTTAATTTATACTATATATAGGAAAACGATCTTTTTATGTTATTTGGAAAATAGTGATGAGTTTTATAAAACATACTGATCATGAGATATACTTATAATAGTGTTTTTAAGTTTAAAAGTAACTAGCAACCTAACATAAATAATCCTAAGAGCAATTAGACTATCTCTAGAAAAGATAGCAGCAAAAAGATAACATATCTAGTATCAAGGTAAAACTACCAGTGGGCGCCAACAAACTGACATGAACCCACTGGAAAGTATATATGTCTGTAAGAAAGAAGGACAAAACTACCTCACAAGACCAAGGAACTGATCTCCACATAACGAGAGACCACCAGCAACAGCACAGCACAACAAGCCGCCTAATCGGCTACTAACCCGAACTTGAGGCATTCAAAGAAGAAAAGAATACCTCAGCAAGAAAAAACTAATAAGCTGTACGGAAATGTTAATCTAAATGATAAGCAAGAAGAGTAAGTAAACCGTAACAAGCACTACTATCCAAGGCAAGACAAAAAGGAAAAGCACTATGTCCGAGGAAATAACAACAACCCTGCCCTAAAATCCTGCAGAGTTTACAAGGCTACCATGAGCCCAAAATGTTGCACTCTACAAAGGAAGAGATGTCTAACACCCTCAAGTTTGAGATATGGCAGTAGAAAAAACAACGCGGATCTGGGTTGGAGGCAAACTCAGTCCCCCCAACAACCATTTCCAAGAAACAAAGCTCAAGGGTCTACATATGAAAGCACTAGGGACCTCCCACCAACTTGCCCAGCCCGTACCTAGAATAAGATAAAAGTGTGGCCACGGCTAAGTCACACAACTTCACCCCTATTAAGAGCTTCAAACCACCACTACTAACCACAACCCACGATTCGGCCTTCGGAAAAATATAGCCGACAAGGAACTTCAAAATCAAGGAATTCACTCGGGAGAGAAAATCAAGGTAAGGGAAAAGCGTTGAGATGGCTCAACACGGCATGGCGTTGAGTGAGCTCCACTCACTCAACGCCTAAACAGATGGTGGCGCTGAGTGAGTTAACCTCACTCAACGCCAGAATAGCTACGACGTTGAGTGAGGTTTACTCACTCAACGCCTTCTGCAACACTGGCTGTGGCATTGAGTGAGCTAACCTCACTCAACGCCAAAACAGACAGTGGCGTTGAGTGAGTTAACCTCACTCAATGCCAAAACAGCCATTGCATTGAGTGAGGTTCACTCAGTCAACGCCTTAACACTTGGCCGCAAAAACTAACTGTGGCGTTGAGTGAGTCTACCACTCTCAATGCCAAAAAAACTTTGGCGTTGAGTGAGGTCGACACACTCAACGCCAAAATACTTAACCGCAAGAAAGGGCGGCGGTGTTGAGTGAGTCCGCCTCACTCAACACCTAAACCGCCATGGCGTTGAGTGAGGCCCACTCACTCAACGCCATCCGACATAACCGCTCAGTTTGGCGGCGGCATTGAGTGAGTCCGCCTCACTCAACGCTAACCTGCATAATTGCGCGGATTGGCTGCGGCATTGAGTGAGTCCGCCTCACTAAACACCTAAACCGCCATGACGTTGAGTGAGGCTCACTCACTCAACGCCATCCGACATAACCGCTCGGTTTGGCGGTGGCGTTGAGTGAGTCCGCCTCACTGAACGCCAACCAACATAATCATGAGGATTGGCTGCGGCATTGAGTGAGTCTGCCTCACTCAATGCCTAGATAACCATGGCATTGAGTGAGGTCGACTCACTCAATGCCACAATACTTAGACGCAAAAGAACAGACCAAAAAGGCTACGACATTGAGTGTGTGTACCACACTTAACGCCAAGTCCAAGCAGACCCGGCATTGAGTGTGTGCACCACACTAAACGCCAAATCCAAGCAGACCCAGCGTTGAGTGTGTGCACCACACTCAACGCCAAATCAAAGCAGACCCGACGTTGAGTGTGTGCACCACACTCAAAACCAAATCCAAGCAGACCCGACGTTTAGTGTGTGCACCACACTCAACGCCAAATCCAAGCAGACCCGGTATTGAGTGTGTGCACCACTCTCAATGCCAAATCCAAGCAGACTCGGCGTTGAGTGTGTGCACCCCACTCAACGCCAAATCCAAGCAGACCCGGCGTTGAGTGTGTGCACCACACTCAACGTCAAATCCAAGTGAACCCGGCATTGAGTGTGTGCACCACACTCAATGCCGAGCCCTAAAATATTCTAATCATCTAGACTAAGGAAAGGAATGGCTTCACTACAGCCACTACACAGGCAAGCACAAATTCATCCAAACCCGAGCCTAAGCAAGACAGGTTTTTTTTGCATACAATTAAACTATAGCTTTTCTCCTCTACCCAGCTACAACTACTGCACAGGAAAATTGACCATACCATCAACCCTTACTCAGCTCGAGAACAAGGCCTTCTCTACTAACAATTGGAGGAGAATAAAATAAAAAGAAAGGGCGGCTGCTAGGAGTACCACTGAACAGGAAACTCATATCAGGTATGCTGAACATAAACCGAAGCCTATAAAATGAATAATGGTTTCTATCCTAGGGCTAACAGGGCAACAAGGAGATAGACAAAAAAAGGAACTACAAGGCAAGGGCAAGAATACCACTTGCCTCAAATTTCCGACGAAGCTTGGTCGACCTCCTTTACTCTCACTCGGCACCAACAACAACAACACCTAAAGAAGAAATCTGGAGCTTTAATGGCGGAAACGGAGAACCCAAGAAATTTCGAGACCCCTAGAAACACCACGAAAATTGAATTTCTTACCGTAGGAATGAAGGTCTAGGCGAGAGCAATCCAAATCCGCTTTCGGAATCAAATTCCGTCCACAAACGCTCCCGGAATCGGCGTCCAGAGGGGAGCAGTTTCGGCGGTTTCTCAGCTTCTTTTCGCGAATAGCCGCAAACTGGTTCGTTTTTCGGGAAGATGAACAGGAGCGGTTTCTCTTAAGTATAAACTATCCTATATATAGAACCCTGTTAATCTTAATAGCTAATTAATTAAATATTGTAAAATAATACATAGTATAACCGTCCAAACACTTCTAAAGTATTAGATGATAAAATACTTAATAAATAGTATTATTTTTCATAAAATACAAAACGATGCGAAAACCGAACATCCTCAGAATTCGACGAAATTCAGACCGTAGCTAAATATCCACGCTACGAACACAACGACGATGTCAAAATTAACTTTCAACGAACATAACTTGAGTTATACCCACCAGAAGTCTAAACACAAGCATCCCCTGAGAGGCCACACCGGGTCACCGAAAATGACCTGGCTTGCTAGGGAGATCTTGCCAATAGACTACAAAATAGGCCACTAAGTTCTAAGGAGTTAAGACCACACTCCACAAATGGCATAAGCCAAGAAAAACACGTCGATGTAACGCCAAACAAGAATTAAATAATCGCAGAAAAATCGGGGGCATTACAGTCACTCCCCCTAAATGAAAGTTTCGTCCCGAAACTTTACGCACACCACTTCTACTATAGAAGGAAAAGTAACAAGCCAAATTTTACAAGAAGAAAACATACAAATCCAATCAGGGAAACAGTTGAGGGTGAGCCTCCCTCATAGCCGACTCTAACTCCCAAGTTACGCTTTCCAAATCCTGATTCTTTCATAGAACTTTGACCATTGGGATGGACTTCCTCCGCAAAACCCGATCTTGAGTATCCAAAATGCATACCGGCACTTCAACAAAAAAAGTTTAGGCTCAAACTAGGGCACAACATCCAAGACTTGCCCACTACTACGCAAACACTTCAGCAATTGGCTTACATGAAATACATTATGAACACCTGAGAAGTTTTTTGGCAAATCCAACCTAAATGCTGACACGCCAATCCGTTCAACAATCTTAAACAGGCCCACATACCTCGGGTCCAATTTTCGGTTCTTACCGAACCTCTTTACACCAACCATCAGGTAAACCTTAAGAAACACAAGGTCCCCTACAAAAAACTCCAAGTCAGACCTGCGCTGGTTGGCGTTCTTCTCATATCTATCCTAAGCTATACGAAGCTTTTCTCGAATAAGCTTCACTGCGACTTCTATCTCCTCGAGCGCATCCGGACCCAACAAGGGTTTTTCACCTGCCTCAGCCCAAAACAGGAGAGTTCTACAACGCCTCTAATACAAATCTTCAAACAGAGCAATTTGCAAGCTCTCTTGATAACTATTATTGTATGCAAACTCCATAAGTCGCAATCGCTCATCCCATGCTCCATCGTGGTCTAGAATGTAGCATCTGATCATATCCTCAACTATTTGGTTCACCCACTCTGTCTGCCTATTGGTCTGTGGGTGGTAAGCAGTAGAATACCTCAGATCTGTACCCAAACCCTCCTGCATACTCTGCCAAAAGCGAGAAGAAAACTGGGAGTGTCGATCAGAAATGACGCTAACAGGCACACTATGTAGTCTGATGACCTCATTCAAGTACAACTCTGGTATCTTCTTCATCAGATAATCAATCTTATACGAAACAAAGAGAGCACACTTCGCCAGTCTATCCACTATAACCCAAACAGAATCATATCCCCATGGAAATCTCGGTAAGCCCGTAATGAAGTCCATAGAAATACTTTCCCACTTCCAAGTCGGGATCTCTAACGGAGTCAACTTGCCAACAGGCCTTCCGTGATCGGCCTTCACATTCTTGCATGTGTGGCACTAAACAATAAATCGGGCTATATAACTCTTCATCCCATACCACAAGGCAATTTGCTTCAAATCACGATACATATTTGTAGATCCCAGATGGTATGCAACACTTGATCCATGAGCCTCTCTGCATATCATAACCCTGATGTCTCCAACAGCGGGGATGCAAAATCTGTCGCGGTACTTCAAAGTACACGCATCATCGATAGAAAAATCTGGCAACTCCCATCCCTCAGTCCTGAGGTATAAGTGCAGAAGGTCCGGATCATCCTTCTGGTGCAACCTAGTAAGAGAAATTCAAGACGGCTCTGCCACTGCCAAATTGTTCTGCATGCTACAGCATCCCGCTGAGATATCCATCAATAAGAACTCTTCCACTACATGATCGGCGGAGATATTAAAGATCTTCCCCATCTTCCGGCTTAGGGCATCGACAACCACATTGGCCTTGCCTGGATGATACTGGATTTCCACATCATAATCGGCCACATACTCTAGCAACCGTCGCTGGTGCAGATTCAACTCCTTCTGCGTTAACACGTACTTTAGGATCTTATGATCAGTGAAGATCTTGCACTGAGCCCCATAAAGTAGTTTCCTCCACATCTTCAACGTATAAATCACCACTGCAAACTCAAGGTCATGCATAGGGTAATTTCTCTCATGAGTCTTCAATTGCCTTGACCCATACACAATCACTTTTCCAGCCTACATGCACACACAACCCAGACCAACATGCAAAGCATCCACATACACATCATACTCCATACCCTCAGTAGGTAGGGCTAGAATGGGAGCAGTGCACAATCTGTTCTTTAGCTCCAAGAAGGCTTCTTCGCACTTCTCGCTCCAAACAAAGGTCATGTTCTTCTGAGTCAACCTGGTCAAAGGTGCAGCCAGGGTAGAGAAACCCTCCACGAACCTCCTGTAGTAGCCGGCCAACCCTAGGAAGCTTCTGATCTCCTTAGGTGTGCCCAGCCTGCTCCAATCCATCACTGCTGCGATCTTTTCCCGGTCGACTGAGATCCCATCCTTGTTCACCACGTGGCCCAGAAACGAGACCTGAGGCAACCAAAATTCGCACATGCTAAGCATGACGAATAAATTGGGATTTCTCAACTCCAATAAGACCCAAGCGCAGATGCAGCTCATAATCCTCAACGCTGCGAGAATAAATCAATACATCATCGATGAAAACCACAACAAACTTATTTAGAAAATCCTTGAACACCCGGTTCATCATATCCATGAAGGCTGATGGCGTGTTGGTCAAACCAAACGACATCACCAAGAACTCAAAATGTCCATGCCTCGATCTAAATGCAGTCCGTGGAATATCTGCCTCACGGATCCTGAGCTGATGATAGCCAGAATGAAGATCGATCTTGGAGAACACTGTGCTACCGCGCAACTGATCAGATAAGTCATCGATCCTCGGTAGAGGGTACCTGTTCTTAATAGTGACTTTGTTCAACTCCCTAAAGTCGATGCAAAGCCGCATCGACCCATTTTTCTTCTTTACAAACAAAACAGGAGCACCCCATGACGACGAACTCTGCGCCATCTGGTACGGCGCCTTAGCAATAGGAAGCGTACTCGGTTCCAAATAAATCACAAATTCAACATCCCGATCGGGAGGAAGACCAGGAAGGTCATAGGGAAAAACATCAGTGAAATCACGAACAACAGGAATCTCATCCAAACGCGGTACTTTAACAGCAGTCCAGTCCACCGAGACTAAACAAGCAAAACAATCAGAATGAAATAGCTTCTGAGCACATACCGCAGAAATGATAGGAGAATCCTGGCATGGATCGGCATACACGCTTCCGGGCTGACCGTTGTCCTTGATGAAGTCCAAGCGCTTCCCTTTTCACTGAATAACCGCATCATACTTAGACAGCCAGTCCATGCCCAGAATAACATCGAAGTCCTTCAGATCAATCATCTTCAATTCTGCCTTTGCAAGAAATTCTCCTAACAAAACCGGGCAATCTAGAATGCCCAAATCCGATTACACAGATTCACCAGAAGGGAACTTGACGCGGAAGGTATCACGAACTTGATCAAGAGTCAACCGATGTCGCTCCACAAAGGCTCTAGCCACAAATGAGTGGGTAGCCCCAAAGTCGAACAAAATACGCGCCCAACGGTTCTTCACCTTAAATTTCCCTATAGGAGTATACAACTAAGGAACTACCAAAACAAAACTATAACCATTCAAGCAAATAAAACTTTCAGGCTGGAAAAACAACTAACCTGAGATGACCTGAGTCGAAGCTTGAGCCTCCTCGAAAGAGATCACGTTCAGCTTTCCTTTTCCCTTGTCCACACGCTGAGGCGGAGGTAATGCCTTAAGTGGAACTGCATGAAGAACAGGCTGGACCTAAGGACACCTTGTCTTGATATGACCCTTTTGCCCACACTGATAGTAGACTTTATCCTTGGACCAGCACTGGGTAGCATCATGCCCGGGTCGCTTGCAAACAGAACAGGAAACATCCCTCCTAGGAGCACCCTGAATAGCATGAACTTGCGCCTTCTTCTGAGCTGCTGCCTTCTTGAAACACCTTTCAACAGTGTGGACTGACCGGCCACAGAAGCTACACACCACCTCGCTCTTCTTTCCCGAAGCAACACCTGGTACCTGGGGTTTCTTCTCCTCAACAGACTTCCTCTTGTACTTCCTCATTTTTTGGCCTATGCTCTTTGCAATCTCAATTGCCTCTACCTTCAGAGCAGCCTCCACTACCCCTGCATATGTCTCTGATCCATATGCACTGGTCAATTGCTGAACCTCTCTCCTCAAGCCTCCAAGAAACCGCTTGACTCGATCAGCCTCAACACTCACCAACCCAGGAGCAAACCGGCTCAACTTGATGAACTCTATCTCATACTCACCGACCGTGAGTTGTCTTTGCTTAAGGTGGAGAAAGTCGTTCATAAGACGGTCACGCTCGACCGAAGGCAAGAACTTCGTCAGCAGCATTTCCTTGATTACTTCCTAAGAGCAACCAGCTACCAAGCTCTCCTTTTCTCTAAGCCACAAACTCTTAGACAAACACTTAAGCTGATAGGCAACTATCATCACTCTCTGATTATCTGTAATACCGGAGTATGAGAACATCTCCTCCATGGAGATCAGCCAATCATCTATTACCATGAAATCTTCCTTCCCATCATAAGTAGGAGGGCTAAGTCTTTGAAACTGCGAGATAAATGTCATCTCTGCTGGCAACACCATTGGAGGTCTCAGGGGTACAGGAGGAGGAGGAAAAGCTAACCCCCCTGCATGGCCTCACACTCCCTAAGTTTGTCCTGCCACAACTGCCACCAGAGACTGGATCTGGGCCTGCATCTCTGCCATCTGCCTGCTCAAGGAATCACTACTCTGTCGCAGGCTCTTGATCACCGCATCATTCTACACTCCAGATGACTCACCCTCAGACAGGGGAGTCGACCTCGTCGAAGGACGTCTTGCCATCTTAAAATCATAATAACATTTGTCAGATCCTAGTACAACAGCTAGAACTAATTACAAGTATAGACAATATATAATTAAATATGAACTTAAAGATGCTAAACTTGCCCTGGCAGTTTATTTTTACAAGAATTGATGTTATGCCTAACCTAGGATGGTTAACCACCCAATACTAACTCTTGTGCCTAGATCGAGAATGCATGACTTTATATTATTTTTGACTCGAAAACTTATGTGTGTACATATGTCATCCTGCCAGTCTTTAGCTTGGCAGGTTGTGCTTATGCAATGTTATGCTATGCATTCTAAAAAGGCTCTAATGCATGTTATGAGCGGCGTACACATGAAAATGTTATGCATCCCATACTACCTAACATTCTCATGCAACGAAAAGAAAATGAGCTAGTCGTAGCCATGTGGTGAGGTTATGCATCCCATACTACATAACCCTCACATGTTTCCCCTATGGTGGATCCATATACGAACACATATTATGCATCCCATACTACATAATATGCACCGTATACTTCATGTTATGCTATGAGTGTAGTGTTCGTGCTTTTGCTAAGACGTGCTGATGATATATCGGTGTGTGAATGACATGATGCTAAACCACTAATGCAATCAAAAGTAAAGGTTGCCCGACTAACTTGTCAAGCAACCTCTCTCGGATACGAACTGTCACAACCCGCATTTTCTCAAAATTTAAGAAGCATAAGAGTATGAGAAAACATGCATCGTGATGCCACGTCGAGCAGGGGATAAAAGTCGACGCTCAGGCGAACACCATCTAACTAGACTATGAAAATTCATAAGTTTAATGATTAGAAAATCAGTTACATTTTAAAGGCTGTATCCCTCGGCTCAGTGGATCATCTAGTCCACAGTTTAAAAACTATACTTATACGCTATGGAAAATACTTTATTCAGGTTTGACATCCTAAAAGAGTGCATAAGTGCCCCTAGATAACAACTTATACTATGCAGGACCCTATATTTAATTTATACTATATATAGGAAAATGATCTTTTTACGCTATTTGGAAAATAGTGTTGAGTTTTATAAAACATACTGATCATGAGATATACTTATTATAGTGTTTTTAGGTTTAAAAGTAACTTGCAACCTAGCATAAATCATCACAAGAGCAAGTAGACTATCTATAGAAAAGGTAGCAGCAAAAAGATAACATATCTAGTATTTAGGCTTACTACAAGTGGTGTCGTAGGGCGAGACAAGCCTTCGGCCTCTGAGCTCTAAACCCGGGCTGCTGGTAGGCTGGCGGTGCTTAGTCTAAAGGGCCGGGCCGTTACAAAAAAGTGCACTTTTTTGTAATGGCCCGGCCCTTTAGACCAAGTGTCGCTGGCCTACCAGCAGCCCGGGTTTAGAGCTCAGAGGCCCGCAGGCTTGTCTTGCCTCACATCAACACTAGTAGTAAGCCTATACATCAAGGCCTGCAGGCCCATTGACCCAAACCAAATCACCGCGCCTGTTTATCAACAACGGTAGGTTGTTGCCACGGGGTCTCAAACCCGCAACCTTGATAAGAGAGTCTTAATACCACTCCTCATCACCATTTGAGCTGCAGATCAGTTTGGTGATGAGGAGTGGTATTAAGACTCTCTTATCAAGGTTACGGGTTCGAGTCCCTGTGGAAAAAACCTACCGTTTTTGATAAACAGGTGTGGTGATTTGGTTGGGGTGCACTGGGCCTGTAGGCCTTGATGTTTAGGCTTACTACCAGTGGTGCCGTGGGGCGAGACAAGCATGCGGGCCTATGAGCTCTAAACCCGGGCTGCTGGTAGGCCGACGACGCTTGGTATAAAGGGCCGTGCCGTTACAGGGGGTGCTTCCCTCATGGGGTAGTTCCTCCCAATGTTCCCCAACTGGTTGCACTGATAGCATATCGGTGTCTCCTCCACTGCCCTCAGAATCTACCGCATCTTTAAAGGCTGAGGAGCCAACACTATCGGGTTCCTCTGCTCCTACCTATCCTCCTGGAGGGGTTGATACTCATTCCTTCTTTCTCTAATGACTCGTCCTCTCGGCTAGTCTATCCAGCCACCGATTACTAAGTTATTAGCCGGTCTCTTCCGTCCTCAGACTGTAAGCTGGTCTGCCTCCAACTTCTTGGCCATCTCCAAGATCCTGGCAACGCTCCCATTAGAAATGAAGAGGAGGGCTTGCCTCATGTCATCGTGAAGGCCTTTATAAAACCTCTTTGCATAGCCCGCGTCGTCCAGCTGGTATGAGTCCGCAAAAAGGGCTAGATGCGTGAACTCCTGATAGTATTCCAACACCGTCCCGCTGCCCTGCCTCAACTGCAGGTACCTGTCCTCCAACTCATCCCTCTCCAACTTTGGTACAAAATGTTCCAATAGAGCTACTATGAACTCCTCCTAGGAAATGTCCATGCAATCCACTCCAGCAAAGGTGGTGTCTAACAGTGACTTCCACCATTTCTTCGCATGTGACTCCAAGCAGGAAACTTCTAAGGCTACTGCCTCCACCATCGGGCATCGAATCCTAGCCAGCATCTCCTAAATAATGTCCAACCACTCCTCTGTAGGGACTTATGACTCCGTCCCCTGGTAGTATGGAGGAGAAAGCCCCCGAAAGACGCTAAGCAAGTTAGCCCCAAGATTTGGCTGTGGAGCCAGAGCCTTCTGAGCCCTAAAGGCATCCAGAATAGCAATCAGTATCTGTCCCATTTCCGTCTGCTAGAACGAAATTGGAACCGGCGGGGGTGGAACCATATTCTGTGCCTGGGGTGTACCCTGTTGAGGGTTAGGGATAGCCGAAGGCTATAAAGGAAGATTCTAATTATTAGTTAATGTACAAGTGGAACTAATGAAAAAGTGGACTTTAACATGTGATTCCCCTTATGCGAACACCATTGCATCTGCTGCTATTTTGTCCTCAAACTAAGCTCGCGCGGGGTGGACTAGGGTTTTGTGGAAGTCTACTCTTAGGATTGAGGTTAGCTCTGATACCAGTTTGTAAGACCTTTTTTTAATGACGCTACCGGGTCTTTTGCCCAGAATCGCCGTTTTGCGGTGACACCGACACTTGGGAGGGTCGCCAAAACAGAACTTCGATCCTGCCGGCATTAATGTTCACCCAAGAAGTAGAAGTACTGTAAGACCCCATTTTTATTTCTTTTAAAACAGCGGGGTCTTAGGCACAGAATTGCCGCTTTGAGGTGACACCTTCACGCCCTGAAGCGTCATCACCACAAAGCGCTAATTTTGCAGGCCAATTCGATCACAGAAAGGTAGCATAATAAAGTAAACGCAAGTCCATAGAAAAATCACATATCAGAGTAATAAAATCTCCACGAAGGGAAAGTCCACAAAATCTAAAAGTGCTGAAAATAAGGGCTTAAGCCCGATACATCAAATCCTCACTACATAGTCACTCAAGCGTAAGCAAAATAAATCACTACTGGAATCAAGGACTCACAGTCCCAGCTGTCTGAACTCATGAGCTAGACTGCCTACCTCCAAACGAGCCGATCTCTGGGGCTGCTCCTCCATGGTGGGCTCAACAATCCCCTAAATGATGTGGTCTGAAAACCGTTAGTCTATAAGACTAAGTCCTATCATCCCCCCACCCCTTCCCCCATGGCCCCTAGGCACCGAGCGGAGAGGAAGAAAGGGGGACTTGAAGGTGGAGAGTAATCAAGAAACAGATGACAACGGACCTATACTAGCAGTTTAATAGTACATGTGGCAGTAAAATAAGGTATGAAAGGTAACCTTTACTTATGTACGGAAGAGCATAAGTCAAGGGATCTTCTGTAGGGCTCCCATCGTATAAAGAATCTCATACCAATTTATACGATGGGGTGTTTGTTATTAACAACAATATATAGATATGAAAAATTTAACCTTAATTTATAAACTTGCTCATACAAGCTTATAGACCAAGGGGTCATTTTGAAAGTCCTATTGTGTAAGCGTCTCATACCACTTACACAATAGGTGACAGTGGTTATATGCAATGATTATGTTATGACATGCAAGTGGGTATGATGTGATCATACAAGTGCAACTCACCCACCTGACTCTGTGTACACAGACCTTTAGTTACCCCTTTCTGGAGCCTCACCTCCCAGGATACCTCCATAGTGGCAGACGGAAGCGGTGGGTTGGGCCTCGCCCACCTCTAAACAAGTAAAGTACTACCGGTCAGACCTATCGTACACCTCAATGCTTGGTGCACAAAACAGACTCCTGCGTACTCTTGCCGGCTGGCGCACCGGACTTCTGTTGGCGAAGTGCTAACCACACTTGCCGAGTCAGCGTATTGGTGTCGGTGCATCGACCCTCCAATACCGAAGACCCACCACCTTATTTTTTTTTCTTTTCTTTATGCACATGAAATATTTAACGTGTCCAACAACCGAGCCAAAGCTCTGCGGACAAAACTATCTGACTCAAAACTAACCGAGCCAAAGCTCCCCGGACAAAACTGTCCGTCTCAAATCTAACAGAGCCGAAGCTCCCAACAATCTTCCTGTGCTAATAGTGTTTGTGAAATTTGGAACCCTAATTACTATGTTACTCTTTTTGTTTGTTAATACAGTTAACGTTAACACAGGACAGCCCCCGGCATACCCCGTGAAGGGCTCTCAAAGGGCACTAGGAACTATGATGGTAGCTGAAGCCCATCCTTCCCTTTCGCAAGGCACTTATTATTATTGGTTGATTCCCTTTACCCATTCCCTTCTCATATTACAGTAGGCTAATCCTAGGGTGATTTTGACTCTTCCTCTCCTCAGGGAAGACGATCTTTCGTTGAACCGAGCGCCTCTAAACTCTAACCCAACCACTTCTCACTACTCTTCCTATCCTTCTATGGTGAACTCATCCACATCTATCCAACCCAGCAGAATGACTAACTCCTACACCATGTCCAATCATATCCTATTGCAACTAACCCAATTTGTAAAATGCAGACCAACTTAGGCTATATGTCGAACCGGATAGGAGATAATCCAAACAATCATCCAAATGCCCTAAATTATTTACTGGAGACTTATCCTGGTACAAATAGACTAAATCCAGAAAATTGTAATTTTCCTATTTTATCTGGCATTTAATTAATTTCCTTAAAGGTTTCAAGGGCTACAAGTTTGAACAAGAACTACATGATTTACTCAAGAAATGGTCATCCAAAAATTATGAGCTCTACATAATGCTAACATGTCAGAGAATTTCAGGCTTCACTAATTTTCCTCAAAAGTTGGCCTCTAATTAATTATTCTAAATTTATCCTAAAATTATCCAAACAAGTTTGACTAAAGAAGGAAGTACTAAAATCCACCATTAGAAAATTATGAAAAAATTACCAGACTATCATAGTGCCCATTAATGCCTATTGGCCAAAAAAATATAATTTTATAAGACCTAAAAGTATTAAATTAAAATCATTAAAAGTTTCTACAAAGTACAAGCCTTGTGAAACAACCCCTACAATTAGACCTCCAAAAATTCTACAATAAATCTCAAAGGTTTGTGAATTCATAAAAAGTCTTTTACCTAAGTTTCACAAGTTTTTAGTGAGTGAGCATTCCATTATAAATGCTTATATATTTTAGGCAAATTGGTAGCTTGTGAATGAAGTATAGAGAATATTCATCTAAAAATTGTAACAAAATTCATACAAGTGTATAATGACCTTAAAAGTTTACTGCCCCAATCTCATATCTTCATAATTAACAAAGAGATGATAGTAAACAAAATACTTTAAGGGGGGAAATCTATGAGTTATAAAGGAACTACAAAATATATTATTCCAAAATCCTCAATATGATTTTTTTAAAGGCTCCTATGAACCCTAAGATCTCTCTACCCAAGTTCCATGGCCTTTTATTAAGTTTTATGGCTCATTGTGCTTACACAAGTGGGGTGCCCTAAACTAGGTTTATGGTTTTGAGGGGTGTATCAATCTCCAAACCTCATAAGATTTTGGCCAGAGGACTTTAACCTTACTAGTCCCCTCTCCACCAAAAATCACAACAATACAAGGGCATTTGACCCCATGCCCTTCACAAATCCCCCCAAGTCCAACCTAAAGGTTTGAACTTGGGTCCTAGGGCATACCTACCCCCAAACCACCTTGTAAACCATAGGGGGATGCTAAGGGTCAAAACAAACCAGTGGCCCATGTTTCAGCCACTGGTGATGTGGTTTGGTCACCTAAAATCACAAAGTGCCCTTTTTAATCAAAAACACCTCCTTAAAGCCAAACTAGGGTTTGGTGATCCCCTAACTAAAACTCCTCCAAATGAGTTGAAATTTTGTACAGAGCTAGGAATTAATACTAGGGACCACTCACCATAATTTGGGAGGGTTTGGAGGTCATTAGACCACTTCATTAAAATACCCTAGTATTATTAAATAATAACAAAAACCATTGGACAAAGTATTCCACAAAATTTCCCATTTTTGGACTGACCCTAGGTATAACTATGTTAGACAACCAGCCCAAATTTCATGTCATTTGGACAAGGGATGAAGTGTGGGCAACCATTTGAATCTCAGGACATCCCTAGGTACAGGTCCCACTGAAATGGGTGCCTTGCTCCAACCAGAGGTCTAAATTGTTCCAAATCAATTTTGAATTAAAGTAGACACTTAGGGCTACAAAGTTCATGTTTGTTACTTTTTCATCAGAGGGGCCTAATTATTATTTTTATTTAATTTAAAGTAACCTGAAATCTGTGACAGAAAAATCAAATAAAACTTATTAATTAAATTTAATAGCACTAATCCTAAAGCATGAAACCGACGGAATCGGTTCATCCTCAAGCTTCAGCCGATGGCCCAGATTTGCCCGTCCTGCGCTGACTTGCGAGCTAGTTTCCCGTCCACCCATCCACTCCCCCGGCCGGCCACCGCCACCACCTCCTTCGTGGATGTGATGGCTACCCTCAGTCGGCGACACTGCCGCCGGAGATGCCTATTCTGGCGATTCTACCAAACTAACTTTTTGCCGAAAACCATGAAAACATCGATTTGGATCGATCTCAATTGAACCCGAACCATGTCCCTAGTGATTGCTATGAACTATCCATGGGAAAAGAAGTTGAGGAGGACCTTTCCGGCGGCCTGAAGGCGAGAGGAGCGGCGGGACACCATGGACGATGGCGGCGGCTCTCGGCTTCTGCAACAGCACAGTGGGACGGCTTGTTCCTTCCAGGTGAGAGTTTATAAAGACTCTCCTTCCCCCACTGGTGGTGTTTAAAAGGCCAATTGGGGAGCAGAGTGGCTTGATCCATCATTGCACATCAAAGCCATTAATGGCATGGCTCGGGTTTAGAGGAGGGGGGGAGGGGGGCTGAATATGCTCCTTGGTGGCCGGGAAATGGCTGGAATCAAATTCTCTTCCCTAGAGGAGTTGATTGCAGCCATCAAGGGTGTTTGTTGGCCTCCCTTGGCTGAGCCCTATTCCATTCCTCCTCTTCCAAAAATTCTCTCTCCTCCATTAAAAGAAATGAAGCTTTCTTTCTCTTCTCTCTCCTAGTCACCATGATGACTGGTCAACTCTCTAGGATAAGTGCAGTCAATATAATCCTAATAATTAAGAAATCAACGTTAGCCTAAGGGGAAAAAGACTTGAGCTTGGGTTAGCCTAATTGGGCTAGGGTTTGACTTGACCTTGGGTAGAGTTGACTTTGGTCATCATGACCATTTGGGTTGACCCCAATGTATCCTTATCGACTCATTGGCCCTCTTTAGGTCTAGAGAGGCCTTTGGTAGAGTTATTTGGGTTTACTATGGGCACATTATCCTTATATAGGTCAATTTCCCAAAGTAGACCTAGGTGGGTCCTTTGCCAAATTTCCCACCTAGAATTGACTCCCATGGGTCCTTGGTGATCCATTTGCCTCTCTCTAGGGTTAAGAGGGCATGGGTGGGGTCTACATGGCTTAGGTAGGGTCAATTAACCCTGTACATGCAAGTTTGACCCATTGAGGGTTAGGGTTGACCTTGGTCAACGCAGGCAATAGGGTTGACCCTAATGAGTCCTTGAGGCCTTAAAATGGGTTAGAGAGATCATGGTGAGGTCTTGGAGTCATGGTAAGGGCCCCTGGTCACCCTAAACTAATGTTTAGGAATTTACTATTTGCAGACCATAGTGCTCCTATCCACACCACCAGGCCCACTTGACTTTTTCTTGGGCTTCCTAGGGTATTGTCATGACAAAATCACTCCTAGGGGTCTAGTTGGAAATGGGATGTTACAAATCCCAATAAACAAAACAAAGATTTCGTCCCCGAAATCAAGGTTAAGCCCACGGGGAACCTATCGAAGAGAAGAAGCTTATAACATCCCATGAGAAGTGAAAGATTACATAACGACGCCATGTTTGCTAAGTGTGGTTTAAAGGGGAAGCTCAAATTTATGACTAATTCGCCCCATTGGCAAAGTCTAGACCCCAATAAACAAAAGGTTAGCCCCTACACTTGAAACTCCAGTCCTACTAGCTTAAAAAAGGAGGGTAAATCAAACATCTTGAGAGGTTGTGAGGTATACCTAGCTGAACAGCTCTGGATACTTTTTTCGCATCAGGTCCTGCGGTTCCCAGGTATGCTCCTCCTGTCCATGGTTCCTCCACAGGACTTTGACTAACGGAACCTTCTTGCGACGCAAGATCCGTACTCCTCTATCATCAATCCAAACCGGCTCCAAGTGAACTGACCAGTTTGAGGCTACCGGCCCATCTGTGGTCAAAATCTGCTGATCCAAGCACAGTAGAGCCCTCCTAAGTGAAGAAATACGGAACACGTCGTGTAAGCCTGCCAGTTCCGGTGGCAACTCCAGCCTATAACCTAGGGGCCCGATCCGCTCTAGGATCCTATAAGGGCAAATATACCTAGGGCTAAGCTTCTTCTTCCGACCACGCACCCGTGAAACTCCGTGCATGGGCCAAATCTTCAACAAACCCAGTCTCCCACCTGAAACTCTACCTGACGGTGTCGTACGTCATAGTACTTAGCCTGTCAGCTTTGCACTTCCAGCATTCTGTCCCGTATAAGTCTCACCTGAGCCTCGGTGTCTTCGACAAAATCTGATCCCAACACCTTCGGATCCTCGTCCTGAATCCATGAAAGCGGAGTCCTGCATCTCCTTCGGTACAAGGCTTCATAAGGAGCCATCCTTACGCTGGACTGGTAGTTATTATTATAGTAGAACTCGACTAGTGGTAAAAGCTTCTCCCAAGGTTTGTTTCGATCCAAAATGCATAGCCTTAGGAGGTCCTCCAATTTCCGGATGGTGCGTTCTGTCTGCCCATCCGTCTGGGGATGAAAAGCTGTGCTAAAGTTCAGCCGCGTGCCTAAGTAAATCTGCACGGTTCTCCACTCCCTGGATGTGAACTGACCATCCCGATCCAACACGATCGTCCTGGGGACCCCGTAGTAACGAATGAACTGCTCTACGAATCTCCGCACCAATACTCCAACCAAGTCATCTTTTCTGATCGGAATGAATCTGGCCACCTTCGTCAGCCGATCGACGATGACCCAAATCGAATCGTTTCCCGTCCGTGACCAGGGGAGGCCATGAATGAAATCCATCGCGATGTCCTCAAATTTCCACTCTGACACTGAAAGTTGCTGTAGCAATCCTGCAGGGTTCCTGCACTCTGCCTTCACAAGCTAGCATGCCTCGCAATGAGTCACGAAGTATGTAATGTCCTTCTTCATCCCTGGCCAAAACATCGTCTTCTTCAAGTTTGCCGTCATCTTGGTGATCCCCGGGTGTATAGAATATCTGCTACAATGTGCTTCCGCCATGATGTCCTCCCGAATCTGGCCTCCTGCGGGTATATAGACTCTACCTCTGAAATATAACAATCCATCTCTCAGTGAATAAACTCCTGTCGAACCCTCCTCCAAGGCTTGGAACATCGGCTCTGCCCATGCATCTATCCTTTGTCCATCCCGGATGCAGTCCCGAATATAATCTATGGAAACCATCGATGCTAGATACTCCATATACAGTTCTGGATCATTCTCGAATAATAGGGATATCTGCATATCTTTGAAAGACCGGACTAGCTCTATGGACATCAAATGTGGTCCCTTCCCTGAGGTATCTCCTCTCCAGCTCAAAGCATCTACAACCATGTTCGCCTTCCCGGGATGGTAGTGCATGGTGTACTGGTAATACGACAGGAACTACACCCAACGTTTCGGTCTGATATTGAGTTCCTTCTGTGTGTCCACATATTTCAAATTCTTGTGATCTGAGAAGATGTCACAGTAAACCCCATAGAGGTTGTGTCGCCAAATCTTCAGAGCAAAGATCACTGCACCCATCTCCAGATAATGCACCACATAGTTCTTCTCATGTATCTTCAGCTGTCGGGAGGCGTAGGATATTACGTGCCCGTTCTGCATCAGAACGGCACCCATCCCATGGTAGGAGGCGTCCGTGTACACCTGGAATCCCTCGCTTCCCAATGGAAGAGCGAGAATGGGAGCCAAGGTAAGCTGACCATTCAACTCCACAAAGGCCGCCTCGCATTGTGGCATCTAAACGAAAGGGGATTCCTTCTTCGTCAGGGATGTAAGAGGGAGTTCAATCCGGGAGAATCCTTCGACGAAGTTCTGTAATATCCGGCAAGTCTCAGGAAGCTCCGTACATCCGTGGTTGTCTTCAACGGTGGCCAATCCTGAACTGCCTGAATCTTTGTCGGGTCTTTTGCCAACCCAGCACCGCTGATAATGTAACCTAAGAAAGCCACCTCCTTTAGCCAAAACTGGCATTTGCTAAACTTCGCATACAGCTGGTGCTCTCGTAGCCTCTCTAAATTCAGAGTAAGGTGTCGTGTATGCTCCTCCTCCGTCCTTTAGAAAATGAGGATGTCGTCAATAAATACGATGACGAATACATCCAAATACTCCTCGTATACCCTATTCATGAGGCTTGTAAATGCTGGCGACACATTTGTGAGCCTGAAGGGAATCACTGTAAACTCTAACATCCCGTACCTACTACTGAAGGCGGTCTTCAGAATGTATTCCTCTCGTATCCGTAGTTGATAGTAACCTGACCTCAAGTCAAGTTTCGAGAAGAAATGCGCTCCCTCTAGTTGATCAAACAACTCATCAATCCGTGGATGCGAGTATGTATTTCGGACCGTCAGTCTGTTCAGCACTCAATAATCAATACACAAGCGGAGACTTTCATCCTTCTTCTTGACAAATAGCACCGTGGCTCCCCACGGTGAAGAAGAAGGATGAAAGTCGCACCCTCATCTCTGAGCCCGTGAATCGCTCCATGCCTTCCAATCCTTCTACGAACATCTCCGACACGAAGGAGTGAGAAGCTCCGGTATCGAAAAGCGTGCGGGCAGGCTTGCTGCTGATGAAGACTATACCTGGGGTGATTAAATGTCTTAGGATTCTATAACGAGTTTTCTTTCCTATTTATTCTATCTTGTGCAGTTCTATAAATTTGTCAACTGAGAAATGGGGAATTCTTTTAAAACAATTAAACATCTCGGCGTACCTACTATGACCTACTCTGTGTTCCGAGGCTGCGCAAGGTCCAAAGCATACACCTCCTCCTTTTCTTGTCTACGATCTCCCCCTTGGTATCCATGTCCTCGGACACGACCTCGGCCTCCAAAGTACTGCGCTGGCTAGGCAGCTGGTGGAGCTGGTGGGGGTGCCCCTCTCATAGGGCAATTTCTGCGGATGTGCCCAACCTGATGGCAGTGGAAGCACTCTGGCGGGGGATATGGAAGTCCCCTGGGTCTATGGCCCTCCTGTGTTTGAAGAGGTGGTGGAGCCACCACCACTAGCTCCCTTGTTTCATGCCTTGCCTCCTAACGAGGCTTGTCCTCGACCCTTCTTTCGTCAGTGATACGGGCTCGTCTCTGATCGTTCCTTGCTCCTCAACCCTGATCCTATGCTGGCCGTTTCTCACACCGAGTAGCTTGCCAATCAGGCTCTATCATCTTGGCCATATCTAACATCCGAGGTATTGGCTCGTCAAATACGAACAGTAGGGCCTCCCTCAAGTCCTCCCACAGGACCTTATAGAACCTCTTGATGTATCCTGCCTCATACAACTGATAGGAGTCTGCATGTAACGGCCTCCCTAGCACCACGCTCGCAAGGACTGCCGCCGGCACCCCCAGCACCACGCTCGAAAGGGTTCAGCCTAACCAGGTATGCAGACCATGCACCCCAACCCCTCTCCGCGCCTGTTTTTCAGCAGCGGTAGGTTGTTGCCACTGGGGATCGAACCCAGGACCTTGATAAGAGACTCTTTACCACAGCTCTCATCACCAACTGAGCAGCAGTTGGTGATGAGAGCTGTGGTAAAGAGTCTCTTATCAAGGTCCTGGGTTCGATCCCCAGTGGCAACAACCTACCGCTGCTGAAAAACAGGCGCGGAGAGGGGTTGGGGTGCATGGTCTGCATACCTGGTTAGGCTGAACCCTTTCGAGCGTGGTGCTGGGGGTGTCGGCGGCCATCCTTGCGAGCGTGGTGCTGGGGAGGCCCTTACACCGCAAACCGGGCTAAATGGTTGAACTCCCGGTGGTACTCTACCACTGTCTTATTGCCCTATTTCAGCTGCAGGAACCTGTCCTCCAGCTCATCCTTAGCCGATTGTGGAACACAATGCTCCAGTAATGCGGCCCTGAACTCCTCCCAAGTAATCTCTGCAATCTCCATATTCGCAAAGGTTGTGTCTAGTGATGTCTTCCACCATCTCTTGGCGTGAGACTCCAAGCAAGAGACCACCAATGACACTCTCTCCTCCCAGGGGCACCGTATCCCTATCAACATCTCGTACATAATGTCAAGACATTCTTCCGTCCGGACAGCTGACTCTGTCCCTAAGTAGGATGGGGGAGAGAGTCCTCGGAAGATGCTCAGCCAGTTGGCCCCAGGGTTTGGCTGCGGAGCCGGAACCTACTGAGCCCTGAAAGCCTCCAGAATGACTGTCATAGTCTGCCCCATCTCCGACTATAGGAACGGAGTAGGGACCGGGGGAGGTGGTGCATCATTTGGAGTCTGCTAGACTCCGCCATGTGGTGTAGGCTGTGCTGGAGGCTGCATATCAAAAACCGTCTGTAAGAAATTTACTCAAGCCTATTTAACAGTGGACAATTACATATGATACCCACATGGGAACACCACGCTTCCGCTGCTTAGTTTGTCCCCAAACTAAACTCAAGCGGGGGTGACCCAGGGTTAGTGGACTGCTACTCTTCCGATCGAGGTTTCCTCTGATACCACTTGTAAGACCCTTTTTTTTCTTTTAAAACACCAGGGTCTTAGGTCCAGAATCGCCGCTTTGCGGTGACACCTTCACGCCCTGAAGGGTCATCACCACAAAGCGCCGATTCTACCGGCCAATTTGATCACAGTAAGGTAGCATAAATAAGTAAACGCAAGCCCACATAAAAATCACATATCAGAGTAATAAAATCTCCACGAAGGGAGAGTCCACAAAATCTAAAAGTGCTGAAAATTAGGGCTTAAGCTCGATACATCAAATCCTTAATACATAGTCAATCAAGTGGATGCAAAATAAAACATTACTGGAATCAGGGACTCAAAATCCCACCTATCTGAACTCCTGAGCTAGACTGCCCTACCTCCAAACGGGCCGACCTCCGGGGCTGCTCCTCCATGCTGGGCTTCACGATCCCCTAAATGATGTGGTCTGAAAATCGTTAGTCTATAGGACTATGTTCTATCATCCCCTACTCCTTCCACCATGGCCCCTAGGCACCGAGCAGAGAGGAAGAAAGGGGGGACTAGAAGGTGGAGAGTAATTAAGAAACAGATTACATCGGATCTATATTAGTAGTTTAATAGTACATGTGGCAGTAAAGTAAGGTATGAAAGGTAACCTTAACTTATGTGCGGAAGCACATAAGTCAAGGGATCTTCTACAGGGCTCCAATCGTATAAAGAGTCACATACCAATTTATACTATGGGGTGTCGTTTATTAACAACAAAATATATGAAGAATTTAACCTTAATTTATAAACTTACCCGCACAAGCTTATAGACCAAGGGGTCGTTTTGCAAGTCCTATTGTGTAAGCGTCCCATACCACTTACACAATAGGTGACAAGGGTTATATGCAATGATTATGTTAGGACATGCAAGTGGGTATGATGTGATCATGCAAGTGAAACTCACCCACTCGACTCTGTGTACACAGACCTTTAGTTTCCCCTTTTTGGAGCCTCACCTCCAAGGATACCTCCGTAGTGGAAGACAGAAGCGGTGGGTTGGGCCTCGCCAACCTATAAACCAGTAAAGCACTACCGGTCAGACCTATCATATGCCTCAACGCTTGGTGTATAAAGCGGACTCCTGTGTACTCTTGCTGGCTGGCGCACCGGACTTCTGTTGGCAAAGTGCTAACCACACTTGTCGAGTTAGCGTATTGGTGTCGGTGCATCAACCCTCCAATATCGGAGACCAACCACCTTATATTTTTTTTTCTTTATGCACATTCAATATTTAACGTGTCCAACAACCGAGCCAAAGCTCCGCGGACCAAACTATCCGACTCAAAACTAACCAAGCCAAAGCTCTCCGGACCAAACTGTCCGTCTCAAATCTAACCGAACCGAAGATCCCAACAATCTTCCTGTGCTAATAGTGTTTGTGAAATGTGGAACCCTAATTACTAAGTTTCTCTTTCTATTTGTTAATACAGTTTATGTTAACTTAGGACTGCCCCCAGCATACCACATGAAGGGCTCTCAAAGGGCACTAGGAACTATGATGGTAGCTGAAGTCCATTGTTCCCTTTCGCAAGGCACTTATTGTTATTGGTTGATTCACTTTACCCATTCCCTTCTCATATTACAGTAGGCTAATCCTAGGGTGATTTTGACTCTTCCTCTCCTCGGAGAAGACGATCTTTCGTTGAACCCGAGCACCTCTAAACTCTAACCCAACCACTTCTCACTACTCTACCTATCCTTTTATGGTGAACTAATCCACATCTATCTAACCCAGCAGAATGACTAACTCCTACACCATGTCCAATCATATCCTATTGTAACTAACCCAATTTGTAAAATGCAGACCAACCTAGGCTATATGTCGAACCAGATAGGAGATAATCCAAACAATCATCCAAATACCCTAAATTATTTACTGGAGACTTATCCTGGTACAAATAAACTAAATCTAGAAAATTGTAATTTTCCTATTTTATCTGGCATTTAATTAATTTCCTTAAAGCTTCCAAGGGCTACCAGTTTGAACATGAACTACATGATTTACTCAAGAAATGGTCATCCAAAAATTATGAGCTCTATATAATGCTAACATGTCAGAGAATTTCAGGCTTCACTAATTTTCCTCAAAAGTTGGCCTCTAATTAATTATTTTAAATTTATCCTAAAACTATCCAAACAAGTTTGATTAAAGAAGGAAGTACTAAAATCCACCATTAGAAAATTATGAAAAAATTACCAGACTATCATAGTGCCCATTAATGCCTACTGGCCAAAAAATATAATTTTACAAGACCTAAAATTATTAAATTAAAATCATTAAAAGTTTCTACAAAGTACAAGCCTAGTGAAACAACCCCTACAATTAGACCTCCAAAAATTCTATAATAAATCTCAGAGGTTTGTGAAGTCATAAAAAGTCTTTTACCTAAGTTCCACAAGTTTTCAGTGAGTGAGCAATCCATAATAAATGCTTGAATATTTTAGGCAAATTGGTAGCTTGTGAATGAAGTACAGAGAATATTCATCTAAAAATTGTAACAAAATTCAAACAAGTGTATAATGACCTTAAAAGTTTACTGCCCCAATCTCATATCTTCCTAATCAGCAAAGAGATGATAGTAAATAAAATAGTTTAAGGGGGCAAATCTCTGAGTTATAAAGGAACAACCAAATATATTATTCCAAAATCCTTAATATGATTTTTTTAAAGGCTCCTATGAACCCTAAGATCTCTCCACCCATGTTCCTTGGCATTTTATAAATTTCTGATGGCTCATTGTGCTTACACAAGTGGGGTTCCCTAAACTATGGTTTTGAGGGGTGTATCAATCTCCAAACCTCCTAAGATTTTTGCCAAAGGACTTTAACCTTACTTGTAACGCCCCGATTTTTCTGCGACTATTTTATTCTCGTTTGGCGTTACGGTGATGCTTTTTCGTGGCTTGTGCCATTTTTGGAGTGTGATTTATCTCCTTAGAATAGAGTGGCATATTTTGTAGCCTATGGGCAAGGTCTCCCTAGCAAGCCGAGTCATTTTGGGTGACCCGGTGTGGCCTCTTGGGGGATGCTTCTGTTTTGGCTTTAGGTGGGTATAACTCGAGTTCTGTTGATCAAAAGTTAATTTCGACTTCTCGGATGTGTTAGTAGCGTTGGTATTTAGCTACGGTGCGAATTTCGTCGAATTCCGAGGTAATTCGGTTTTCGTGTTGTTTTGGGTGTGCCATTAGTAAAATCTAATTAGTAACCCTCTTAGTTTAAGTGAACCGGTGGCTTGGGAGACGGTTAGGCTAAATAGGCGTGGTAAGGCTTATTTATAAAGCTTTGGTTATAAGTTGGCGGGCCCACTCTCTTCCTTCTTCCCAAGACCGAAACCGCCTGCTCCTGTTCGCGGAAAACAGAGGCGGAAGCGGCGGACTGCCCTAGCCTTCGGACGGTGATTCCGGGAGCTTTCGTGGACGGAATTCGTTTCCTAAAGCGGCGTTGGCTTGCTCTCACTCAGATCTACGTTTCGACTGTAAGAGATTCGATTTTCGTGGAGTTTTAGGAGACTTAGATTTTCGGGTCTTGTGGATTTCCGCCATTTAAGTGCGGGTTGCTTGTTAGGTGTTTTTAGGTGATGTTGCTGCTAGTGCCGAGTGAAGAGGAGGGAAAGTCATCCAAGCTTCGCCGGAAATCGAGGCAAGTGGTATTCTTGCCCTTGCCATTTTTGTTCTCTTGCTTAATTGAAAAATCCCGGTTAGCCCTAGAGTAGAGGCCAAGCTGTTCTTTTATCTTGCTGAATTTTAGGGCTTAGTTTCTCCTAATTAGCCCCCCCTTCATTGTGTTGTTGGTGCCCAACCCGCCGGCGTAATGCCGCTAATATAAACTCCAGATTTCAGTCTGGTTTCTTCTTGCGGGTGAAGTCGAGAGAGAGAGAGTAGAAGGAGGTGCCTGTTGTGTGTCTAGGAAAGAGCCAGATTTGGACTCTTTGTCTGGCCGGCGTTGAGTGTGGTGTACACACTCAAAGCCTTTGCGGGTTTGGCGTTAAGTGTGGTGTATACACTAAATGCTATAGCTGTAGCTAGTTTGAAATTTTGGCTAAGTACTGGGGCGTTGAGTGAGGTGGACTCACTCAACGTTATAGCCCCTGCTAGCGACTAAGTACTTTGGCGTTGAGTGAGTCGACCTCACTAAACGACATTTCCGTTTTGGCATTGAGTGAGGCAAGCTCACTCAACGTCGCGGTTTTTCTGAGAAGCTAAGTACTTTTGCGTTGAGTGAGGTGTGCACACTCAACGCCATAGCCTTTTCTGAGGCTAAGTACGTTGGCGTTGAGTGATTCGACCTCACTCAACACCATTTCGATTTTGGCATTGAGTGAGGTGGACTCACTCAACGCCGTCACTTTCTGTGTAGCCATGTACTTTGGCGTATAGTGAGGTGTGCTCACTCAATGCCACAACCTTTTCTGAGGCTAAGTACTTTGGCGTTGAGTGAGTCGACCTCACTCAATGCCATTTCTGGTTTGGCGTTGAGTGAGGTGACTTCACTCAATGCCGTAAGCAAATTTGCGAGCAAGTCCCGTGGCATTGAGTTAGTGAACCTCACTCAACGCCATTTCTGCTTTGGCGTTGAGTGAGGTAGACTCACTCAACGCCACAGCCCTTCTTCGCAGCCAGAACTTCTGGCGTTGAGTGAGACGACCTCACTCAATGCCATTGCTGTTTTGGCATTGAGTGAGGTGTACTCACTCAACGCCGCAATTTTCTTTTGCGGCTAAGTGTAAGGGCATTGAGTGAGTGAGCTTCACTCAATGCCATTATTGTTTTGGTGTTGAGTGAGGCCAGCTCACTCAACGCCACTTTATCTGATTGTGGTTAAGTACCAGGGCATTGAGTGAGTGTACCTCACTCAACGGCATAGCTGTTTTGGTGTTGAGTGAGGTTAGCTCACTCAACGCCAGAGAATTCTTGCGCGTGGCGTTAAGTGAGTGAACCTCACTCAACGCCATTTCTGTTTTGGCGTTGAGTGAGGCTAGCTCACTCAACACCAGAGTTGTTCTTCTAGAGGGCGTTGAGTGAGTGAACCTCACTCAATGCCCTGGCAATTCTGGCATTGAGTAAGGATAACTCACTCAACGCAAAGGTCTGGTTAGGCGTTGAGTGGGTCCCACTCAACGCCAAGCCGTGTTGAGTCATTTCAACACTCTTTTTCCCTACCTCGATTTTCGTTCCTGAGTGAATTCCTTGTTTATGTTTTGAGTTTCCTTGTCGGCCATATTTTTCTTTCCTAAAGGCCGAATCATGGGTCGTGGTTAGTAGTGGTGGTTTGAAGCTCTTCATGGGGAGGTGTTGTGTAATTTAGCCGTGACCACCCTTTTTCTTCTATCTTTCTCCAGGTACGGGCTGGGCAAGGGGGTGGGAGGTCCCTAGTGCTTTCACATGTAGACCCTTGAGCTTGTTGGCTTGGAAATGGTGGTCGGGGGACTGAGTATGCCTCAAACCCAGATCCACATTGTTTGTTTTGTTACTACCATCTCCCACAGTTTAGGGTGTTAGACGTTTCTTCCTTGGTAGATTGTAGCATTTTGGGCTCTTGGCAGCTTAGTAGACTCTGCAGGAAGTAATTTCTGGGTAGGGTTGATGTTGTTTCCTCGCACCTAGTGCTTTTCTTTTTTATCTTGCCTTGGGAAGTTGTGACTTTTACTACTTTGTTTTTCCTCATTCATTTATCATCTGATTGACACTTTCATACAGTTTTCCTTATTTTGCTTGCTGAGGTATTCTTTCTTCTTTTGAATGCCTCAGGTTCTGGACGGTAGCCAGTTTGGTTGCTAGGTTGCTGTGGTGTTGCTGGTGGTCTCTTAGACTCTAGAGATCCTGTTGCTTTGTTAGTGAGGTAGATTTTCTGCACTTTTGTTACAGATATATATATTTGCTAGTGGGTTCGTGACAGGTTGTTGGCGCCCACTGGTAGTTTTTACCTTTGTACTAGATATGTTACTTTTGCTGCTACCATTTTCTGGAGATAGTCTACTTGCTTTGGGAAGGATTTATGCTAGGTTGCTAGTTACTTTTAAAACTACAATTATTATTATAAGTATAGTACATGATCAGCATGTTTTATAAAACTCAATCACTATTTTCCAAACAACGTAAAAAGATCATTTTCTTATATAATATAAATTAAATGTAGAGTCTTGCATAGCATAAATTGTCCCCTTGGGGCACTTATGCACTCCTTTAGGATGTCAAACCTGAATAAAGTACTTTTCGCAGCGTATAAGTATAGTTATTAAACTGTGGACTAGGTGATCCACCAAGCCGAGGGATACAGCCTCTAAAAATATAACTGATTTTCTAATCATTAAACTCATTAATTTCTTTCATAAAGTAAAGTAGATGGATTTGCCTAAGCGTTAGTAGTTATCTCCTGCTCGACGTGGCATCATGACGCGTGTTTTCTCATACTCTGATAATTCCTAAATTCGGAGAAAATGCGGGTTGTGACAGTTTGTATCAGAGGGAGGTTGCTTGACAAGTCAGTCAGGCAACCTTCCTTTGATGGCATTAGTAGTTAAGCATCATGTAAATCACACACCGATATGTCATCAACACATCTTGGCAAAAGCACGAACACTACACTCATAGCATAACATGAAGTATACGGGGAATATTATGTAGTATGGGATACAAAATATGTGTTCATATATGGATCCACCATAGGGGCAACATGTGAGGGTTATGTAGTATGGGATGCATAACCTCACCACATGGCTGCGGCTAGCTCGTTTTCTTTTTCATTGCATGAGAATGTTATGTAGTATGAGATGCATAATATTTTCATGTGTACGCCGCTCATAACATGCATTAGGGCCTTTTTTTAGAATGCATAGCACAAACATGCATAGCATAATATTGCATAAGCACAACGTGCCAAGCTAAAGACTGGCAGGATGACATATGTACACACATAAGTTTTCAAGTCAAAAGTAATATAAAGTCATGCATTCCCGATCTAGGCACATGAATTAGTATGGTGGTGGTTAACCATCCTAGGTTAGGGCATAACATCAATTTTTGTAAAAGAGATAAACTCCCAGAGCAAGTTTAGCCGCTTTTAGTTCATATCTATATATGTATTGTCTGTACTGGTAGTTGGTTCTAACCGTTGTACTAGGATCTGACTAATGTTGCTATGATTTTAGGATTGCGAGACGTCCTTCGACTAGATCGACTCCCCTATCTGAGGGTGAGTCATCTGGAGCGCAGAATGACGCGGTGATCGAGAGCCTGCGGCATAGTAGCGATGCCATGAGCAGGCAGATGGTGGAGATGTAGGCCCAGATTCAGTCCCTAGTGGCGGTTGTGGTAGGTAGAACTAAAGGAGTGCAAGGCCCTGCAGGGGGTTAGCTGTCCTTCCTCCTCCTACACCCTTAATACCTCTAGTGGTGGTGCCAGCAGAGATGACCTTCATCTCGCAGTTTCAGAGGCTAAGCCCTCCCACTTATGACGGGAAGGAAGACTTCATGGTCATAGACGATTGGCTGATCTCCATGGAGGAGATGTTCTTGTACTCCGGGATTGCAGATGACCAGAGGGTGATGATAGCCGCCTATCATCTTAAAGGTTTTGCTAAGAGTTGGTGGCTGAGAGAAAAGGAGAGCTTAGAAGCCGGATGCTCTTGGGAAGTGTCCAAGGAGATGCTGTTGAGGAAGTTATTACCCTCGATCGAGCGTGACCGCCTTATGAATGACTTCCTCTATCTGAAGCAAAGGCAACTCACGGTGGGTGATTATGAGATAGAGTTCAGTAAGTTGAGCCGTTTTGCCCCTGAATTGGTCAGCATTGAGGTTGATCGAGTTAAGCGATCTCTCGGTGGCTTGAGGAGCGAGGTGTAGTAGTTGACAAGTGCTTATGGGTCAGAGACTTATGCAGGAGTAGTGGAGGCTGCTTGAAGGTGGAGGCTATTGAGACCGCAAAGAGCAGAGGCCAGCAAATGAGGAAGGACAAGAGGAAGTCTGTGGAGGAGAAGAAACCCAGGTACCCGGTGCGGCTCCGGGAAAGAAGAGCAAAGTGGTGTGCAACTTCTGTGGCCGGTCAGGCCACCCTGTCGAGAGATGTTTCAAGAAGGCAGCAGCTCAGAGGAAGGAGCAGGTTCATGCGATTTGGGTGCTCCTAGGAGAGATGTCTCCTGTTCGGTTTGCAAGCGCCCCGGGCATGATGCGGCCCAGTGCTGGTCCAAGGATAAAGTCTGCTTTTAGTGTGGGCAGAAGGGACACATCAAGTCTAGGTGTCCTCAGGTCCAGCCTGCTCTTCAAGAAGTTCCACTACAGGCATTACCTCCACCTCAGCGTGTGGACAAGGGAAAGGGAAAGCTGAACGTGATCTCTTCCAAGGAGGCTCAAGCTTCGACTCAGGTCATCTCAGGTTAGTTGTCTTTCCAGCCTTAAGGTTTTGTTCTTGTTTTACTAGAATGTTTGCAGTATTGTTGTGGTAGTTCCTTAGTTATATATGCTCCTATAGGGAATTTTAAGGTGAAGAACCGCTGGGCACGTGTTCTGTTTGACTCAGGCGCTACCCACTCATTCGTGGCTAGAGCCTTTGTAGAGCGACATCGGTTGACTTTAGATCAAGTTCGGGATACCTTCCGTGTCAAGTTCCCGTCTGGTGAATCTGTGTTTTCAGATTTTGGAATGTTAGATTGCCCTATTTTGTTGGGGGACTTCCTTGCAAAGGTAGACCTGAAGATGATTGATCTGGAGGACATCGATGTTATTCTGGGCATGGACTGGCTGTCTAGGTATGATGCAGTCATTCAGTGCAAAGGGAAGCGCTTGGACTTCATCAGGGACGACGGTCAGCCCGGAAGAGTGTATGCTGATCTATGTCAGGATTCTCCTGTCATCTCTGCGGTATGTGCTCCTAAACTATTTATTTCGGATTGTTTTACTTGCTTTGTCTCGGTGGTTGGGACCGTTGTTAGTGTACCGCGCTTGGAGGAGATTCCAATTGTTCGTGATTTCGCTGATGTTTTTCCGGATGATCTTCCTGGTCTTCCTCCTGAGCGGGATGTGGAGTTTGTGCTTGATTTGGAGCCGGGTACACATCTTAATGCTAAGGCGTCGTACCGGATGGCCCCTCGTGAGTTAGAGGAGTTACGAGTTCAGTTGGATGAGCTGTTGGCAAAGGGATTTATCAGGCAGAGTTCGTCGCCTTAGGGTGCTCCTGTGATGTTTGTGAAGAAGAAAGATGGGTCGATGCGGCTTTGCATCGACTATAGGGAGTTGAACAAAGTCACCATTAAGAACAGGTACCCTCTGCCGCGGATCGATGATTTATTTGACCAGTTGCGCGGTAGCACGGTGTTCTCCAAGATCGATCTTCGTTCTGGCTATCATCAGCTCAGGATCCGTGAGGTAGATATTCCATGGACTGTATTTAGATCGAGGCATGGACACTTTGAGTTCTTGGTGATGTCTTTTGGTTTGACCAATGCACCATAAGCTTTCATGGATATGATGAATCGGGTGTTCAAGGATTTCTTAAACAAGTTCGTGGTGGTCTTCATCGATGACCTGTTGGTTTATTCTCGCAACGCTGAGGAGCATGAGAAGCATCTGCGCTTGGTTCTATCGGAGTTGAGGAATCACAAGTTATTCGCCAAGCTGAACAAGTGCGAATTTTGGTTGCCTCATGTTTCATTTCTAAGCCACGTGGTGAACAAAGAGGGGATCTCGGTCGACCAAGATAAGGTCGCAGCAGTGATGGATTGGATTAGGCCGATTACGCCTAAGGAGATCATGAGCTTCCTAGGGTTGGCTGGCTACTACAGGAGGTTCGTGGAAGGTTTCTCTTCCCTAGCTGCACCTTTGACCAAGCAGACTCAGAAGAACGTGGCTTTTGTTTGGAGCGAGAAGTGCGAAGAAGCCTTTCTGGAGTTAAAGAATAGATTATGCACTGCTCCCGTTCTGACCCTGCCTACTGAGGGTGTGGATTATGATGTATACGTGGATGCTTCGCATGTAGGTCTGGGATGCGTATTAATACAGGTTGGAAAGGTGATTGCCTATGGGTTAAGGCAACTGAAGACTCATAAGAAGAATTATCCTACGTATGACCTTGAGTTTGCAGCGGTAATCTATGCGTTCAAGTTGTGGAGGCATCTACTTTATGGGGCTCAGTGCAAGATCTTCACTGATTATAAAGCCTGAAGTACGTGTTCACGCAAAAGGAGTTGAATCTGCGCTAGCGGCAGTGGCTAGATTATGTGGCCGATTATGATGTAGAGATCCAGTATCATCCAGGCAAGGCCAATGTGGTGGCCGACGCCCTGAGCCGAAAGACGGGAAAGATCTTTAACCTCTCCGCCGATCGTTTAGTGGAGGAGTTCCTCCTTATGGATATATCAGTGGGATGCTGTAGCTTGTAGAGTAGTTTGTTAGTGGCAGAGTCGTCTTGAATTTATTTGACCAGACTGCACTAGAAGGACGATCCGGATCTTCTGCACTTATTCACTAGGACCGAGAAGGGGGAGTTGCCAGACTTTGCTATCGATGATGCGGGTACTTTGAAGTACCGCGACAGATTTTGCATCCCCGTTGTTGGGCACATAAGAGGTATGATTTGCAGAGAGGCTCATGGATCCAGCGTTGCCTACCATCCAGGATCTACAAAGATGTATCATGACTTAAAGCAAATTGCCTGGTGGTATGGCATGAAAGGTGATATAGCCCGATTTGTTGCTGAGTGCCACACTTGCAAGCATGTGAAGGCCAATCATGGAAGTCCTGGTGGCAAGTTGACTTCATTAGAGATCCCGACTTGGAAGTGGGAAAGTATTTCTATGGATTTAATCACGGGCTTACCGAAATCCTCGAGGGGATTTGATTCTGTTTGGGTTATAGTGGATAGAATGACGAAGTGTGCTCACTTCGTGCCATATACGATTAATTACCCGATGAAGAAGATAGCGGAGTTGTACTTGAATAAAGTCATCCGACTGCACGGTGTGCTAGTTTGCATAATTTTTGATCGAGACTTTCGGTTTACTTCTCATTTTTGGCAGAGTCTGCAGGAGGGTTTGGGTACGGATCTGAGGTATTCTACTGCTTACCACCCACAGACCAATGGGCAGACAGTGCGGGTGAACCAGATAGTTGAGGATATGATCCGATGCTATATTTTAGACCATAGTGGAGCGTGGGATGAGCGGCTGCGACTTATGGAATTTGCATACAACAACAGTTATCAGGAGAGCTTGTAGATGGCTCCGTTTGAAGCCTTGTATGGGAGGCGCTGCAGAACTCTGTTGTTTTGGGCTGAGGCTGGTGAGAAGCCTTTGTTGGGTCCTGATGCGCTTGAAGAAATGGATGTCGCAGTGAAGCTTATTCGAGAGAAGCTTCGTATAGCTCAGGAGAGGTACGAGATGAATGCCAATCGGCGTAGGTCTGCCTTGGAGTTTTCTGTAGGGGACCTTGTATTTCTTAAGGTTTCCCAGATGGTGGTTATAAAGAGGTTTGGTAAGAATCAGAAATTGGACCCGAGGTATGTGGGACCGTTTAAGATTATGGAGCGGATTGGCGTGTCAGCTTACAGGTTGGATTTGCCAGTAAACTTTCCCGGTGTTCATAATGTTTTCCATGTAAGCCAATTGTGGAAGTGTGTGCACAGCAGTGGGCAAGTCTTGGACGTTGTGCCCTTGTTGGAGCCCAACCTCTCTTTTGTTGAAGTACTGGTCCGTATTTTGGATACTCAAGAATGGGTGCTGCGAAAGAAGTCCATTCCGATGGTGAAAGTTCTATTGAAGAATAAGGATTTGGAGAGCGCGACTTGGGAGCTAGAGTCGGCCATGAGGAAGGCTTACCCTCACCTGTTTCCCTGATTTGATCGGTATGTTTCCCTTCTTGTAACTCCTGTTTGTTACTTTTTCCTTCTATAGTATAAGTGCTGTGCGTAAAGTTTCGGGACGAAACTTTCTTTTAGGGGGAGTGACTGTAACGCCCTCGATTTTTCTGCGACTATTTTATTCTCGTTTGGCGTAACTGTGACGCATTTTTGATGCTTGTGCCATTTGTGGAGTGTGGCTTAGCTCCTGAGAACTGAGTTGCCTATTTTGTAGCCTATGGGCAAGGTCTCCCTAGCAAGCCGAGTCGTTTTGGGTGTCCCGGTGTGGCTTCTTGGGGGATGCTTGTATTTTGGCTTTTGGTGGGTATAACTCTAGTTTTGTTCCTCGAAAGTTAATTTCGACTTCGCCGATGTGTTCGTAGCATGGGTATTTAGCTACGGTGCGAATTTCGTCGAATTACGAGGTAATTCAGTTTTCGTGTCATTTTGGGTGTGCCATTAGTAAAATCTAATTAGTAACCCTCTTAGTTTAAGTGAACCGGGGGCTTGGGAGATGGTTAGGCTGAACTGGCATGGTAAGGCTTATTTATAAAGCTTTGGTTAGAAGTTGGCAGGCCCACTCTCTTCCTTCTTCATAAGACCGAAACCGCTGCTCTAGTTCGCGGAAAGTAGAGGCGGAAACAGCGGACTGCCCTAGCCTTCGACCGGCGATTTCGAGAGCTTTCGTGGACGGAATTCATTTTCTAAAGCGGCGTTGGCTTGCTCTCGCTCAGATCTTCGTTTCGACAGTAAGAGATTCTATTTTCATGGAGTTTTAGGAGACTTGGATTTTCGGGTCTTGTAGATTTCCGCCATTTAAGTGCGGGTTGCTTATTAGGTGCTTTTAGGTACTGCTGCTGCTAGTGCCGAGTAAAGAGGAGGGAAAGTCGTCCAAGCTTCGCCGGAACTCGAGGCAAGTTTTATTCTTGCCCTTGACATTTTTATTCTCTTGCTGAATTGAAAAATCTCGGTTAGCCCTAGGGTAGAGGCCAAGCTGTTCTTTTTTCTTGCTGAATTTTAGGGCTTAGTTTCTCCTAATGAGACCCCCCCTTCTTTGTACTGTTGGTGCCCAACTGATGACTAGTTTTAGTCATCAGTTTTGGGGTAATTAAGTAGCTTATTCTCCTAAGTTTTATATTAATTTTGTTATAAGTATGCTTGTTTTAATGTTGTTATTATTATTATTATTATTATTATCTATAGTTCCATTATATGTATTGTTATGTTTTATTATTATTATTATGTTTAGGATATTTTCTTTATTATAATTTATATGTAATATTATATCATAATGATCTATGTTATGTTTTGTTTTGTTTTTGTTTTTATATAAGATATTATATTATAGGTTTAGTTTTATTAAAAAAACTTATATCATGTTACATGTCTAATATTATATTTTGTTTTTCTTGTTTTGTAGGAGCTGCCCTTGTCCAATCAAGGCCCTACCCGAGCCCTCTTCCACTTTGGTGCAGCCCAATCCATTATGGTGCAGCTCATTTGGCCGAGCCCAAGCCTACTCATCAAGTGCAGCCCGGCCCCCTACATGTAGCAGCACAAGCAGCCCGGCCCCCTCCATTTTGTGTACCCGAGCCCAAGCATGCTGCAGCCGCACTTCTCCTCCATGAAGCCCACATTTTGGAGCAGCCCTTTCATCCCATGTGGCCGGCCCTCCATCAAACACAGCAGCCCACAAAGCCCATTGAAGCCCCCTTTCCATGCAACCTGACCACATGCATGCAATTATTCATGCATGTGGCCGGCCACACTTCTTTTCTCTCTCTTTCATTATTCCCTTACCACCCTTTTAATTCACATACATGCATCCTCTCTCCCATCATTGAATGCATGCATGAATTCCCCCTTGCAAGTGGCCGGCCCCCCCTCCTTTCCACCATTCTACAAGCTTCCATTCACTCCCCCTATCCACTTTACATTTTTATTTGTCATTCCATTTATTATTATACAATGCATGAGGCCCCTCTTCTCTCCCCTCATTTAAACCCATGCATGAACCATCTCATCCCAAGTGGCCGGCCACCCCTTAGTCTTCCCATTCTAGATGCTTCCCTCCACTCCTATAAAAGGAACCCATATCCCATGCTTTGGAGGAGTTAGATTGGAGCAAGTGAGCAAGAGAGTACTTTTCAAGAGAGTTCTTATTATTGTAATTTTCATTTTCTAATTTTTCTGTAAGTTGTAATTTCAAATTTTGTTTGAAAGTTTTGTTCAAGATTGTTTTGTTTTAGCCTTGTGAACCTTTCTTTTTAATAATAATGCAAATGTTCTTCTCTCTTTATTTTGTTATTTCCCTTTTCAGTATGAGTAGCTAATTTCCTATAGCATTCGATTCTGAGAATCCATGAAGTGAGATGAGAGTTTATTTTATTTCTTAGTTTTAATTTTTGCAAACCATACTCGACCGTGACGGATCCGAAAATAAGACAAAATCTCGCTAGAGCATTAGGTCTCCTAACTTATAGACTCTTCGATCGAAATCTCTTTACAAACCAAAGAAGCCTAAAGTTGCATTATCGGGGTGATCCGCACTATTGGATTTGACTCCAATCTGGAGGATTTACGTCGTCCTATCTCTAGGATTGCGTTCAACTCCTTCCTTCTTTGAGTGATCTTTCAAATCATGTGCCTCTCGGCTACTTTGAAATGAGAACAAGGCCTACTACCTTATACCGGAAATACGGAGTCGACGCAAAATGAATCAAAGAAGGATCGAGCATGAAATACAAAAATAAAACTAAGAAATAAAATAAACTCTCATCTCACTTCATGGATTCTCACGATCGAATGCTATAGGAAATTAGCTACTCATACTGAAAAGGGAAATAACAAAATAAAGAGAGAAGAACATTTGCATTATTATTAAAAAGAAAGGTTCACAAGGCTAAAACAAAACAATCTTGAACAAAACTTTCAAACAAAATTTGAAATTACAACTAACAGAAAAATTAGAAAATGAAAATTACAATAATAAGAACTCTTTTGAAAAGTACTCTCTTGCACACTTGCTCCAATCTAACTCCTCCAAAGCATGGGATATGGGTTCCTTTTATAGGAGTGGAGGGAAGCATCTAGAATGGGAAGACTAAGGGGTGGCCGGCCACTTGGGATGAGATGGTTCATGCATGGGTTTAAATGAGGGGAGAGAGGAGGGGCCTCATGCATTGTATAAGAATAAATGGAATGACAAATAAAAATGTAAAGTGGATAGGGGGAGTGAATGGAAGCTTGTAGAATGGTGGAAAGGAGGGGGGGCCGGCCACTTGCAAGGGGGAATTCATGCATGCATTCAATGATGGGAGAGAGGATGCATGTATGAGAATTAAAAGGGTGGTAAGGGAATAATGAAAGAGAGAGAAAAGAAGTGTGGCCGGCCACATGCACGAATAATTGCATGCATGTGGTCGGGTTGCATGGAATGGGGGCTTCAATGGGCTTTGTGGGCTGCTGTGTTTGATGGAGGGCCGGCCACATGGGATGAAAGGGCTGCTCCAAAATGTGGGCTTCATGGAGGAGAAGTGCGGCTGCAGCATGCATGGGCTCGGGTACACAAAATGGAGGGGGCCGGGCTGCTTGTGCTGCTACATGTAGGGGGCCGGGCTGCACTTGATGAGTAGGCTTGGGATCGGCCAAATGAGCTGCACCATGATGGATTGGGCTGCACCAAAGTGGAAGAGGGCTCGGGTAGGGCCTTGATTGGACAAGGGCAGCTCCTACAAAACAAGAAAAACAAAATATAATATTAGTCATGTAACATGATATAAGTTTTTTTAATAAAACTAAACCTATAATATAATATCTTATATAAAAACAAAAACAAAACAAAACATAACATAGATCATTATGATATAATATTACATATAAATTATAATAAAGAAAATATCCTAAACATAATAATAATAATAAAACATAACAATACATATAATGGAACTATAGATAATAATAATAATAATAATAATAATAATAATAATAACAACATTAAAACAAGCATACTTATAACAAAATTAATATAAAACTTAGGAGAATAAGCTACTGAATTACCCCAAAACCGATGACTAAAACTAGTCATCAAACTCCCCCATGCTTAGACCTTTGCTTGCCCTCAAGCAAATAGAAATGAAAACTAGGGAAGGAAATAGAAAATAAACAAAGCTAACTTAGGTTTCATAATTAAGAAAAACAAAACATGAAAAATTAAACTATCCTAATATTCATGTTATCAACTAGAGGGGTGAGAAGTGCACAATAGAAAAATTGAAAATGGAACCTTAAAAATCTCATTAAAACATAAGAAAAGTCTACTAATTTCTAAATCTTAAAACAAGGCATCCAAAATAAATGAAAATAAGGAAAACAAAAGTAGAGGTTCTAAATAAACGGCGCATTAACAAACTACTAGGTTGCTAGATAAACATTAACTCTAAAACACTCCAAGGTAACCTCCAAAGAAATCCATCAATGATGGTGGCCATAGGCTTGTACGTTCACACTTTCTCCACTACGCGAATTTACATTCTAAGATCATTAGGGCTTCTAATAGGCATTAAGACTTGATTTAGGTGAATGATTAGGAAATGAAAACCAAGATAAACATGATGGCTTAAACACTAAACCAAGGGTGAGCTTAAAAATAAACAGAACATAAAAATTGAGAAATAACAAGTATGTCATTTCTCCAATATGAAACTACAAAAACAAGGCCATGAAAATTTTTCTTTTCTAAACTTGGCCAACCATAAACATTTTGCATTCATTTTTTTTTCTTTTTGATTTTGTAATGATATTTTTTTCTTTCTCACTTTTTTGAATAACGATTGATAAGGAAGCTCCAAAAATAAGATTTATAATGTCCTTTTCATTTCCAAAATAATATATTACCCCTCCCACAAAAAATAATTTTAAGCTCAAGGTTATAGTGTAAAAATAGGAAGGGCATTTGGCTTTGGTGAACAAGATGAAATGAAAGGTGGAGCTAAAAACAATGAAAATAAGGAAAAGGCCCAAAATTGTTTTGCAAGGGTTATGTTTTCGGTGGGCAAGAAAAGCTCAAACTATTCAAATGGTGGCCTAAATCATTTCTAAAGAACGTAAAAACGGCGCAAATGCTTCGAGAGTAGCTTGGTACAAGTTCTAGACACCAAGAAAGACTACCCCGTAAATGAAAAAGGACTAATGATACCTAGCAACCATTCGTAAGTAATTAACCGAATAAAAAGACATAACTACGCATTGCTAGCTTATAACTTAAAAATCGGATGCCTATATTTAAGAAAAAGAAACTAGTAGAACTAGACTATGTTAAAATGATAGGTTTAGAAAAACATTTTCAATGGATTCTACATAGAACTACAAAAACCGCATGGGCCTACACTTCACTAGAAGCAACATGAAAATAAAGATAGAAAATAATTTTAGGTTTTGTTTTTCAAATCGATTTAAGCACAAATTTTTTTTTGGATTTTTTTGTTTTTCTAATTTTTTGGGTTTTATATTTTATAATTTTTTTGGATTTTAGATTATGATGACATAAAATACTATACTAATATAAAACATAAAATTTTTTTTGAAAGAAGAAGAACAGAAAGAAAAGACTAAAAGAAACTAGACCCCCCATGCTTAAATTCGTCATTGCCCTTAATGAAGAAAACATAAAGAAAAAGAGAAGGGGACTGAGAAGAAGAGGAAAAGAAAAATGCAGGAAAAATAAATAACTAAACAAAAAAAAAATAAAACAGGACTTCCCCGGGGTTGTGAGATGAAGGCGGATGTCGCTCCCCCATGCTTGCTTTTTGGAGTACTTGATCGTCAGCAGGTATGACTTGATCCATCTGATATCAGCAACGGCGGAGCGGCGACCACGATCATGGACTTGAGTGTCCTCCGGTAGAAAGAGCAAAAATAAAAGCAAAAAGAAATAGAGTCCATGGGCAGATTGCCCGACAATGTTTTTTTATTATTACAATAATCCAAATAAAAGAGTTTCATCATAATAAGTCCAAAAAGTGGAAAATAAAAATGTCCATCACAAAATAAAAATGTCCAGCAGAAATAATAAACTAAGAATCAAAACGAAGATTCTCCTTTGCAGGAGTCACAGAATCATTAGAGAAATAGAGTTTAAGTCTGCGTTCATGCAATTTAAATTCACCCCTCTCCGGGTGCGAAAGTAACACAGTTTTATCAGAAAAAACATCCTTGACCGCAAATGGTCCAGACCAACGAGATTTAGATTTTCCAAAGAAAATGCGTAATTGTGAATTTAAGAGAAGAACTTGATCGCCTGGTTTAAAATTTTTATGGTGGCGGAAGTTCTTATCGTGATATATTTTCGTTTCAGGATCGGGCGGTTTATCAAAATAGTTGTTCAAATTAGTGTCTTTTTCAAAAGGAAAATTTTCAAGATTCTTTTGTTTAAAATCAGTTTCATTTTCAAAAATAGTTTGTACGGACATAACCGTATTTTCGAAATCATTTGAAGAAATTTCAGTAAAGGAAGAAAAATCATTTGTAGAAATATAGGAGTCTTCTTTTAAATCATCAATGAAAAAACAAGAGTCATCATTTTGTAAAGAGTTTTTCATCGATTTATTAATATCAAATGCTACTTCCTCATCTCCTACATGCAGAAAAAGTTTTCCGTCACTCACATTTATGATTGCGCGAGCGGTGGCTAGGAAGGGACGACCAAGGATAAGAGGGACCTCGATGTCCTCTTCAATATCGAGAATGACAAAATCCATCGGGAAGATGAATTTGTCGACCTTCACTAGCACATCCTCAACAACACCTAACGGATTCTTAATCGAACGATCGGCTAACTGAATACTCATGCGCGTAGGGCTGAGAGTGCCCAAACCAAGCTTTTTAAATAAAGAAAAAGGCATCAAGTTGATGCTCGCTCCAAGATCTGCTAACGCATGTTTAACAAATAAATCACTAAAGACACAAGGAATGGAAAAACTACCCGGATCGTTTATTTTTTTAGGCAGATTAGAATTTTTAACGACTGCCGAGCATTCTTCATTCAATGTTACATGTGATAAGTTCTCCAATTTCGTCTTATTCGTTAATAAGTCCTTAATATATTTTGCGTACTTCGGCATTTGACTAATTGCTTCATGAAATTGTAAATTAATGTGAATTTGTTTGAACATTTCTAGAAAGCGTTGGTACTGATCATCTAGTTTGTCTTTCTTAAGTCTAGCTGGATAAGGAGGTGGCGAGAATTCTTTTAGAACAATCGGAGCATCATTTTGAAAATCAGAAAGAACAGAAATATCTTTTTCTTTGTCAAAAGTAGATTTTTCATTTTCAAGATTTGATTTTTCATTTTCCGTGGGGATAATAACAGGAGGGACAATCACCTTTGGCTCTTCCCTTGTGGTGGGCTCGTTAACAACCTTACCGCTCCGAAGGGAAATCACATTTGCGTGCTCCCTTGAGTTAGGCTCAGTGTTCGAGGGAAGAGTTCCAGGTGGTCTCTCATAAAAAGCCTTGGCAAGTTGGCCGACCTGATTTTCTAAATTTTTAATTGATCCCGTTATGTTTCTAATAGTAGCATCGTTCGAGCTTATATACTTAGCAAGGATCTCTTCCAAAGGGGAAGGTTTTTGAAAACTTTGTTGCGGTGGTGGTGGTGGTGTAAAATCGTGCGGTGGGCGTACTACGTTAGCATTATTACTCCAAGAAAAATTAGGATGGTTACGCCATCCAGGATGATAAGAGTTCGTAGCAGCATTAAAACCAGGAGGAGAAGAAAAATTCGAAAAAGTAGAAAAATTATTTGCAGAATTATTTTGAGCAGGCCTGGGTATGTTCCCCAGATAATCCACCTGCTCGGCAGCAGCAGCATTTTCATATACCTTAGCGGCGGAGGGAGCAGTCATCTCTGAGATCTTCTTGTTGAGCATTTCCACTTGCATCGCCAGTTGCGTCACCGAATCCACTTCAAATATACCTGCAGGTTTAGATGGGCGAGACCTGGACGAATTCCACTGATAAGTGTTCATCGCCATGTCATCGATAAGCTCAAGAGCGGCTTCCGGAGTTTTGCGGTCTAAAGAACCAGCGGAAGCGGCATCTATCATTTGCTTAGTCTCTTGGTTTAGCCCATTATAGAATGTCTGGACCTGCAACCATACAGGCAGAGCATGATGAGGGCATCTTCTCAAAAGTTCTTTGAACCTCTCCCAAGTGTCATAGAGGGTCTCAGAATCAATTTGAGAATATGAAGTTATATCGTTTCGAAGCTTAGCAGTTTTGGCAGGGGGAAATAACGAGAAAGAAATTTTTCAGTCAAAATATTCCAAGTAGTGATTGATCCTCTTGGAAGAGAACTCAACCACTGTTTGGCTTTAGTTCTTAAGGAGAATGGGAAGAGTCTTAGCCTTATCGCATCGTCTAAGACACCATTGATTTTGAAGGTGTCACAGATTTCGAGAAAATTAGCAATATGCAAGTTCGGATCTTCATCTTGTAATCCGTCGAACTGTACATATTGCTGCACCATTTGAATGATGCTAGGCTTGAGCTCGAAGTTATTGTTCACAATTGCAGGTCGAACAATGCTTGTCTCTATCCCTTCCAAGTTGGTTCGAGCATAATCGGACATAGTCCTTTGCTGAGCCACTCCTGGGTTAGGGTCTCCCATTTCAGAATTAAAATTGCAATCCCCAAAGGAATCCTCAACCGCTGTTTGAGAAGTGGAAGCCCCGAATCGTAGTTGTCTCCAAAAGGAGCATTCGATTTCCGGGTCCAAATCAACAAGTAGCGACGGATTCGCTCGGGTCATGCACTAGCAAAGAAAACAAGGGGAGATGAAAATGGAAGCTTGGAAAAAGGAAAAAAAAAGAGGAAAAGAAAGAAATTATTATTATTATTTTTTTTTTTGAAAAAAAGATTTTTTTACGGCTTGGCTCCCGAACTTCCCGAGGACTACCCGGTGAAGGGTTCGCCCGGTACTAGGTAAAATGGTGGCGCTTAAAGCCCCTTACCCTTTTCGAGAGATTTTAGGTGGAGTAGAAACAAAGTGAAGTGGGTTGATTATTAATATTTAAATATAATAAAATATAAATTTTTTTTTTGATTTTTGTAGAAGTAATAGCGCAAGCGTTTTCGAAATATTGACGAAGAAAAGTCCCCGGCAACGGCGCCACCAACCCGCCGGCGTAATGCTGCTAATATAAACTCCAGATTTCAGTCCGGTTGGTGCTTGCGGGTGAAGCTGAGAGAGAGAGTACGAGATTGTATTTATTGACGAGTAGTATTTGGATTTATTTGAGGAGTATTCGAGGAGTATTTGGATGTATTGGTCATTGTATTTATTGACGACATCCTCATCTACTCTAAGACGGAGGAGGATCATGCACGACACTTAACATTGACCTTAAATAGGCTACGGGAGCACCAGTGGTTTGCAAAGTTTAGCAAATGCCAGTTTTGGCTAAAAGAGGTGGCCTTTTTAGGTCATATTATCAGTAGAGTGGGGTTGGCAGTAGATCTGGCCAAGATTCAGGCAGTGCAGGACTGGCCACCGTTTAAGACAACTACGGATGTATGGAGCTTCCTGCGACTTGCCGGATATTACCGGAAATTCGTCGAAGGATTCTCCCGAATTGCGCTCCCTCTTACTTCCCTGACGAAAAAGGAATCCCCTTTCATTTGGACGCTACAGTACGAGGCAGCCTTTATGGAGTTGAAAGGTCAGCTTACCTCAGCTCCCATTCTCGCTCTTCCATCAGGAAGGGAGGGATTCCAGGTATACACGGAAGCCTCCTATCAGGGGATGGGTGCCGTTCTGATTTAGAACGGGCACGTAATAGCCTACGCCTCCCGACAGCTGAAGATTCATGAGAAGAACTATCCAGTGAACGATCTGGAGATGGGTGCAGTGATCTTTGCTCTGAAGATTTGGCGACACTATCTCTACGAGGTTCACTGTGACATCTTCTCAGATCACATGAATTTGAAATACATGGACACACAGAAGGAACTCAACATCATATAGAGGCGTTGGGTGGAGTTCCTGTCGGATTACCAGTACACTATGCACAACCACCCTGGGAAGGCGAACGTGGTGGCAGATGCTTGTAGCCGGAGAGGAGATACCTCAGGGAAGGGACCACAACTGATGTCCATGGATCTAGTCTGGTCCTTTAGAGATATTCATATATTCCCAGTGTTTGAGAATGATCCAGAGCTGTATATGGAATATCTAGCATCGATGGTTGCCATAGATGACATTCGGGATCGTATCCGGGATGGACAGAAGACAGATGTATAGGCAGATCCGATATTCCGAGCCTTGGAGGAGGGTTCGATAGGGGATTATTCCCTGAGAGACGGATTGCTATATTTTAGAAGCAGGGTCTATATACCCGCATGAAGCCAGATTCGGGAGGACAACTTGGCGGAGGCGCATTGTAGCAGATATTCTATACACCCGGGGATCACCAAGATGACGGCAGACTTGAAGAAGATGATGTTTTGGCCAGGGATGAAGAAAGACATTACATACTTTGTGACTCATTGCGAGGCATGCCAACTGGTAAAGGCGGAGTGCAGGAACCCCACAGGATTGCTACAACCACTCCCAGTACTGGAGTGGAAGTTTGAAGACATTGCGATGGACTTTATTCATGGGCTTCCCCGATCACGGACGGGAAATGACTTGATTTGGGTCATCGTCGATCGGTGACGAAGGTGGCCAGATTCATTCCGATCAGGAAGGATGACTCTGTGGGAGTACTACTGCGGAGATTTATGGAGCAATTTGTTCGGTATTACGGGGTGCCCAAGACGATCGTGTCGGATCGGGATGGCCGGTTCACTTCCAGGGAATGGAGATCCGTGCAGGCTTACTTAGGCATGCGATTTACCTTTAGTACTGTATTCCATCCCCAGACGGATGGGCAGACACAACGCACCAATCAGACGCTGGAAGATCTTCTGAGGCTATGCATTTTGGACCGCGGGGAACCATGGGAGAAGCTCTTACCCCTGGTCGAGTTCTCCTATAACAACAGCTACCAGTCCAGCAGCAGGATGGCGCCTTATGAAGCCTTGTATGGAAGGAAGTGCAGGACCCCGCTTTCTTGGATTCAGGACGAGGATCCGAAGGCATTGGGATCGGATTTTGTTGAAGACATCGAGGCTCAGGTGAGACTGATCAGAGACAGGATGTTAGTGGCGCAGAGTAGACAGGCTAAGTAATATGACGCCCGACATCGTCAGGTGGAATTTAAGGTAGGGGACTGAGTGTTTTTGAAGATCCTGCCCATGCATCGAGTTTCACGGGTGTGTGGTCGGAAGAAGAAGCTTAGACATAGGTATATGGGCCCTTACAGGATCCTTGAGCGGATCGAGCCCCTAGCTTACAGGCTAGAGATGCCCCCAGAACTGGCAGGTTTTCACGACGTATTCCATATTTCCCCACTTAGGAGGGCTCTACTACGCCCGGAGCAGCAGATTTTGACCACAAGTGGACCGGTAGCTTCCGACCGATCAGTTTTCTTGGAGCCGATTCGAATCGATGACAGAGGAGTACGGACCTTGCGTCACATGAAAGTTCCGTTTGTCAAAGTTCTGTGGAGGAACCATGGTCAGGAGGAGCATACCTGGGAACCACAGGACCTGATGCGACAAAGGTATCCAGAGCTGTTCAGCCAGGTATACCTCACAACCTCTCAGGACGTTCAATTTACTTTCCTATTTTAAACTAGTAGGACTGAAATGTCAAGAATAGAGGCTAATCTTTTGTTTATTGGGATCTAGACTTTGTCAATTAGCCGAATTGGTCTTAGACTTGACTATCGCCTTCAAACATCATATAACAAACATGGCGTCGTGAGGTAAATCTTTTATTTCTTATGGGATGTTACAAGTTTCTTTCCCCCGGATAGGAGCCCCCGTAGGCTTAACCTTGATTTCGGGGACGAAATCTTTTTTTTATTGGGATTTGTAACATCCCATTTTCGGCTAGACCCCCGGGAGTGGTTTTGCCATGACTAGGTCATGACAAAACCCTAGGAAACCAAAAAGACTAAGAGAGCTTAGGTAAGAAGGTGAAAATCACCTTGGTCTGCAAATAGAAGGTCAGAAACTTGTTTAAAAAAAGATTGGGACTTGGGCGTTGTGTGCGTCGAGTAAACTCAACACTAGAAGCAGTATGGCATTGAGTTCACTGACTGCACTGAACACCATCTTGCAGGTGTGTTGGCGTTGAGTGTGTCGGGTGCACTCAACACCATAAGTTGAATGGCGTTGAGTGCAATGACTGCACTCAACACCATCTTGTGTTGACTGGATGGCGTTGAGTGAGCTGAGCTCACTCAACGCCATAGTCTGGGTGGCGTTGAGTGAGCTCAGCTCACTCAACACCGAAATCTGGATGGCGCTGAGTGAGCTGAGCTCACTCAATGCCAGAGTCTGGGTGGCATTGAGTGAGCACAGCTCACTCAACACCAAAATCTGGATGGCGTTGAGTGAGCTGAGCTCACTCAACGCAATAGTCTGGGTTGCATTGAGTGAGCACAGCTCACTCAACACCAAAATTTTGATGTCGTTGAGTGAGCTGAGCTCACTCAATGCCATAGTCTGGGTGGCGTTGAGTGAGCACAGCTCACTCAACACTAAAATCTGGATGGCGTTGAGTGAGCTGAGATCACTCAACGCCATAGTCTTGGTGGCGTTGAGTGAGCTGAGCTCACTCAATGCAATAGTCTAGGCGGCGTTGAGTGAGTAAAGCTCACTCAACACCATATTCTGATGGCGTTGAGTGAGCTGAGCTCACTTAATGCCATAGTCTTGATGGCATTGAGTGAGCTGAGCTCACTCAATGCCATAGTCTGGAAGGGCCATTTTTTGGATGGCGTTGAGTGAGCAGAGCTCACTCAACGTCGTATCCTGGATGGCGTTGAGTGAGCAGAGCTCACTCAACGCCGCAGCATGGATGGAATTGAATGAGTAGAGCTCACTCAACGCCGTTGCCTAGATGGCGTTGAGTGAGCTGAGCTCACTCAACGCCATTTTTCTTAGAAACTTTTTAAGCTTGGTTGATGGTTCAGTTGAACCGGTCCGGTCCAGGAATTGGGACAGAATGCGTTACTGGGCCGTTTTCTCCTATTAAGACTTAGTTAAAGCCTTATTTTATGAGTCTGATCGGTCAATGCCACGTGGCAGCTGACTCCTCTCCTTCCAGCCATGACTGAGTGACGGTTTGCATGGACATTAATGTCTTTTAAGGCTCGGCTCCATCCTCTCCCCCTTGAAACGGCTGGATTCAACTCCTCTCAGGGAGAGGAGGAGTTTCAAGCCTTCTCTTAGCTATTTTGGAGCCGTTTCAGCTCCCCTCCACCATGGCCGAGCATGCATGTAAGGAGGCATTAATTGCTAGACAGTTTAAACCCCCACCCGCAGCCTTGTTTCTCCTTTAAAAGACTCCCTAAACTTAGAGAGGAAGTTTTCACCCTTGCTCGATAAAGCTAGAGCTAATTACCTAGCTGTTGAAGAATTCCGGCGACGCCACCACCGCGCAAATGGCATCACGACGATCAGCTCGACTCCAAACCGCAAATAAGGTCCTCCTCTACTCTTTCTTATGTGGATAGATCTTAGGAATTATTAGGAGAGACATCGGGCTCAAAAGAGCTGGATCGGGTGAGCGTTTTCATGGTTTTTCCGAAATTTATGGTGGTCGGGTTCGCCAGAAACAGCCTCTCCAGCGGCCGTGCCACCCCCTAACGGTAGCCCTCACCTCAACGGAGGTGGTGGTGGTGGCCGGCTAGGGAGATGGCTGGGTGGACGGGAAATCCACTTGCAAGCTATAGGTTTTAAGCATTTTTAGGTTGCTGGTTCGGGCTTTTTGAGAAGATGAACAGTAACTGATAATACTAAATTATTATATTTATATATAATATGTAGTGATTTATCAAGCTCTTTTTGATGCTATTAAATGAGGCACTTAGAGGCCGTTTTAGGAAAAATGGCCAGTCACATAAGTTTTAGCCCTTAGAGTCTAGATTATTCTAAAATTTATTTCAACACGATTTGGTAAATGGGTTGACCACAGAACCCATTTGGTGGGACCTATACCTAGGGCAATCCTGAGGTTCAAATGGATACCCATCCCTTGTCCAAATGAGCTGAAATTTGGTCAGGGGGTCTAACTTAGCAATATCTAGGACCTGTACAAAAATGGGAATTGTGGAGAATGTTTTTCTATAGTTTTTTGAAAAATTTAATAAACCATGTATAAATTATTTAGGTGTTTTAAACACCTCAAAATCCCCCCAAATTTAGGTGGGTAGTCTTAGAGGGCATGTTAAGGCTCTGGTAAAAATTTCATCTCATTTGGAGATGTTTTGTATAGGTTTTTATCCAACCCTAGGTTGACCCTTATAGGGTTATTTAGGATCAAGCACCCCCTTGGGGTTTTCAGTGGTCAAATCACCTCAACAGAGGCTGAAATCTTGGACACTGATTTGGCATGGCTAATGTCACCCTCTTAAGGAAAATGGCGTGATTTAGGGTTGATTTACCCTAGGGTTAAAACTCAAACCCTAAGGAAGGGATTTTGAGTGTTGTGAAGGGCATAGGGGCAAATGCCCTTATATGACCTTGTAACTTAGTAGAATTTAAAGGAGTGTATCCTAAGTTCTCTGGTAGAAATCTTAAGGGATTTGGAGGTAGGTAGACACCCCAAAACCCTAACCCTAGCTTTAGAGTAGAATTAAATTATGAAAACACAGTCACTAAACCTTAGTTAAAAGTTGTGAAACTTGGGTGGTGTAAGTTTTAGACTAGTAAGAACCTTTAGTAATTTTATTAGGATTTTAATGATTATATTTCGAGTACTTTATTTGTTAGGTATCAACTTGCTCAAATTGGTCTTTTAATTATTTTGATTACTCTGTTCATTTGAATCTTATGGAACTTGGTCAGCAGATGCTTTAGGTCTAAATGAATATCCCTGAATTTTGTTACAAATCTTAGTTGATTATATCTAGTACTTCCTTCACAAGTTCCAAAAAGGGCAATTATGGTCAATAAATCATTTAGAGCAAATTACCTTTTGTAAAATTATGAAACCTAGTCAATGATGTTTTCAGATCAATATCTAGTTGTATTATTTTATTTATGATTTTTAGAAGAATATTTACAATACTTGCTTCACAAATATAGCTTTTTGAGATTTTGGTAATTATTTATTTTAGAGCTCAATCCCCATTGAGGAATTATGAAATTTGGCCACTGATGTTTTTAGGACAGTATCTGCTCTAGAAGATTAATTAAGAATTTTTGGATGATTATTTACTGCACTTACTTCATTAATGAAAGGAGATAGGATTTATTATAAAAATTAAATTAGAGTCCTTAAATTACTGGAAAAATTATTATATCTTGGCTTTGCCTTTAAATTGTGGTTTAGGATTTATCATGATTTTATGAAGCTTTATACATGTAACATCCCATTTCCAACTAGACCCCTAAGAGTGGTTTTATCATGATAAAACCCTAGGAAGCCCAAGAAAGAGTCAAGTGGACCTAGTGGTGTGGATAAAGGCACTATGGTCTGCAAATAGTAAACTCCAAAACCTTGGTTTAAGGTTATCATGAAGCTTCACCAAGACTCCAAGACCCCACCCATACCTTTATAACCCTAGTAAGGGGTCAATGGGTCACTAAGGACCAATGGAGGGCAGCCAAAGGACCTGAGTTGACCAAAGTAACCTCTAACCCTAATTGGGTCAAATTGACCTACACAAGGGTCAATTGTAGTCTCTTAGCCAAATGGACCACCCCTATACCTCCATAACCCTAGGTAGGGGTCAATGGGTCACTAAGGACCCATGGAGGGTAGTCAAGGGAGCTAAGTTGACCAAAGTCAACTCTAACCCTAATTGGGTCAAATTGACCTACACAAGGGTCAATTGTAGTCCCTTAGTCAAGTGGACCCCACCCATACCCTCATAGCCCTAGTGAGAGGCCAATAGGTCACCAAGGACCCATTGGGACCAATCATAAAGGCTAGGTTGACCAAAGTCAACTCTTGACCTAAAATAATCAAAGTGCCCTAGTTAAGGGTCAAGTGACCTCCAAGGGCCAATCCAACCCCACCTTGACCCTAGGGGAGGCTAATGGGTCACCAAGGACCCATTGAAGAAACCTCAAGGACCAATTTGACCTAGTTGGGCCCTAGTCCAACTTTGTGTTAAGTTAGCCCAAATGGGCTAACTCAAGCTCAAACCCATTGCAATTGGGCTAACCTTGACTTAAGTGACCAAATGGACTTGTGGGCTGCCATAGGATAGGGAGGAGCCAAATTTTAGGCTTGGTGACTAGGAGAGAGAAAGCCACCAATGGAGGAGAGAGAAAGAGAAGGAAGAAGAGGGAAGGAGGACTTTGTGCTCCTCCTCCCCCCTCCCCAACCTCCCCATTCAATTCAGAAGAACAAGGGGGAGTGCAATAGCCATTTTGGACTGGTTAGAGTAAGCTCAACCCCCCTACCAACCAAGCCGCCATTTTTGACCATGGACAAAAATGGCACAAGGCATTCAGCCACCTAACTCCCCTCCTCTCCCTCTTTAAAAGCTTCACTGAAGTCCAGAGAGTAATTCCCCACCATTTTCCTGAAGGAGCCAGCAAGTTTCCTATGTTTTTGAAGAGGCCGACCACCACCGGCCACCACCATGCCAATCCGGCGATCAGCACGGCTACAGCCGCCACGACAGGTCCTCCTCCACTCCTTCTTACATGGGTAGTCCTTAGGAATCATTAGAGACAAGGTTAGGGCTCATTTGAGCCTAATCGGATTTTCAAAATCATGGATTTTCCATGAAAATCCATACTATCGGGATCGCCAGAATAGTGCTCCCCGGCGGCCGGGCCGCCGCCTAGAGATAGCCCCGACCACCACGAAGGTGTTTGCGGCGGTGGCCGGCCGGGGAGGTTGCCGGATCGTCGGCGGCAGCCGCTGGAAGATGGACCAGGCGGGATGAATCTGGGCCATCGGCTGTAGGAAGGAGATGACCAGATCCCGTCAAAAATCGCGTCAAGATTCGTGCTGATATGAATATGAACTATAGCTTAAGTTTAATATTAATTCAATTCTGTCACAGCAAATGGTATTTAATATTTTTAATTATTAAAAATACTTAGGCTTCATTTAAGAAAAAATGGTCAACACATACAATGTAGCCCTATGGGTCTAATTTCAAACAAAATTAGTTTGGACCAATTTGGGTGACTGGTTTGACTAGGGCACTCATTTTGGTGGGGTCTATACATATGTCAAGGCAGACATTAAACAGAGCGCCCACACTTCATCCTTAGCCCAAATGAGTTGAAATTTTGGCAGGGAGTCACCCTAACTAATATATAGACCCTGCCCAAAAATGGGAATTTTTGGAGATAACTTTTCTATAGTTTTGTAAATAATTTAATTTATCTAGGGTAAATTAATTTATGGGTCAAATGAAGTCCAAATTCATCCAAATTTTGGTGGGAGGTATGTGATGTCAATATAGGACTCTGGTTAAAATTTCATTAAGTTTGGAGATGATTTGAATGGAAATCATGCAAACCCTAGCCTTGCCCTAAGAAGGGCATTTTGGTCTAAAAATGTATTATTAGTTTAGGATGTCCAATTCATCTCAACAGAGGTTCAAATTTGGGCCACTGACTTGGCATGAACTTGTGCACCTTCCAATGAAATATGGGGAGGTTTGGAATTGATTTGCCCCATGATCGTAGGTCAAACCCTAAGGAAGGGCTTTTGTACCTTGTGAAGGGCATGTGGCCAAAACACCTTGTATGACTATGAAATTTTGTAGGGAGGGTAATAGGGTAACTATAACCATCTGGTTAAAATATTAGGGTGTTTTGGAAAGTTTGGGACCCACAAAACCCTAACCCTAGTTTAGGGCACAAATATTGTAGGGTTGGAATGGGCTAGCTAAACCCCTCAAATTAAAATGAAATTTTGGTAGATTGGTCATAAGGATATTATGAGCCTCTAGTAATTTAATTGGAAATTTTGGGATAATAGATATAGTACTTCATTTGTAACACAAGGGATGCCTCAATTTAATAAATTGAACATTTTGGTCCCTCTGACACTTGGGAGGTCATCAAAGTTTGGCAGAAGAAGTTTTGAATCATTATATGCATATATAAATTTTATGAAGATTTTTGGATACATATTTGAGGTACTTACTTCACAAGCTTGTTAAATGAGGAAATTATTCAATAATTTAATTAAGACTATTTACTGATAAATAAATTATGAAATTTTTCCCAAATCATTTATATGGCATTAGAATGATAATGGAATTTTCTCTGAATTTTTGGAAGCAATATAGTCTTTTATATCTCTTTAAATGAATTTTCAAGGGTTAAAATGAAATAGGAATTTTGGGATAAAACCTTACAGAAAAATTTAGTTATTTTGGGATATGAGTTAAATCTTTATTTTCAATATCATATAAAATTAGTGGAATGATATCTTGTCTGAAATTGGTACCTCATGTTCATTATTGGAAACTTTAGTCACTATATTATTAAATAAATTATTAAATAAATAAGGAAAAATTTTGGGTCTCTGGATTTAAGGCTTAAAGTTTATAAGGAACTTACATTAATTATTATAGGAGTATTGGATGATCATTTGATGTAAATTGTGAAATTCTGGATTTGGGCAATAAAGGTCATAATGAACCCCCATTAATTATTATAAGGGTATTAGATGATTACTTGATGTACTCCCCATTATACATGGCATTTAACCGTGTGGTCTGCATTTAGTAAATTGTTGAAAGGAAATAGTTTGGCATAGTTAGGAGTTAGCCATCTTGCTGGATTTTGTAGATGTGGAGGAGTCATCCTAGAAGTTTAGGTTAAGTAATGAGATATGAGTCGGTAGTGTTGAGTAGTGCTTGGGGGTCGACGAAAGATCATCTTCCCCCGCAGAGTGAAAGGTCAAAATCACCTTAGGTTTAGTCTACCGTAATATGAAAAATATATGGGTAATGGATATGGGATTAGTTACCAACCAACAAGAATAAGTGCCTTGCGAAAGGGAGCTTTGGGATTCACCCCATCATAGCTCCTAATACCCTCGAGAGCCCTTCACAGGGAATACCTTGGGCAGTCCTGGGTAAAACCTAAGTCGTAGGTATAAAATCGCCACAAGAGTAAATAGTAAACTTAGGATTTCACACTCTCACACCCCAATGACCGGGAGATAGTTTGGGTTACTCGGGCAATAAGCCCAGTGGTTATGGTGATTGGCATGGTGGCCCGGCGAGCTTCGGCTCGGTTGTAGAATATGACAGACGGGATAGTCCGGAGAGCTGCGGCTCGATTGCAGAATATGATGGACGGGATAGTCCGGAGAGCTTCAGCTCGGTTGTTGATTATGATGGACGGGATAGTCCGAGGAGATTTGGCTCGGTTGTTAGGACTCATAACTATTGCATGTGCATAAAAGGTATAAGGTGGTGGGTCTTCGGTATTGGAGGGTCGATGCACCGATGCCAATACGCTGACTCGGCAAGTATGGTTAGCACTTCGCCAACAGAAGTCCGGTGCGCCAGCCGGCAAGAGTACGCAGGAGTCTGCTTTGTGCACCAAGCGTTGAGGCATACGATAGGTCTGACCGGAAGTGCTTTACTGGTTTAGAGGTGGGCGAGGCCCAACCCACCTCTTCCGTCTGCCACTACGGAGGTATCCTGGGAGGTAACGGCTCCGAAAGGGGGAACTAAAGGTCTGTGTACACAGAGTCGAGTGTGTGAGTTGCACTTGCATGTTCATATCACAGCATAATTGTATTTCATAGCATAACCATTGCATATAACCTGACACCTAATGTATAAGCGGTATGGGACGCTCTATACATTAGGCTTTGCAAAACGACCCCTTGGCCTATAAGTTCGTGCGAGCATGCTTATAGGTCAAGGTTCTCTTTCAGTATTAAATATTTAAGCCTGCTAGTAAAACCGACACCCTATCGTATAAATCGATATGAGACTTTTTATAAGATAGGAGACCTGCAAGAGATCCCTTAGCTTATGTGTATTCACATAAGTTAATGTTACTTATTCTAAATTTGTATCATTATTACCATACTTAGAACTGCTAGTCTAATTCCGCTGCCATCTGCTATTTGACATTCTCGACCTTCATGTCCTTTCCTTTCCTTCTCCCCGCTCGGTGCTTAGGAGCCATGGGGGAAGGGGTGGAGGACGATAGGACTTAGTCTTTTAGACTAATGGTTTTCGAACCACATCATTTAGGGGACCACGGAGCCCAACATGGAGGAGCAGCCCCGGAGGTCGGCACGCTTGGAGATCGGACAGTCTAGTACTGGAGTCCAGACAGCAGGGACTGTGAGTCCCGAACACTAGTAGTTGTATTAGTTTGCTTCCGCGATGAGTGATTTGTAGTGAGGACTTGATGTACCGGGCATAAGCCCGAGATTTTTATTATATGTACTATCTGTGGACACTCCCTTTGTGGAGCTTATTTTCTATACATGTGATTTTCAGTGGACTTGTTTTCATTCTATTGCTACAAATGTGATCGATTTTGGCCGGCAGAATCGGCATCTTGTAGTGACGACCTTCCCAAGTGCGAAGGTATCACCGCAAGGTGGCGATTCTGGGCCTAAGACTCCGGTGTCGAAAAAGAAAAAAAATGGGGGTCTTACAATACATACCTGAAAAGTCCACTTTATGTTCAATTGGTAGCCCTTAGAAGCTTTAAAGGAAATTAATTAAATGCCAGATAAATTAGAATAATTACAATTTTCTGGATTTAGTATATTTGTGTCATGATAAGTCTCTAGTAAATATTTTAGGGCATATGGATGATTATCTAGATTATCTCCTATTCGGTTCGACATATAGCCTAGGTTGGTCTGCATATAGCAAAATGTTAAATTGCAATAGGACATGATCTGGGATAGTTGTTGGAGTTAGTCATTTTAGCTGGGTGGACTGATGTTGATGATTTCACTATAGAGGGATAGGAAGAGTAGTGAGAAGTGGTTTGGCTAGAGTCTAAAGGTGTTCGGGTTCGACGAAAGATCGTCTTTCCCGAGGAGAGGAAGACTCAAAATCACCCTAGGATTAGCCCACTGTAATATGAGAAGGGAATGGTTTAAGGGAATCAACCAATAACAATAAGTTCCTTGCGAAAGTGAACGATGGGCTTCAGCTATCATCATAGTTCCTAGTGCCCTTTGAGAGCCCTTCACGGGGAATACTGGGGGCAGTCCTAGGCTAACGTAAAATGTGTTAAAAACTGATAAGAGTAACTTAGTTATTGGGGTTGCACGTTTCACAAACACTGTTAGCACAGGATGATAGTGGGGATCTTCAGCTCGGTTGGTTAAGAGACGGACAGAATAGTCCGGGGAGCTTCCGCTCAGTTGGTTAAGAGACGGACAGGATGGTCCGGGGAGCTTCGGCTCGATTGATTTGATACGATAAATATTGCATGTGCATAGTCAGGAAAGAAAATTAAGGTGGTGTGTCTTCGGTATTGGAGGGTCGATGCACCGACGCTAATACGCAGACTCGGTAAGTGTGGTTAGCACTTCGCCAACAGAAGTCCGGTGCGCCAGCCGGCAAGAGTACGCAGGAGGCTTTGTGCACCAAGCGTTGAGGCATACGATAGGTCTGACCGGTAGTTCTTAACTGGTTTAGAGGTAGGCGAGGCCCAACCCACCGCTTTCGTTTGCCACTATCGAGGTATCCTGGGAGGTAACGGCTCTGAAAGGGGGAACTAAAGGTCTGTGTACACAGAGTCGTGTGTGTGTGTTGCACTTGCATGATTCATCATACCCACTAGCATGTCATGGTATAATCGATTCATTTAACCCCTGACACCTATTGTATAATTGGAATGGGACGCTTATACAATAGGCTTTGCAAAATGATCCCTTGGCCTATAAGCTTGTGTGGGCAAGTTTATAAATTAAGGTTAAATTCTATATATATATATGCTGCTATTTGATAACCGACACCCCAACGTATAAGTGGTATGGGACACTTTTGAAAGTGCAGGATAAGATCAATCCTAACTCTAGAGGGGGGTGAATAGAGTTATTTAAAATAGTTTTGCAAATAAAAACTTGAGTGGAGAGAAAGTTTAGATTTACTTAGTGTATGGTGCTATAGCAAATAATCAGAGTAAAAAGAAATTCACAGCACAAAGCAAAACACAAAGAAACAAGCAATCCAGACGACACAAAGAGTTATAGTGGTTCCCCAAAATCCTGGGTAGTCCACTCTTCTATCACCCTTGATAGGAATCCACTTCAAGATGAGTTGATCAGGTGTCTTGAGCACCAGAGAGTTTTTGACCAGGTTCTCACAACCAAAGGAGCTGATTTTGACCAGGTTTTAGCAAAACCAAAGGTAACTTTTGAAGGGAGTTAAAACCCTGTACAGAAAGAAAAAGAAAAAGGGGTGATGTTGTCTTCTCTATCAACAAGTAGAGAGAAGCAAAGTGGATCTGTAGATGTTGTCAAAGCTCCCCCTGAGATCAAGAAGTAGTTGAGGAAGGAGAGCTCTGCACAAGGGTGACAGGTCTTCAAAGATCTGATTTGCTCCAGCAAGGGATGATCCAAGAAAGTTGGATGGTTGTGTCTGAAGCAATCAGAATTCCTGTGAGTGAGCTTTCAAAACAATATCACAGAGAGAGAGCAGCTGAAGTCTTGTATTGTTGTTTTATATGTCTCTGTCTAGCTGAATGAATAATATATCTGAGTCTTCTTCTTCCTTTTTTTTTGATAGCCGTTGGCAGTCAGCATTAAATGCTTTCCTTAAATGTCCATGCCTCAAAGGAAATGTCAGGCAGACATTCCTTAGAAAATTCCTTGAGCCATGCACCAGATATGTTGTAACGGCCAATAAATCTTCAGCATTAATTGTCTGACAGAAGGAATTTGAATTCCTATTCAAAACTGACGGAAGTCTGGAAAACGTCGAGCTCACAGAAAAACGTCGATCTGAGCACGACACACGTCGGCCAGAGAGTGTTTTCTGTAAGCAGAACTGGGTTCGACGGAACGTCGAGCTGAGGTCGACTCTACGTCGAGCTGAGGTCGACTCTGCGTCGAGCTGAAGTCGACTACGCGTCGAGCTGAAGATTACTCTAACTAGCCTATGCGACCTTTATAACAACAAGGAGGTCACAACACAAAATCCCTAGAGAAATATAGTCATCCTGACCCAAATAGTAATAGGGTGTTCCAACAATCTCCCCCTATTTGGATTAGGATTACTATTTACATGAATTTAGGGATTCAAAAAAGAAATAAAGACAAAACTGAATAAAATACAACCAGACATATGACAGAATAAAGCAGCATATATATATAACACTATATAGCAGCAATAATGTTTAATGTCCTGTATCCAGCAGGGGAAGAGAAATAAAACACCTTACATTACTTTTCCTGTGGGGCTTTGTCTTGATCACCTTTCTTGAAGATAATTTCTCTGTTAGGATTTGAAGCCTCCTTCTTGGATCTGTAATCATCAGCTGCACCTAAGGATTTCTGATCTCTTGCACTAGGTGGTACAGCTGCAGGATGGAGTTGCATATATCTGTCTGAGTCAAAGAACTTCTTTGAATTATATTTCTCCAATTCCTCTCTCCTTTGGTCTGATATTGTGCTGATGTGAGAGGTGTCCAGACCTCTTTCTCTAGCTTTGTTAATCTCATTTAGAGCAGCCATCTCAGTCATTCTAGCTTTCCAGTAAGCTGGAGTTTTGGTGGGATCTTCAAAAGGTACTGCTGGTTCAAATCTGTTGGAGGAGAGTTCTTGAGTAGTTCTTGGGGTGAGGTCAGCTCTAGGTCTGTAAGGATAGGGACCAGAGGTTGGATCAATGGATCTTCCCCTTTGATAAGGTTGAGAACCTGATCTTCCTCTGGACTGCCTGCCTCTGTTGTGTCCTCTTTGCTGATTTCCCCTTTGCTGACTATCTTCTTGGGATCTTCTTGCTTGATAGGTCTTTCCATGTAGAGATAATGGGGCTGGATTGGAAGATAGACTTGCACCGACACATGCATCTGGAGGAGGTGGAGGTGGAGGCTGATGGACAGGCTTGGTGGGTCCTTCATTGAATTTTCTTTTCTGTTTCATTGCCTTTCTTTGATTTTGAGAATACTGCATCCATGGCTCTGTAATTTCACAGTTGTATTTGATGTAGTAGGGGATGTCATGGTCTGTGGCTCTAGCCATTGGAACTCTTTTCATAGCTTTTGATCTTGCTTTCCTCTTCCTTGCAATGGTTGCAGAGGAGTCATCAGAATCAGTAGCAAACTCATCTTCTGAACTCTGAGATTCATCATAGGGATCTATGTACTTTCTTTTGGAGATCAGAAAGTGATGGAGGCTGGAGCTGCTGAGGAGGTGACTGGAGGAAGATCTGCTGTTAGTGGGGAGGAGGAGTCTACCACTGCAGGAGAGGGAATAGCCTCAGGAGCCATAGAGACTGAAGAGGATGGTTCCTGAAGGCCTGGTTCCTGAGGGCCTTGGGAGACATGGGTCTCAACTGCATCAGGTGTCTCAATTACTTCACCTGAAGTTTCAGCAGCTACTATTATTTCAACTTCATCACTAGCAGGAGCCACTGCTACCACTGCTACATCAGGGATCATGGTCTTCTGAAAAAGGATAATAGCCCTAGACAGGTCTTCTTGAAGCTGTTCTGAATTTTGAGGAGGAGCCTCAGATGCCATAGATAGGTCTTCTTGAAGCTGAGCTGGAGGGGAGAGGCTCTGGACAGAAGATGCCAATGACTGAAGGTCTAAGGCACTGCTGATTATCTGAATTGAATCTGGAGGAGGAGCCTCAGATGCTATCTGAACTTCTGCTGCTGAGACTGTCTCTGAACAAGTCTGTACAAACTGAACTGTTGAAGGATGCAGCTCTTCTTCTGCTGACATCTCCCCCTGCCTAGAATCAGTGGCAGCTGACTCCAGGCCCCCAGAAGAAGGGCATGCCAGATGAGAGGAGAGGGAGGAGACAGAGGCAGAGAGAGTTCTCAGGGAAAGGAGGAGAGGATCCAGCTTGGCATCCAAGAGGGAGGAGAGCCTAGGGGCCAAAAGGTCTAAAATCTGATTGGCCAAGGGCAGGAGAGTTACTTGCTCAAGTGGGACTTGAGTAGAGGTAGAGGGAGTAGCAGAAAATGTAAATGTAGAAGATGTTATGGGTGGTGCAGACAAGGGAGGGGTAACTGGTTCATGGATGGAGGAAAAGAGAAGTTCTGAAAAAGTTGATGAATGGAGGAAGTCATGAGGAGAGGAGGTAGAGGCATCCATGAAGGAGTCTTCATGAATGTCAAAGGAGAAGAGGTCCTCATGAGATGAGGAATCCAAGCTTATGGGAAGGAAAGTTGTGTGTGGTGGAAGGGAGGATGCAATAGTGGAAATGGATGAAGGGATGGGTTGAGTGGATGAGAGGATTATAGTTGAGGGGATGAAGGTGGATGGGAGGGAGAGGGAGGGAGATGGCAAAATCCCTGCTTCTGGACCAGTGGACTGAGGGAGAGTGACCTCTACAGTCCTGGTGTCTGCAGAAGTCCTCATTGCTGCTGCTGCCCTGGGATTCATAATTTTTCTGTCCCACTTGCCAATCAGTGCACAAGTGAGCCTCTTGGAAGCATTGATGTGCTTCTTTGAGGACACAAGCAGCTGGGGGCAGCAGTGGTTCAGAATCAACCCAAGAACCCTTCCTAAGTGGACAGAGTTCTTATCCAATTTCTTTTTAATCATTTCAAAAACAATCAATCCCCAGTTGGGATGTTTCTTATCCAAGATTGCAGCCATAAGGCAAAACTGATGCCTAGTAATGGCATCATGTGCAGTCCTCTTTGCACAGATTACTTTGCCTGTGATGTCTGCTAACAACCTATACTCAATAGCTAGGTTAACTTTTAGGAGTTTAGAGGGGTTACCAGCAGCATGCCCCATCCTGTCCAGCATCAAAGCATACTCTTCCACAGAGAGTTCTATTCCATCATCTCCAGCAGCAAAACTGAAAACTTCTGAGATGATTTGAGGTGAGATGGCTACCTCATTCCCTGAAATTTTCCCGGTCAATGTATTGTTATCTGAGTTAACTGCTGTAAGAGTCCATTCTTTGATTTCCGACTCTGGAAGAGGGATCCTGGTTGTCATAAAGTTGACCAGGTGCTGCTCCTTGAAAAGTTCCAGAATATCCAGAAAGTACTGTGGTGATCCATCAAATGAGTCGAAGTCGATGTCGAAGCCTGAATCGAACTTCATGGCCGCCAAAGCACCTGTAGTGATTGCCATTTTCCTGCAAAAAAAATACCTTCCAAGATCAAGAGTAAAGTATTTGGAGGGAGAAAGCTTGAGTAGAAAATATGAAAGCGCAACTGCGAATGACGGAGAAAAATGATTTTATACTTAGGGTTCGACGCAGAAATGGAAAGAACGTCGAGCTCAGTTCGACGCTCTAAGGCTCTAGGAGAACTGAAACGACTCAACAGCGTGCAGCTTAGGTCGACGTTCGACGCTTGGGCTGATGCTATATGTCGAGCTCAGGTCGACGTTGAACGAAGACGTCGACCGGAGAGAGAGAAACTCAAGAAGCCAGGGAGCTGTGAACTTAGTTCGACGCTAGAAGTTGAGTTCGACGTTCGACGCTTTTGAGGGCGACGGACCGTCGATCTCCGTTCGACGCAGCGTCGAGCTTAGTTCAGAGCTCAGAAAAACCACTCAGACAGGGAAATTTTGAAATGAAATTTTTCTTATTCCTGTTAATTATGGATTTCAAAATCTTGGAGTTTTAATTTATGCTGTCTCCATCTAGCATTCCCAACTGATTGAGGAAGAAGAAGTGCTTCTTTTCATCCAAGGGCTTGGTGAAAATATCTCCTCTTTGTAGTTCAGTAGAAATGTATTCTAGTGCAATTTTCTTCTTTTCTACATTATCCCTTAAGAAGTGATGTCTGATCTCTATGTGCTTGGTCCTACTATGGAGAACTGGATTTTGAGCAATTGATATTGCACTGGTATTATCACAAAAGATTTTAGACATCTCTAAGTTGTAGCCATAGTCTAGGAGCTGGTTTTGAATCCACAAAATCTGTGAGCAACAACTGCCTGCAGCCATGTATTCAGCTTCAGCAGTTGATGTGGACACAGAAGTTTGTTTCTTACAGAACCAGGAGACAAGTCTATCACCAAGGAATTGACAAGTTCCACTGGTGCTTTTCCTGTCTACTCTACATCCAGCAAAATCAGAATCTGAAAATCCAGTTAGATCAAATCCTGAGTCATGTGGATACCAGAGACCTAGATTAGGACAACTTTTTACATACCTAAGAATCCTCTTAACTAATGTGAGGTGGGACTCTCTAGGGCTTACTTGGAATCTAGCACAAATGCATGTGGCAAACATTATATCTGGTCTAGTAGCTGTTAGATAAAGTAATGAGCCAATGATTGCTCTATAGCTTGTCTGATCAACTGGTTTTCCAGATTCATCAGCATCTAAAATAGCATTTGTAGGCATAGGTGTTTTCATAGAGGATGCTTCAGACATTCCAAATTTCTTAACTAGTTCTCTTGCATACTTGGTTTGAGAAATGAAAATGCCATCCACATGTTGTTTAACTTGCAATCCTAGAAAGAAAGCAAGCTCACCCATGCTACTCATTTCAAACTTTGAGTGCATAAGTTGTGAGAACTTTTTGCATAAGTTTGAATCAGTAGACCCAAATATGATATCGTCTACATAAACTTGTACTAGTAGGGTATGGGACCTATGGGTTCTAACAAAGAGAGTTTGGTCTACTCTACCCCTTTTAAAATCATTTTCCAACAAAAAACAAGCTAAGGTCTCATACCATGCTCTAGGTGCTTGCTTGAGACCATATAAAGCTTTATGCAGTTTAAAAACATGATCAGGAAAGGTTGGAGAGATAAAACCTGGAGGTTGCTTTACATAAACTTCTTCCTTGATGTCTCCATTGAGAAAAGCACTCTTGACATCCATCTGATATACCTTGAATCTCTTGTGAGCTGCATATGCAAGAAAGATTCTTATGGCCTCCAACCTTGCAACTGGTGCAAAGGTTTGGTCATAATCAATCCCTTCTTCTTGGCAATATCCTTGTGCAACAAGTCTTGCCTTGTTTCTCACAATTATTCCTTGATCATCCAACTTGTTCCTGAATACCCATTTGGTTCCAACAATTTGCTGGTTTCTTGGTCTTGGTACTAATTCCCAAACTTTATTCCTTTCAAATTGATTCAACTCCTCTTGCATTGCAATGATCCAGTTTGGATCTTACTCTGCATCTTGTATTGTTTGAGGCTCAATTTGAGAAAGAAAGCAAGTGTGCATAATATTGTGATTAACTTGATTCCTTGTTTGCACACCTACTGAGATATCTCCAATTACTTGTGAAATTGGGTGATCTCTTGCTGTTACTAAATCAACAAGGGGTGTTGATGGTGCATCAACCTGTGTTGTTGTTTCCTCTTGTGGAACAACAACTGGTTCTTCAATTTGTTGACCATTTGAGCTTTCCAAACCCTGAGATTCCTCTTCATTGTCACTAAGTTCAGTGTCTTGTTGAATTATTGAAGGTAATGAATCTTTTTCTGTGATGGTAAGCTGCTTCAGATTTTCTGAGATTGAATGTTCCTGCAAATTGCTTATGGTAGAAGTCTCCTTCTCCTTATAAGACATATTAGTTTCATCAAATGTAACATGCATGGATTCTTCAATTTTATTAGAGCACTTGTTAAAAACCCTGTAAGCCTTGCTAATCATGGAGTATCCCAGAAACACTCCTTCATCAGCTTTAGCTTCAAATTTAGCTAGGTATTTCTTGTCATTATTGTGAATGAAGCAAATGCAACCAAAAATTTTGAAATAATTTACTTTAGGTTTCTTCCCTTTGAGTAACTCATAGGGAGTCTTACCCTTCAGTTTATGTATCAGGCTTCTATTCAAAACATAGTTGGAGGTGTTCACAGCCTCTGCCCAAAAGGTTAGAGGAAGGTGAGCATCTGTCAACAATGTTGTGGCAGATTCAATAAGGGTTCTATTTTTCCTTTCAACTACCCCATTTTGTTGAGGAGTTCTTGGAGCTGAGAAAGTGTGCCTGATACCTTCTTTCTGACAGAACTCTAGCATAAGAAGAGAATCAAACTCTGTCCCATGATCACTTCTGATCAGGGCAATGTGAGTATTGAACTCAATCGGTATGCCTTTGAGAAAATCTGTCAAAATCTTGAAGTTATCAGACTTCTTTCTCAGAAAGAACACCCAAGTGAATCTTGAGAAGTCATCTACAACTACTAAAGCATAAGATTTCCCTCCTAGACTTTGTACATTAATTGGTCCAAAAACGTCCATGTGTAGTAAGTACAAAATTCTAGGTGAATCACTCTTATTAAGTGACTTGAAACTATTTTTAGTTTGCTTGCCTAATTGACAAGCCTTGCAAAGTCCTTCCTTCTTGTAGGGACCAGAAGGTAGTCCTCTAACAAGGTTGTCTTTGGATAACTTAGCAATGGTTCTAAGGTTCACATGACCTAATCTTTTATGCCATAGTTCATTAGGTTTAATAAGGGAGTTAAATAAACAAATATCTACTTTAGATGAATTGAAATCAACTAGATATATGTTATCTTGTCTATTACCAATTAAAACAATGTTGTTATTTAATGCAATATTACATGCTGAGTTGGTAAACCAAACCTGATAACCAGCATCACATAGCTGGCTGATGCTGATTAAGTTGTGCTTTAGTCCTTCCACATAGGCCACTTTCTTAAATGTGATTGACCCTATCTTGACTTGGCCATAGCCTTTTGTTTGTCCAAAGTTTGAATCTCCAAAGATTACTTTGGGTCCATGTTTAGCTTTGAAGGACACAAGGTTCTCCTTGTTGCCAGTCATGTGCTTTGAGCACCCACTATCCAAGTACCACTGCTGGTTCTCACTTGGATAGGTCTTTACCTGCACATATAACAAATCAATTGTTTTTGACCCAGTTTACCTTGGGCCCTTTTTGATATCCTCTAAATTCTGAAATAAAAGACATCTCAAGTTGACTCTTATAGCCTACAGGATGATATCTCCTAGGAGGTATGATCCATTCAGCATAAGGGTTAAAGTGATGAGATGTGGAGCTGGAATTGAATTTTGAATTAACCCTTGAGAACTGAGTTTTGCTCTGAACTCGGCTCGATGCACGTCGAGCTTCGGTCGACGGACTCAGGTGAGTGCATCGAGCTCTATTTGACGGCGAAGTCTTGCTTTGTTCAGAGGGTAGAAGGCGTCGATCTGATTTCGACGTTTTCTTGCGATTACGTCGAGCTCTGGTCGACGTCCGTCGAGCTTCGTTCGACGCTTTTTGTCCAGTTTCCTGGGTTAAGTCAGCATTCTTCCTAGCCACTATCAAGACTCCTTTACCTTTGTCACTAGTAAATTTGATTGGAGTTGTCAGCACTATGGGTTGGCTGGATGAAGCACCCAAGCCCAGTGTACCATTCAATCTTGAGTTCACTGTACTTGTGATGTCCATTAATTTGATACTTCTCCCATTAAGGGTTTCTTCAAATTGTTTGGCCTTAGATAGTTCACCTTTCAGTGAAGCTATCTCCTCCCCACATTGCTTCAACTCTTCTAAGAGTCTAAGATTATCTGAGTTAATGGATTTGCATTCACTCAATTGTTCTCTAAGAGTTATAATTAACTTTTGAGATTCAATCAAGTCAATGCACATAGATTTGAATTCAGATTTAAATTCATCAGAATTAAAATCAAATGAATCTATTACCTGATCCTCAGTAAGTTCCTGATCAGACAGGTAGTCAGCATCAAGCTCTAAATCAGTATTCTTTTGAGATGCATTGATGGCCATCATGCAGAATCCTTTTTCTTCTGCATCATCCTCATCATCACTAGAGCTGGATGATGAATCAGACTCATCTGAGTCACTCCAGGATTCAGCCACAAATCCTTTTCTGGTGTGCTTGCTGTTGCTGGAGGAAGGCTTGTCATGGTGCTTCCTTGACTCCTTATCCTTCCTTTTATCTTTTCTTTCCTTCTTGTCCCTTCTATCCTTATCTTGATTTTCTGGACAGTTGGGGACAATGTGTCCTGGTTTCCTGCAGCCAAAACAGATAACATCTTTATTAGTAGATCTGTCATACCTTGGCTTGTCTTTGTCTTTGGATGACCATCTTCTGAAGTTCTTCTTATTCAGCTTATTGAACCTTTTGACAAGTAGGCTCATAAGCTCTTCATCTCCCAACACCTTTTCTTTAGGTTGTTCTTCCTGTGCCTTGAAGGCAATGGTTTTCTCAACCTTTTCAGTTGGTGTGGATATCTTCTGCTCTTCTTCTCTCTTCTTCATGAATTGCTCATAACTCTTGAGCATTCCTAGAAGAGCTTCTGTGGATAACTCACATACATTCCTTCCATCTTTAATTGACCAGATTCTTGAGTCCCAAGAGCTAGGGAAACAAGTTAGTATCTTGTCATTTATCTCAGTGAGAGATATGTCCTTTTCTAGTGATCTAAGCTCACTGATGATTAGACTCAGTCTGTTGTACATGTCAGCAACAGACTCAGACTCTGCCTTTTTGAAGTTCTCATACTGGGTGATAAGGTAGGATCTCCTATCCTTTCTTTCATCTGCAGAACCTGATACAATTTCTGAAAGTTTTTCCCAGATCTCTTTGGCAGTATTGCATTCAGCTACTTTCTAGAAAATGTCATCTGACATGGTTTGAGCCAAGATGTTCATGGCTTTAGCATCTGCTGCCTTCCACTTCTTTATGTCAGCATCAGTTCCTGAAGGAGGAGTAACAGCTGATGTACTTGTTTCTGTGGGAGGCCTTGGACAATCTGTCAACACAGAATTAAAGATGTCCTCATCAAATGAATTCATGTAAAGTTTAATCCTTGCTTTCCATAGTGCAAACTTAGAGAGATTGCACATAGGAGGTCTGGTGCTAGCAAAATCCTTGTTTTGTGCATGAGTTTTAAAGATAAGTAAAACTAAAAGAAATAACCCTTTTGAGAGAAATGATCTTATCAGAGATCTATTGATCCAGGTGTTAGCCTGTATGAATGATCAACCTGGTTCTGATACCAATTGAAAGTGCAGGATAAGATCAATCCTAACTCTAGAGGGGGGTGAATAGAGTTATTTAAAATATTTTTGCAAATAAAAACTTGAGTGGAGAGAAAGTTTAGATTTACTTAGTGTATGGTGCTATAGCAAATAATCAGAGTAAAAAGAAATTCACAGCACAAAGCAAAACACAAAGAAACAAGCAATCCAGACGACACAAGGAGCTATAGTGGTTCCCCAAAATCCTGGGTAGTCCACTCTTCTATCACCCTTGATAGGAATCCACTTCAAGATGAGTTGATCAGGTGTCTTGAGCACCAGAGAGTTTTTGACCAGGTTCTCACAACCAAAGGAGCTGATTTTGACCAGGTTTCAGCAAAACCAAAGGTAACTTTTGAAGGGAGTTAAAACCCTGTACAGAAAGAAAAAGAAAAAGGGGTGATGTTGTCTTCTCTATCAACAAGTAGAGAGAAGCAAAGTGGATCTGTAGATGTTGTCAAAGCTCCCCCTGAGATCAAGAAGTAGTTCAGGAAGGAGAGCTCTACACAAGGGTGACAGGTCTTCAAAGATCTGATTTGCTCCAGCAAGGGATGATCCAAGAAAGTTGGATGGTTGTGTCTGAAGCAATCAGAATTCCTGTGAGTGAGCTTTCAAAACAATATCATAGAGAGAGAGCAGCTGAAGTCCTGTATTGTTGTTCTATATGTCTCTGTCTAGCTGAATGAATAATATATCTAAGTCTTCTTCTTCCTTTTTTTTTGATAGCCGTTGGCAGTCAGCATTAAATGCTTTCCTTAAATGTCCATGCCTCAAAGGAAATGTCAGGCAGACATTCCTTAGAAAATTCCTTGAGCCATGCACCAGATATGCTGTAACGGCCAATAAATCTTCAGCATTAATTGTCTGACAGAAGGAATTTGAATTCCTATTCAAAACTGACGGAAGTCTGGAAAACGTCGAGCTCACAGTAAAATGTCGATCTGAGCACGACACACGTCGGCCAGAGAGTGTTTTCTGTAATCAGAACTGGGTTCGACGGAACGTCGAGCTGAGGTCGACTCCACGTCGAGCTGAGGTCGACTCTGCGTCGAGCTGAAGTCGACTACGCGTCGAGCTGAAGATTACTCTAACTAGCCTATGTGACCTTTATAACAACAAGGAGGTCACAACACAAAATCCCTAGAGAAATATAGTCATCCTGACCCAAATAGTAATAGGGTGTTCCAACAACTTTATACGATGAGAGCCTTGCAGAAGATCCCTTGGCTTAGGTGCTTCCGCACATAAGTTAAGGTTACATTTCCTACTTTATGTTTCTGTTATATTTACTATAGAATTGCTAGCATAGGTCCGCTGTCACCTGCTTTTGATTTATTCTCTACCTTCATGTCCTTCCCTTTCTTCCTATCTGCTCGGTACTTAGGATTCATGGGGGAAGGGGTAGGGGATGATAGGGCTTAGTCTTTACGACTAACGGTTTTAGGGCAGTCTAGCTCAGGAGTTCAGACAGCTGGGACTGTGAGTCCCGACTTATAGTAGATGTTTTAGTTTGCTTCCGCATAAGTGACCTGTAGTTATGAATATGATGTATCGGGCATAAGCCCTTACTTTCAGTACCTTTTATACTATTTCTGTGGACTCTCCCTTCGTGGAGACTTTTATTTCTATGCATGTGATTTATGTGGACTGACTTTTCAATTATTGTGCTATCTTTCTGTGATCTAATTGGCCGGCAGAATCAGCGCGTTGTGGTGATGACCCTTCAGGACGTGAAGGTGTCACCGCAAAGCGGCAATCCTGGGCATAAGACCCCGGTGTTCAAAAAAAAGGGGGTCTTACACTTTAGGTGGACCAAATACCTGTATTAGCAGTTATAATAAAGAGTTATTCGCAGTTTTAAGAAAAAGAAATATATATAAAAGCTAAAACATATTCTTTAGATACAAAATCTGGAGAATAACGTGCAGGGGTAGCTACGGAGTGGAGGGGTTATTTTCATTCGTCGTTGCTGCCATTGTCGATCAAGGAGTGTCGCTATCGCTTTTCTTGGGGTTCGCGAGCTGCAAGCTTTGAGATCTGCCAGTGGTTGCACCACCATCATATAATTTTAGCCGGTGCACATTGACTTTGAAATTGTCTCCGCATTTCCCGGCTATTTCGATGTCTCCAAAGGGGGAGGCTCCGATCACTGTGAAGGGGCCGCTCCACCGCAATTTTAGCTTTCCTGGAAATAAGCGGAGGCGGGAATTGTACATCAGGACTTGTTCTCCTGGTTGGAATTCTTTTGGGATGATGTGACGGTCATGCCATTTTTTTGTTTTTTTTGTATATCCACGCATTTTCGTATGCGAAATGTCGGAGCTCCTCTAGTTCATTCAGTTGAGAGCGACGCTTATTTGCTGTGGCTTCGATGTTCATGTTTAGTAATTTGGTTGCCAATAGTGCTTTGTGTTCTAGCTCGACCGGCATGTGGCAAGCTTTTCCGTAGACTAGTTGAAAAGGGGTCATACCGATAGGGGTTTTGAAGGCGGTTCTGTATGCCCATAAGGTGTCATCGACCTTCTTTGCCCAATCTTTTCTGTTGGAATGGATGGATTTTTCAATGATTTGTTTGAGCTCACGGTTTGAGTCTTCTACTTGCCCACAGGTTTGAGGATGGTAGGCAAGAGAGATTTTGTGGTGGACTCTGAACTTCTTCATGAGTTGCAAGAATGACTTGTTGCAGAAATGACTCCCGCCATCACTGATTATGGTGCGCGGGGAGCCGAATCTTGAGAAAATGTTCATGTGTATGAAATTCAATACGGTGCGGGCATCATTTGTGGCGACAGCTTCAGCTTCGACCCGCTTGGAAACATAGTCGACTGCGACAATGATATAGAGTTTTCCGTGCCATATTGGGAAGGGTCCCATGAAGTCGATCCCCCAAACGCCGAAGGTTCGCAGACGAGCATATTGTTGAGAGGAATTTCGTCCCTCTTGGTGATATTTTTGTTCCTTTGGCATTCATTGCATTTTGTGACGTATGCTTGGGTGTCTCTAAAAGGGTTGGCCAAAATAGGCCACATTGAAGTACCTTGCGTGCCGTTTTGGTGGCGCCGAAATGACCTATGTCCTCCTAGTCGTGGCAGTGTATTAAGACAGATTGGAATTCGGTATCGGGTATGCAGCGCCTGATGATGTCATCGTTGCAAGTAAGGAATAGTAACAGGTCTTCCCAGAAATAGTATTTGGCATCGGAAAGTAGTTTTCACTTTTGCTGCGATGACAGGTCAGGAGATACAGATTTTCAAGCGAGGTAGTTGGCCATATCTGCATACCACGGGATTGTCAGAGTGAGCGAAGAGATGGCGAATAATCTTTCGTCTGGGAAGCAGTCGGCTATCTCGTTGTGTTCGTAGTTGGGTGCAGCTCCTTCAGTGTCGTTCTCCAATCTTGATAGGTGATCAGAGATGACGTTCTCTACCCCTTTCTTGTCTCGGATCTCGATGTCATATTCTTGTAGTAGAAGAATCCAATGGATTAGCCGGTGCTTGGCGTCTTTTTTCTTGAATAAATACCTTAGTGCAACATGGTCAGTGTAGACAATGACCTTAGATAACACTAAGTACGAATGAAATTTTTTGAAAGCGAAGATTACTGCCAATAGCTCCTTTTCCGTAGTGGTATAATTCAGTTGGGCATCGTTGAGGGTCTGGATGATGTAGGAGATAGTATAAAAGATTTTGTTTTTCCTTTGACCGAGCACCGCTCTGACTGCAACATCGTTTGCGTCGCACATGACTTCGAAGGGTAAATTCCAATCTGGTGCCACTAAGATTGGAGTGGAGATGAGTCGGTCTTTGAGAGTCTCGAAGGCTTGCATACACTTTTCGTCGAAGTCAAACTGGGTGTCCTTGGCCAGCAGATTTGTGAGGGGCTTTGATATTGAAGAGAAATTACAGATGAATCTTCTGTAGGAGGCGGCGTGTCCCAAGAAGCTTCGGATACCCTTGGCAGAAGACGGAGGAGGAAGATTTATTATGATGCTGACATTCGCTTGGTCGACTTCGAGCCCCCTGTGAGAGACTTTGTGGCCTAAGAAGATGCCCTCGCGTACCATGAAATGACATTTTTTCCAATTCAAGACGAGGTTTGTATCTTCGCACCGCTTCAGAGCTTTGGCTAGATTCGCGAGGCAGGAATTGAAGCTGTTCCCGAAAAAAGAAAATTCGTCCATGAAAACTTTGAGAAAGTATCTGATCATGTCGTCGAAGATGGCGATCACGCATCGCTGGAAGGTTGCTGAACCGTTGCAACACCCGAATGTCATTCTCCTGAACACGTAGGTGCCGGATGGGCACGTGAATGTCGTTTTGTCTTGGTCGTCGGGGTCAACTGTAATTTTATTGTATCCTGAATACCCGTTGAGGAAACAATAGTATTCCTGACCGGCCAATTTTTCCAGCATCTGGTCGATGAAGGGAAGCGGGAAGTGATCTTTGCGTGTAACCTCATTCAGTTTCCGATAGTCTATGCAGACTATCCACCCGGTGACCACACAGGTGGGTAATAATTCATTCTTTTCGTTGGACACCACGGTAATCCCGCCCTTTTTGGGTACCACTTGTACTGGGCTTACCCATTTGTTGTCGCTGATTCGGTAAATGATACCCGCATCAAGCAATTTTATTACTTCTGCTTGTACCACTTCATGCATCTTGGGGTTCAGTCTCTTTTGAGGGGTTGCCGACGGTTTGTATTGATCTTCAAGCAAAATCTTGTGCATGCAAAACGCCGGGCTGATCCCTTTTATGTCGGCTAACGATCGTCCAAAACATTTTTGTATTTCTTTAAGACGTCGACTAGGGTGAGTTCGTTGTCGGCGGATAGCGATGCGGAGATGATGATCAGGCACGCTGTGCCTTCCTCTAGGAAAGCATATTTCAGGGATTCAGATAGCGGCTTCAGAGTTGCGGTATTGGGTGTGATGGTTGATGTGATGAAAGGTTCATTGGTTGGATGCGGGCTTCTCGGGACATTAGTTCGGACGGTTGTGTTGGGTGCATCTTCTTCTTCCCATGGTGGCTCGGCTTGGTTAAGAATCATTTCGCTGTGCATGTCTGGTTCTTCTATCAATTCTTCTTCTTCTCAGTCAGTGATTCTGAGATGTTAGGGAGGTTCGTGGACGTTGAAAAAAATCGATTCTTCCCCTAGGCTTAGGGTTAGCTCTCCTTGGTCGACGTTTATACTGGCACGGGCTTTGGCGAGGAAGAGCCATCCTAGGATTATAGGTACTTTGGGATCGGCCATCATGTCGAGGATGACGAAATCTGCTGGGAAGGCGAGGTTGTTGACCATGACAGTGATGTCTTCGACTATCCCGGCCGGTTTTTTTATCGATCTGTTAACTAATTGCAACCTCAGGTACGTGGGATGTAGAATCCCAACTCCTAGCTCGTGGAAGATGGAGAGCGGCATTAGATTTATCGAAGCTCAAAAATCACATAATGCGCGCACGAATATGTGGAGGCCGATTCTACAGGGGATGGTGAAACTGCCTGGATCTCTGCATTTGGTTGGTGGAATAGTTGGCGATAAGAGTTGAGCATTCTTCGATGAGGTTGATCGTTTTCTTTCATTCTAAGGATTTACGCCTCGAGATGAGGTTCTTTAGGAACTTGGAATATCCTGGGATCTTAGTGATAGCTTCTGTCAGAGGTATGCATATTGGACTCCTTTCATGATCTCGAGAAATTTATGGAATTGCTTTTCAGCCTTTTCGTTTCGCAGTCGATGGGGAAATGACGGCTTCACTCCATTCTTCATGGGTTGCGGTATTGCCATGGGTTCTTGCTCGGTCGGTGAGGATGGAGATTCCTTTATCGAATCGGCAATGAGATCGAGGAGTGATTGTGCGGGAGGATGGGGGGGGGGGGCGAGGCCCTCTCTAGTCTTTTTCCGCTTTCTCAATCTCATTGTATGTATCATTTCCTTTTTTTGATCGACTTAACATAGTAGCGTTTCTGTGAGAATCCCTATGGCGGTTTGTAGGCACTCAATGGTGGTGGCTTGGTCATTGAACATCTCGATCATTCTGCACGCATAAGAGAAAAATTGCTCTGTCTTTGATGAGGGATTGTGGTCGGTAGCTTCATCAGAAACTACTGAATTTATCTCTACGGGATGGTCGGGAGAAGGCAGAGAGTTCCAATGCCTACTAGTTTGGGCAATGTTGTCTATCTCTTCCCAGGCTTCCTTGCTGGATTTGTTAAACAGAGTTCCGCCGGCTGCGACGTCGAGTAATGGTCGGATTCTGTTTGAGATGCCGAAATAGAAAGTTTGGATTAGGAGAATGTCTGAAATTTCCACTCTGCAGCATTCCCTTCGCAGGGACTGGAAACGCTCCCATGTATCGAACAAGGTTTCTTCATTTCTTTGGGTGAAGGTGATGAGCTCCATGTAATTGTCTGTTGCTAGCATTTGTTGTAGGAATTTGGCCAAGAATTTCCCTTCGAGTTGTTTCAGGATGAGGGTATTCCCTTTCAGATATCTTGATACCATCGCATTGCTTCATCTTTTAGGGAGAAGGAGAAGAGTCGGATCTTATGTTGCTTGCTTTTGGCAGCGCTCGGCGTACAAGTGTTGTAAATTTCTAAGAACCTTTGCACGTGGCATAATGCATCTACATTTCAATCTCCGCTGAATTGGCAGTTTTCGATGATGTATTCGACGAGGTCAGGCGAGATCTCGAAACAATTATTTCCTGTTTCTTCTCGGTATGTGAGGTTGGTAAGGCTTGCTTTATAAGTCTGTTGTTGAATAGTAGTTATTGAAAGTTGCTTGAATGAAGAGGGGTTAGTAGGCTAATAGATCTCTTGTGGCTCGACCCTACATTCACTGCGGAAAACTACACAAGGAAATAACAATCAAAAACACTAACTCTTATAACAATATTTTCAGTCATCCTTAGTCGCTCTATCGTTGCATTCCCCGGCAACGGTGCCAAAACCTTGATGCGTGGAAATCAGCAAGCGCACCGGTCACACAAGTAATAAAATTTGGGAATAAATCCCTGAGTATCGGTCTCTTTAGAAATGCAATTAGCAAAGAGCAGCGACAGTTCAGAAAATATCGTTATAAGGGTTATACTTAGAAAAGATTAAAAAGGGGGCTTGTGAGATTGTGGTTTCTTGATCAAATAAACTAATTAAGACTATAAGGGTTGAAGGCACCGCTTCGCATGGTGAGGTGAGTGTATCGGCCGTGATGCCGAACTTCGGATGGGAGAGTGGACGAAAAGCTAATGGGTGGAAGTGTTCTTGTGCGGAGTGCAATCAGGTGAAACAAGGGTATGGAGTGGATATGGAGTGGGTGAGGCGCATTCACAACACACAACTCAAAAGCAAATGAAAATTACAAACATCCAATTAGATATAGAGTATAAAATGTAGTTCATTATAATATAAAATCATTTCATAGAACGAAGAAAGGGAAAGAGGAGTAAACCACTAGAGGGTGAAGGTCCACCACAGGTTATGGCAGGAATAACGAGTTGTCAATCCGCTTTCGGGCTCAGTCCAAGGAGGCTTCCGGTACCAACGAGTTGTCACCTCGAAGGCCTTTGAGTCCGTTCTCTAGGTCGTCTTCTTCTACAACTCCAGTGGAAAGCTTGGAGTTGAGGTCATCAATGGCCTGGAGCTTCGCCGGAGAGTTTGGAAAGCTTTAGAATAATCAGCTACAGACTCCCGATGGAAGGGATGAAGGTGGAGGTGGATGGAGCAGCTGGAAGGAGAAATGGCAGACTGGAGGCAAGTCCCGATCGAGTCGTCTGACCTAATTCATGGAATGATCCTTAAATACGGAGACAGAACAAGCAGAGCGCACGATCAGTGGTGCGCGACCAGTGGTCGTGCACACTATTGGTCGATGATCGTGCACAATTTCCAATTAAACCTGCAAATTGGAAAAAAACATCAACAAATATGCGTATGATCAGTGGCGCACGATTGGTGGTCGTGCGCACTTAATCCACTGATCGTGCGATTACCCGGGCAGAATAAGGAAAATGAAGAGGACAGAGCGCATGTTCACTAGCGCACGATCAGTGGTCTTGCACAATAGGTCCAGTGCTCATGCGATCGTCAAGATAGGAAAGGTGAAAATGAGACTATAATACGCACGATTAGTGGCGCATGACCAGTAGTCGTGAGCAGTGAGTCTAGTGATCGTGCGCGGTATCCCTGTATCGTCGGGGTCTCCCGAGCAGTTCCGGAACATGCACACGGCCCATGCACCAGCAGAAGGCGCAGAAAGGCCACTAAAAGTGCACACACATTCTCAAGAATTAGCGAGAGAACAAGTAAAACAACAAAAACACAAAAACAACGAAACCACACAGAAAATGGGCCTAAAGTGCACTTGGCGGGGAATAGTGTAGTGATCCAAAAGGAGTGGTATTGGTGCTAAAAATAAGTTCAATGGAATGAAAATGAGCCCAGATAAGTCCAGAATCTGGTATAAAATATTGACTCATCAATACTCAACGATTTTACTCACCTAACGTTGAGTGAGTAGACAACTCTCAATGCCTGTGGAGTTAGGCAATTTCCAGCATATCCAGCATCTTCACTTTGTGACCACCTATCACATATCTTAGGCAATCTATCTAAACATGTACCATGGAATATCCTGCATATGATGCCCTAAAATAACATAAAATACAATTAGATTTTAGTGTTGATGGTGATGCCTCTTCAAATCCAATCTAGGGAACATTGTGGGCAATGGACCCAAAAATCTTCCCCTATTTGAAGAAAGCAGAACACCCATCAATACTATAAAGCATTAACATAATAGGCATATTTATTTCATGTAGTTGAAGGTAGCTATAGGTTATATATACTACATTTTCTAGCTTATTCTATATCAATTCAATGTACTCCATTTAGTTGTATTGACTCAACAAGTTAATTCAATGCATCCTCATTCCACTTGAATAATTGCTCAAGTAATATGCACTCTCCTTTATACCACCTAATACTTAAATGGAGCACCACTAGAAGCACTTACTCAACATGGCCTGATTATGTTAAGTATTTCTTCCACCTATCCTCCTTATATATTTCCACACATCCTCCCCTTTGCGACTTCTTTAATTGGTATATCTATTGAGGGAGGAGAAAGGATCATGGGGGAGTTTATCTCTTGGTCCTAGACAAATTCCCATGTTGATACTTCTAAGGAAATTAGCCTAGTAATCAAACCACTTGATTAGGAGTCATACCTTTTGTGTTGAAACATTGATATAACACAACACTGCAGCACTTGAACTTGCTTCTCACATAGTTCCACTTGAGCTGACTATTCCTCTTCTCAAGTAGCCTCACTTGAACTTCTCAATAGTAGCAGTGCTTCTCAGACTTAGAGAAGATTATGAATATGTCATAAGTAATCTCCCCTTAGTGTGTGCATTGTACTTAGGAAAAACTGATCAGTAGTGAAGATATCTGATCCACTATTATAGCTGCTTGCTCCTTCTCAACAGGAGGCTGATCCTGTTCCATAAAATATTTAACATGCTTCCCCTTAATAGGAGCATTTCCTATCATCAATTCTGTAGTAGCTGCTTGCTCCCCCTCAACTGAAACATCATTTATAAGATTCTTGGTAGACATTCTTGTCTATACCAGTTTGGATACCACTTGATTATTTTTCCAACCTTGATACCAATTAAGGTATGTCGCTTGAAAAGTTTTTAAACCACTAAAGGTATTTTCCACCACTTAAAGCTTCATGCAGCTGTAGCATCTGATATGCTTGCCTTTTACTCTTATCCTGCAACAACATGTTATTATAGCAGCAACAATGACTGTACAACAGCAGCCATCCATTATGGTTTATCTCCCCCTCAGACTGGGCATAATCCTGAGAACCCACTGATATGTTGTGATGATCTTTGATACATTGTAGCAGCTGACTGATAACAAAAAGTTAAACTTGTTCCTGTATCTTTTGGATTTGCTCCCCCTTAACAGGAGCAACTGCTGTCTTCTCTCTACTGGACACTTGAGTCCATCTTAGTCTTGAATCCACTTGACATCACTTAAGAGTCTTAATTTCAGACTTGATAGTCTGGATACCATTTAGAAGACATGTCTACCTGCAAGAGAAGTGAATCCTCCAACACAAGTATGATAGGGAGTACTTGAAGCTATACCAGGTTCAATATATCTTACTTGAAGGTGTTGATCTTGACCTTTACTAGTGGCTTAGTAAAGATATTTATCCACTATCATGACTGTGAGGACACACTCAAAATTGAGTTTTTCCTTTTCCACATGCTCCCTAACTAACTGATACTTAATCTACACATGCAAAGTCCTGCTTTGAAAGACATGATTCCTAGCCATTCGATTACACTAGTAGAATATTAATAAAAAATGAGTTCTACTTATCTGGAGGTTATTGTCTTGATACCATGGAGCAATGATTGCAAGACTGGTTTATTTCTTACTGCTCAAAGTAGCCAGTCTTCTTCTTAGGATTTGATAGGTTCTCTCCTTGCTTATCCTATCTACTTTGCACCCTATGGTTGAGGTGCTTCTTCTCACCCATTATCCTTTCATCTGACTGGGCAGTCAGCTTTGACAAGCCTAGCCTTGCTAAAACAACAACATATTATGTTAGAGAAATACATTTTTTGGGGTTAGGATCATACCTGTCTCCTTTGGAGAGCATCATCCCAGATTTGTTTTGTTCTTTCTTGTACTATGAGGAGGCGGAAGATATGTTCTTTCAGTGCTTTTTTTTCTTACTAACCTAGATCATTTTCCACTTCTTCAACAACAGATTTGCCTCTGGCTCTAGCTGAATATTTGAATTGGCTGTATACCACTTGGACTGTGTTGTCTCTTTTGCATACCCTTTTTTCTTACATAACATACTCCCCCTTGATCATGGCAATCTTGCATTGACTTGAGATGGAGTCTTTGTCCTGATCTGTCTCTTCATCTAGATAGATCACTATTCTTTGGAGCATTGATGCGCGTAAAATACGGCAAGAGTACCGGTCGCACAAGTAATAAAGTTTGGAATAAATCCCCGGATGTCGGTCTCTTGAGGAATGCAATTGGCGTCGAACGATTTAGACTCCAAAACTATTATTATGAGAGTTAATTGAAATAAGCAAAAAGAAGGGGGCTTTGGTTGGTGGTCTTATGACCAATTACACTAATGTAAACTATACGGGTCGCAATCACCGCTTCTCAAGGCGAGATGGATGTAGCGGCCGCGATGCCGTACTTCGGTTTGCGAATGGACGGAAGTCTAGCGAGTGAGGTGATTAGCGCGGAGTGAAATTGAGTGCAACGAATGTGTGGAGTGGAGTGAGATGGAGCGAGGTGCATCAAATGATAATTCTCACAAGCATGAAGAAGCACAAAAGATCCAATTTAACATCAGAAATTTATGTTCATTACATGCATACACAATCCATACAACAAGAAGAGAGAGAAAATGCAAAACCGTGAGATTGAAGATCCACCGCGGTTGTTGGCCGGAGGTGCGGGTTGTCAATCCGCTTCCAAGCGCAGTCCGAGGAGGGCTTCCGGTACCACCGAGCTGTCACCTCGAGGGCCTGTAATCCCGTTCTCTAGGTATGATTCGTCTTCTTCCTTGGGGGAGAGCTCGGAGAAGAATGCTTCAATGGCCGGGAGGGTCACCGGAGGAGGAGGAATGCTTTGGAATCGCCGAAGAAGGTCCTCCCGATGGTGGGGATGAAGGTGGAGGCGAAGGGAGATGCTGGAGGGCGAAACGGCGGACTGGCGTAGGTTCCGTAATAATCCGATTGCCCTAATTTGCGGAACAGCGCTTTTTATAGCTTGCAGAATAAAAAGGGCGCACGACCACTGGCGCACGACCAGTGGTCGTACGCGACCAAGGTCAGCGCCCGTGCGCGAGCAACCTACAGACCTGCATCAGAAAATAAATGATCGCGCATGATCAGCAGCGCACGATCAGTGATCGTGCGAGGCAATGCTGATGATCGTGCGGATGGCCAGACAGAACTTTTGTAAAATGGGATATGACTGCGCACGATCAACGCCGCACGAACAGTGGTCGTGCGTGGTATGGCAAGTGATCGTGCGGAAGGTTCAAGACAGGGATTTCAGAAATGAGTCCGGGCTGCGCACGTTCGGTGATCGTGCACCAGGAGGTCGATGGTCGTGCGTGGGTACAAACGCACGACCACTGGCTCCTTTGCCAAAAACAGTGAAATGCCTATCCCGGACGCCCACACGATCCCTGAACCTGCAGGAAAACTGCACAGGACGTCGATCGCGGCAGCCACAGCAAACAATAATAATCATGACAAGAATGAAAATGCACACAACACAGAGATGGGATAAATGGGCTAAAAAGGTGCACATGGCGTGGAATGCCGTAGCTAACCAAAAGGAGTACTAATGGTGCTAAAAGATAGTGCAAAGCTGACGAAAAATGGCTAGATGAGTCCAAAATAAGATATAAAATAGGGACTCATCAAGCATCTCTAGTCATTTCAAGGACTCTCTTATTATTAAGAGCAGGGAGTTCACTTAGAATCTCCCCCTCAATCTCTGCATTGTACAGAGAGACATTCAGGTCTTCAGCAGTTCTGCTAATCTAATCTATGCTTGAGATTCTCTGACACCAATTCTTTAGGCAAGATTTAAGCTTTCTAGTTTACCAAACTGTAGTAGCTTTACCTTAGTGTCTGCACAGATCTTGTACATCTTCTCTTTTGGTTATCACTTCCGTTGATGATACCACTTGACTTGAAAGTCTTTTCTGTATATTGAGTCTTTTCAGTTGAATATCATGTGCCCTTTCCTTGCTACTCTCAGAAGAGCTACTTCTAATGTTACACTCAGTGATGAGTGCAACCAGCTTGATCTCATCTTCACAATCCTGCTGAAGTGGCAACAATACCATGTACCACCATTTAGAAATCTTTAACTTTAAGGGAAGGATCCTGCTGGTCTTCATCCTTTGCCTATGAAGGTTATCCCTCTTCAGGAAGGCTCACAACATCAGTCTCAACTTGGGCAATAGGAGGAACTTGAAGGTCACGTTATCCATCTCCAACTTCACAACTGAAGATCTTAAGTCCATTACTCACTGTAGTTTGATCCTCAAGCTAGCTCCTTGTTCGAGTCTAATTCCCAGAGCAACCACTGTCCAAATACCACATGGGGGTATGGGCACTTTGAATATCCTGCAAAACAAATTTTATCTTACCTTAGGACCCCAATAGGTATTGGATCCTAGGTTCTTTTTAGCATAAATGTGTACATGTCCACCTACAGCTGGCCTAACAGGAAGACTCACCCTTACCCTTGGCACACAATGGTTATGCCAACAATCTATGGCAAAGTGGCCCACTTTGCCATAACACCAGCATTCATGGATATTATATATTCTCTTCTGAGCAGGTCTGGCAGTTAGGTTAACTGCAGACTGAACCGAAGGAAGAGTAGCTTCATTGTTCTTATTTCTCTCAGTCACACCCGGACTGAAGGTAGGTATGTAAGTAGAAGAGCTTGGTTTTTCTTGAAATCTACCAACATTTGTCTTCTTTGAGGAAGACATACTATTGATGGCTCAAGAAATACCCAAGTCTGTCCTGCTGACAGACTTACCCTTGGTCTGAGTGTTTGCTGGGAGATCTCGAGAAAAGGATACTGCCTTATTCTTGAATGAGGGGGCTAATTCACTAAATACAAATGGTCCAGGATAAGAAATTATAATTTCTTCATGGGGAGCCTTACAAGCACTCATTCCCCCAACCTTTCTTATTCCAGTGTAAGAAACATTTGTTTTCTTACCAGAAAGATTCCCATACCTCCAGTGACCACACTTACAATCCTGGTTATACCTGTTGGATGGGAGAATTTCCTTGCGAAAGGTTGACTGGGGCTTGACATGAGCTTTTCCTTTCTCTTTGGAGAGGAGAACTCTAGAAATCCACTTGGACTATGAATTTCTCTTGAGAGCATCTATCTTAGAGAAATTTTCCACAATTCACTTCTCCCTCTCAAGTCTCTCTTCAAGATCCTTCATAATAGAGTCCTTGTATTTGATGGACTCAACATGGATATCTACCATGGTCTTTATATGGCCAACTTACCTCATTTTCAGATACATCAAAGATGATGTCTCATCCTGCTAGGAAGCAGCTAACTTTTCTTGAGCTTTAATACCCGCTGAATTGAAATTGGTTCTTCAGCCTCTACAGTAAGGACGAGTAGGAAGATTAAGGCCATCTGTCTTTTTCCATAAGCTATTTTATCTTACTCGATCTCTGTTTTTTATCTTTAGTTAATCAACGACTATTTTGACCCATGGGCCCCATTGAACTTTATAACTGCAACTTTACTTTAACAGCCAAAAGTCGTACAGTAGCACAACAATGCAATTTGTCGCGTACTGTAGTCATCCTGCCATTAATTTGAATCTTGTTGACTTGTTGACTTTGTAGATTTCAGCATCTGTACTTAGCTAAAAATTAATCAACATTATTATAGGTGATGAGTGAGTAAGCATCACTCAATGCCAACACACTTAAACAGAATTTCTTCTATCTAGGCACTGAGTGTGTAAGCTTCACTCAACGCCAAAGAACTTAGAAAAATATTTCAGCCTCTTAGCGTTGAGTGAGTAAGCTTCACTCAACGACATACCACTTAGAAATGATTCTTGTCACTTGGTGTTGAGTGAGCAACCTTCACTCAATGCTTTTGGACTTAGCCATTTTTCCTGCTTGGGAAGCATTGAGTGTTACTTCTTCACTCAACGCTTTCAACATCTGTCAATTATATTGACTTGGCATTGAGTGAGTAGCCTTCACTCAATGCTTTTGTACTTAGACAAAATCTTGTGTTTGGAAACACTATCTCTGACAGACAAAGGTTCAGTCAACGCTTTTTATCACATGACATTGAGTGAGTAAGCTTCACTCAACGCCTGTGGACTTAGTCAAATATTTACATATATTTTTTGTGGCTTTGACTGACTGAGCAATACTCAAAATTTTTGAAGATATGATATTGAGTGAGGGGACTTCATTCAACGCCTATGGACTTGGCCAAATTCTACCTGTTTCGTCTTATGCTTTGCCTATCTCTCTACCTTTAGCTGTATGGCTGTAACACCCCAAATTTGGCAGCATAACTTTTGTCACTATCGCCGGGAAATAGTGGGTGTCGTCGGTTGGCAATATCTATAAAGAGTTGAGTCGACACTCGACACACCCGACACACTCGACACACTCGACAAATCGTCGAATTAATATTGCCGGGTGGTGATAGTGGATGTCCCCGGGCAATAGTGCCACGTAGTGTGAGATATGTGTCAGATTGGTTGTTAAGCGATCGATAAGCAGTGGTTGACCTGGATCAAAGCGTTAAAGCGTTTAGGTCGATGTCGCCGGGTGGAGACAGTCGATGTCACTGGGCGATAGCGCCAAAGTTGACAAGTTAACTCAAATCCGAGCCTTTAATTCATTTTGATGGATTGATCATGTGGCTGGAGTTTAAGACGAGGTTGATGTACAGAGGTGTGTGGAATGAGAATTCATTCTATCCTTCCATTCCTCTCTCTCTCTCTTCCATCCACTTTACTCCTTAGAGAAAAGAAAGCTAAGGAAGAAGAAGGGCTGGACCTGAAGCTTTCATAGAGTGCTGAATAAGATCTTGTGGTCGGGAGCAGGATCCAAGGCTAGATCCGCGAAGAGGAAAGTGAGGCGATTATTTCCATCGGTATAGAACAACTTCACAGTGCATCTGAAGAGAACTGCAGGGGTAACGATTTTCTCCTGGACAAGTAAAGTCCTCAATAAGCATACTTGCATGGACCCCTCCCCAAAAGGTTGCAAGAAGGTGGATTCCTTTGGGTAGATCTGTAACACCCACATCCATCACATGACATATAACAGTAGGTCCAGTCGGGGCCCGACGCCATATACAACAAACAGACCGAAGGGTTACAAAATGAAACCATTCTTCCAATCATATACGTCCTACACAGAGCATAAAGAGGAAGCATTTTAAGAGTTGCAAATAAAAGAACCCAACATGACATGAATGTCGACTAATAAAACCAAACATGAATGAACTTACAAACACACAAAAAGTACTTTGCCTTTAGGCCTTACAACAGTTTACTTAAATAATATGTGTCTTTCATACAACGGCACGCAGGTCGGTCACACATGAGCATAAAATAAACGATTCACTTTGGCCTTTGAGGGCCAGCACTGCAACAAGGGATTTAGCCCGCTATTTACCACTCTGCTACGTAACACCTACAAGCAACATTCCACCGCACGGTGGCAAACAAAAGCAACGGTCAGCTAAAGATGACCAAATTATAACGAACCTGTCCCTTTACTCGGGGAGGCGATGCTCCTTCCCTGCATATCATTAGCAAAACCAAAATAAATAGTGAAAGCACACTTAACCACATGTGTAGGCACGCACGGCCACACACCCCGTACTCTCAGGGCACATATATTCGGTGAACCCGGTATCTCCCAAGGTCTCACCGCCATTTTGTACATGGAAAACCACGTGTGCATTTAGTCCTTTCTCCAAAGCCTAGACTTGTCTCCAAATAATCAATAAGTCCCACGTACCATAGGTCGCTTTAACCGAAAAAATGGAGTGGGTAGAGTTCCACCTGCCCGTTTCTCACTTCAATACGGCCATTTGGCCAACGACGTGGGTCAAGTTTCCCCCAATCCCACCATATCGATCATACACCGTACATAACCTCGTTATGTACATAGTTGGCTCATGGGCCAACAACACGACAGACATGCATTTTTGCCCAATTTTTCGAATGCACCTTGGAGTTAATCCCCAAGGCTCCCTATTGCAATCTACCACGTAGAAAACCCGAAAAACAACTATCGGCACGGAGTCTTCTCCGGCCATTCATGCACAATAAAACATCACCGATCCAGACCAACATGTCCGGGTATGCTTCACAAACCATATCTATGTCCGTACTTCGATTCCGGACTCTACATGCAACAATACAGGGACTATTCATATCCCAGCCAAAGGAACACCCAACGCTCAGTGCATACTCGTGAGAGCGGGTATCCTATGCAAAAGAAAGAGGACTTCACATGTCCAAGATTAGAATCTTTACCCTTGTATTTCTCTTCTCTGCCATGGAAAACTAGTCGGATGAAAAGCACCGCAATGGATTTGCCTCCGCGGATCTTGCCTCGGTTTGCGATTCGGTGCTCCGAAGCTCCGCCGGCGGCCAAATCTCTCCTTCTCCTTCTTTCTTGCTCTCACATCTCTCAAGAACTTTAGAAAGAGAAAGCCCTCAAAGAAATGAGGGTTTCAATCCATATTCCCCACCTTAACACAGCGGGAACAATCCTGGTCCGTTAGATCCTATTTAAAGAAATTGAATTGCTCGGATCTGCCAAAAAATCCACTCTCCTGGGCCGAACATAGCTTGTGACATGCCCGTGTCACATGCCGTGTGCCTAGATCATAACCAATTATCGATCATAGGGTAGTACATGGGCTCGAACACGCCCGTGTCACTGCCTGACACGCTCGTGTCAGTTTTCGACACGCCCATGACATAGGGGCGTGTCCCTCGAACCGACACACGAAACGTAAAGTCCTAAAAAGGACACGGCTCCCCACATGCCCGTGTCAGTAATTGACACTTTGCTGTCGACCAGTACACGCCCGTGTCTAAGGCCGTGTACTTCAGTCGACACGGCCCTGTACAGCCAGTGCAGGACACAGCCTCCAACACGCTCGTGTTGGACAAGACACACCCATGTCAGCACTGTTCACGGCCGTGTTTTCGGCCGTGTTCCACACTCGACACTGCTCGTCCCAACCCGAGCAGGACACGACCCTAGACACACCCGTGTCTTAGGTCGTGTTACCCCACTTAGGCCCCAAAAAGAGACTTAAAATGCTACCCATTCATATTTTGAGTTTTGGGGTGTTACAATTCTCCCCCTTTAAAAGAATTTCATCTCGAAATTATAGAAAAAAAAGAATACTCAAAACTAAATGGTACTTGTGTAGAAGAGCTCGGGATACTCTTCAAGCATGGTCTGCTCTCGCTCCAATGATAGCTCCTCACGACCGCAGTTGTCCCAACAGACTTTGACCATCCTGATCTCTTTGTTGCGAAGTCGCTTGACTCAGAAATCCTCAATACGAACGGGCTTGACCTGCTTCGTCAACCCATTATGAACCGGCACTTGATCGATCGCGATCACTTGTGTAGGCTCTTGCACCGCCTTCCACAACACTGATATGTGGATTATATCGTGTAGCCCATTAAATTCCACTGATAGCTTCAGTCGATAAGCCACCTCTCGAATTCGCTCCAGGATCTCAAACGGCCTAAGGTACCTCGGACTCAACTTCTTCAATCTTCGAACCCGCGAGACACCCTTGAACGACTTGATTTTCAGATATACCCTATCACCAACGGTTAACTCCACGTTCCTTTGCTTGGCGTTATAGTATTTAGCATGCATGTCGTGAGCGATTAGCAACCGTTCCTGTATATTATGTACCAACATAGTGGAATCTTCCACTTTCTATCATTTGTACAACTTCGACTCACCCATCTCTAACCCAGACAATGACGTGGAATATTTTATACCGTATAGGGCCTCGAAGGGCGCCATTTGAATACTCACCCGGTAGCTGTTGTTGTACGAAAACTGCACCATGTACATGTGATCTTCCCACCGCTTTCCAAAGTCCAAGATGAACATGCAAAGCATGTCCTCTATCGTCGTGTTGAACCTCTCGGTCTGACCATCCGTCTGTGGATGAAAGGTTGTGCTGTAACTCAGCTTGGTTCCCAATAATTGATGCACAACCACTAGTCGTTGGACGTGAAGCGCCCATCTCGGTCATTCACAATACTGCAGGGTACACCATGCAATCGAACAATACTATCCATGTAGATCTTTGCTAGCTTTTTCACCGGATCATCCTTCCTATTCGAAATGAAGTGCGATACTTTCATCAATCTGTCTACGACCACCAAGATTGCGCCGTTTCCGTTTTGCAACTTTGGCAACGCATGCACAAAATCAATCGAAATATCGTCGAACTTCCACTTCGGGATAGACAAAGACTACATGAAACCTCCGGGCTTCTTGCACTCCGCCTTAACCAAGGCGCACGTTTGGCAATTCACCACATAAATCGCTACGTCCTTCTTCAGTCCTGGACACCAGAATAAATTTTTCATATCTCTATATATTTTCTTTCTCCCCGGGTGAATCGAATACATGGTATGATGAGCTTTGTACATATATTCCTTCCGAAGATTACCCACACTAGTGACGCACAGACGACCATCCCTCCACAGCAGTCAATCTTCAACAACAAATTGGGAATTTGACCCATCCAAATAATCATCCATGGCCTACTTTGTAAGACCCCTTTTTTTTCTTTTTAAAACCGGGGTCTTAGGCCCAGAATCGCCGCTTTGCGGTGACACCTTCACGTCCTGAAGGGTCATCACAACAAGGCGCCGATTCTGCCGGCCAATTTGATCACAGAAAGGTAGCATAAAATGAAGTAAGTAAAAGCAAGTACACTGAAATAAATCACATATATAGAAATAAAACTACTCGAAGGAGTGTCCACAGAATAGTATATAAGAGTACTAAAAATACGGCTTAAGCCCGGTATAACATGTCCTCACTACAAATCACTCATGCGGAAGCAAAAAACAGAAACTACTCAAGGTAGAGACTCACGGTCTCGGCTGTATGAACTCCAGAGCTAGACTGCCCCATCTCAAAGCGCACCGATCTCTGGGGCTGCTCCTCCATGCTGGGCTCCACGATCCCCTAAAGGATGCGTTTCAAAACCGTTAGTCATAAAGACTAAGCCCTATCATCCCCTAACCCTTCCCCCATGGCTCCTAGGTACCGAGCGGAGAGGAAGAAAGGGAAGGACATGAAGGTGGATAATGAATCAAAAGAAAACCGGTGGCAGCGGAACTAATCTAGCAATTCTATAATAAATATGACAGAAATAGAAAGTAGGAAAAGTAACCTTAACTTATGTACGGAAGAGCATAAGCCAAGGGCTCTTCTGCAAGGCTCCCATCGTATAAAGTGACCCATACCACTTATACGTTGGGATGTCGGTTATCAAACAGCAGCATATATATATTGAATTTAACCTTAATTTATAAACTTGCCCACACAAGCTTATAGACCAAGGGGTCGTTTTGCAGGTCCTAATGTATAAGCATCCCATATCACTTATACTTTAGGTGTCAGGGTTAAATGAATCGATTATGCTATGACATGCAAGTGGGTATGATGGAACATGCAAGTGCAACTCACACACCCGACTCTGTGCACACAGACCTTTAGTTCCCCCTTTCAGAGCAGTTACCTCCCAGGATACCTCCGTAGTGGCAGACGAAAGCGGTGGGTTGTGCCTCGCCCACCTCTAAACCAGTAAAGCACTACCGGTCCGACCTATTGTACGCCTTAATGCTTGTTGCACTAAGCGGATGCCCGTGTACTCTAGCCGGCTCGCGCACCGGACTTAGCTTTGGCGAAGTGTAAAAACCACACTTACCGAGTCAGCGTATTGGCATCGGTGCATCGAACCTCCAATACCGAAGACCCACCACCTTAATTTTCATTCTTTTTATGCACATGCAAATTTAATCGTAATCAAACAAAAATCGAGCCGAAGCTCCCCGGACCAAAACATCCGTCTCTTAACAAACCGAGCCGAAGCTCCCCGTTCCATTCCATCCGTCTCTTAACCAACCGAGCTGAAGCTCCCATCAATCTTCCTATGCTAACAGTGTTTGTGAAAGGTGAAATCCTAATTACTATGTTACTCTTGTCAGCTTATTATTACAGTTTACGTTAACCCAAGACTGCCCCCGGTATTCCCTGTGAAGGGCTCTCAAAGGGCACTAGGAACTATGATGGTAGCTGAAGCCCATCATTCCCTTTCGCAAGGCAGTTATTGGTAATTGTTGAATTTCCTTACCTATTCCCTTCTCATGTTACGATAGGCTAACCATGGGTGATTTTTGGCCTTCCTCTCTTCGGGGAAGACGATCTTTCGTCAAACCCGAGCACTTCTTAACTCTAGTTAACACCACTTCTCTATATTCTTCATTTCATTCTATTGCGATATCATCCACATCTATCCTCCCAGACAAAATGGCTAACTCCAACACTATCCCAGATCATGTCCTATTACAATTTAACAATTTGTTATATGCAGACCAACCTAGACTAAATGTCGAACCGGTTAGGCAATGATCCAATATTCATCCAAATGCCCTAAGTTATTTACTGGAGACTTATCATGATATAATTAGCCTAAATCCAGAATGTGGTAATTTTCCTAATTTATCTAGCATTTAATTAATTTCCTTAAAAATTCCAAGGGCTACAGGTTTGAACATGAACTACCCTAAGTTCTCATGCAAGATGTCCAACAAAATTATAATAAATAGTATGTTATCTCAATATGGTAAATCCAAAGTATCATAATTTTTCTATCATCAAAAGGCACTAAAACTATTTTAGCCATAGCTTCTATATTTCGTTATTTGTGAATCAAGTAAAGAGAATATTCTTCCAAAAACTATAAATAAATTATACTATGCAGATAAAGCCTAAAAAATAGCATTGGGCCAGTTTCCTAATTTTTCAGTAATAATATCATCCATATTTAATTTCCAAAGCATAGAACCCCTTTTTAACATTTGTGAAGGAAGTACTGGATTTACTCAACTAAAATTATATACAAAAATCAAGGATAACCATTCTGTCCTAAAACATTTATTTCCAAGATTTCATTAGATTTCAATGATCAAAAAGATACAAATAATTAAAACATCAATTAGGGCTATAATCAGCTTTACAAATGCAGTGCTGGAAATAAACATCATAAAATTCCAGTAAAATTTCTATAAATTCTACCCACTCCAAAACTCACTCTACCCAAGTTTCACTGCCTTTAGATAATGTTTAGTGACAGATTGTGCTTAATTAGTATTTTACCCTAAAGCTAAGATTAGGGTTTTGAGGTATCTACCTATCTCCAAATCCTCCAAGATTCCATCCAAATGATTTATATTATGTTAATGTCGACTCTACTGAATCTCAAGACAATATGAGAGCAATTGCCCTCATGTCCTTCACAACTCTCAAAACCCTCCATTTAGGGTTTGAGCTTGGATCCTAGGGTAAACCAACCCTTATTCTCACCATTTTTTCCAAGTGGGTTATAATAACCCTTCCAGGTCAGTGGTCGAAATATCAGCCTCTGTTGAGGTGATTTGACCGTTCCAACTTCTAGTGCACTTTTTACTCAAAAATGCTTCACTATTGCCTAGTTAAGAATAGGTGACTCTTATCCAAAACTCATCTCAATGAGTTGAAAATTTGTGCAGAGCTAAGTTTTATAGCCAGGGACCACTCACCAAAATTTGGGAGGGTTTGGAAGTCATTTGACCACTTAAATAAATTCCTCTAAGTTTATTAAATTAAAACAAAAACTTTAGGAAAAGTATCTCCAAAAATTCTCATTTTTGGACAGCCTCTAGATATGGTTAAGGGAAACCCCCTGCCCAAATTTCAAGTCATTTTGACAAAGGAAGAAGAGTGGGTATCCATTTTAGTTTCTGCCCAACTCAAGGTACAGCCCCCATTAAAACGGGTGCTTCGGTCAAACCGCTTACCCAAACGAGTTGAAATAAATTTTAAATTAAACTAGACTCGAAGTGCTACAACTTTTGTGACTGGCCATTTTTCCTAAAACGGCCTCTAAATTCTTCGGTTTGCAGCATCAAAATTAGTCTATTTTATGTATATTTACCTTATATAGTATGTACTTAATTTTCATATTATAATAATGTTTTACTGTTCATCTCCCCTACAAAACAGAACCCGAAACAGAAACTCAGAAAAACCATATTTCTTGTAACCCTTCTGTGATCCGTCGCCGACCGTCTGGTCACTTACCTGGCCAGCCACCACCACCACCACCTCCGTCAAGGCGATGGCTATCGGTCGGCGGTGGTTTGGCCGCCGGAGGTGGCGGTTTTCGGCGTACCTGAAAAATATATTTTTCATGGTTTTCCATGAAAACTCGAGATAGGTTCGGCTCCGTTGAGCATGAACTTCATTCCTAAGATCCTAAGATCTACCCATAAGAGAAGAAATAGAGGAGGACCTTGTTCGCGGTTTGAAGACGAGATGAACGTCGGATTGTCATGGCGCGGTGGTGGCGTTCCCGAACTTCTCCTACAGCAAGAGCAGAAATCTGAATTCGTTTGGTCTAGAGTGTAACCTTATCCTCTTGCTCTCAGGGGGCTTTTATAGGTCTCCAAGTGGGGAGGGGAAAGGATGAAACATTCATGGCCATGAATGCCCTCTCTCTCTCTTAATATTATTTCGGTTATGGTGCAGGGAAGGAAATGGTGGAAGTAAAGAAGACTGATCCAAGTGGCGATTTCCTATTGGGTCAACTCTTCCTCATTTTATTAAGTAATCAGAGAAAGAAACAGCTCATAAATACTCCTGCTATAAATTCCTATAATAAGAATTGATTATGACTTCGGTTACAGAAATTTCCAGCCTGACTGACATTTCGGCCCTTGTCACGGGCGTGTCACGTAGGTCTGTGTGTACAGGCCTTGTGGAAAGTTCTGAGTTCGACGATCGTCTAACTGAGTTCGACGATCGTCGAAGGGGGGTCATGCCCTATGTCACGGGCGTGACACATAGGTCACGGGCGTGACAGGGCCATGATGCAAATTCTGCGCTCGTCGATCGTCTCGCTGAGATCGATGATCATCGAAGGGGGTCATGCCCTAGGTCACGGGCGTGACACCTAAGTCACGAGCGTGACGGGGCCTTGATGCAAATTCTTCCCTCGATGATCGTCTCGCGGAGATCGACGATTGTCGAAGGGGGTCACGCCCTAGGTCACGGGCGTGACACATAGGTAAATGGCATGACAGGCCCGGGTTGCAAAAAACTACGCTCGACGATCGTCTTCATGAGATCGACGATCGTCGAAGGGGTCACGCCCTAGTCACGGGCGTGATGGTCGGTCACGGGCGTGACTAACCCGTGACTCCAAGTCTAGGTTGATGGACCTCAACTTTGGGCTCCCTAAGGTTCTGTCACGACAGACCGACTCTTATGGGTCTGGCCGGAAATGGGATGTTACAAATCCCAATAAACAAAGCAAAAATTTCGCCCCCGAAATTGAGGTTAAGCCTACAGGGATTTCTACCGGAATAAAATAAGCTTGTAACATCCCATATGGTTCTTCCTATTGGGTCGAAGCGACTACTTGTTTCATAAACAAAGGGCAATGCCCTAATAAACAAAAGATTAGACCCTACTTTCCTACGCATGCCTTGGTTCTCGATTTCCCCTACCTAGTCCTACCAGTTCAATACAAGAAGTTAATTTATAGTATAATGAGAGGTGGTGATGTATACCTGACTGAACAACTCTGGGTATTTTTTCCTCATCAGGTCCTGCGGTTCCCAGGTGTATTCCTCCTGACCATGATTCCTCCACAAAACCTCACTAAGGGGATCTTCTTACGGCACAAGATTCGTACTCCTTTGTCATCGATTCGAACTGGCTCCAAGTGAACAAAAGCTACCGGCCCCTCAAGGGTAAAAATTTGCTGCTCCGGGCGTAGTAGAGCCCTTCTCAGCTAAGAAATGGAAGACATCGTGTAGAGCTGCCAGCTCTGGTGGAAACTCCAGCCTGTAAGCTAGGGCCCCGATCCGCTACAGGATCCTGTAAGGGCCCATATACCTAGGGCTGAGCTTCTTTCTCCGACCGTGCACCCGTAAAACTCCATGCATGGGCCGGATCTTCAAAAACACTCGGTCCCCCACCTGAAATTCCACCTGACGATGCCGGGCGTCATAATACTTAGCTTTTCTGCTCTGCGCCTCTAACATCCTGTCTCTGATCAGTCTAACCTGAGCCTCAGTGTCTTCAACAAAGTCCGATCCCAACGCCTTCGGATCCTCGTCCTGAACCCAAGAAAGTGGGGTCTTGCATTTCCATCCATACAAGGCTTCATAAGGCGCCATCTTGATGCTGGATTGGTAGCTGTTATTATAGGAGAACTCGACTAACGGAACCATCTTCTCCCACGGCTCCCCTCGTTCCAATATACACAGTCGTAGTAGATCCTCCAACGTCTGTTGGTGCGTTCTGTCTGCCCGTCCGTCTGAGGGTGGAAGGCTGTACTGAAGGTCAATCGGGTGCCAAGATATGCTTGCACTGACCGCCACTCCCTGGATGTAAACCGTCCATCGTTGTCCGACACTATCGTCCTAGGCACGCCATGATATCGGATATACTGCTCCACGAACTTCCGTACCAGCACTCCCACCGAGTCATCCTTCCTGATTGGTATAAAGCGGGCCACCTTCCTCAACCGATCAACAATAACCTAGATCGAGTCATTCCCTCTCCAAGACCGGGGAAGCCCATGTATAAAATCCATAGCTATATCATCAAACTTCCACTCCAGCACCGCGAGTGGCTGCAATAGTCCTGCGGGGTTCTTGCACTCCGCCTTCACCAACTGACATGCCTCGCAATGGGTCATGAAGTACGTAATGTCCTTCTTCATCCCTGGACAAAACATCATCTTCTTTAGATCTGCCGTCATCTTGGTGATCCCCAGGTGTATAGAGTATCTGCTATAATGTGCCTCCGCCATGATGTCCTCCCGAATCTGGCCTCCTGCGGGTATATATACTCTGCCTCTGAAATATAGCAATCCATCTCTCAGGGAATAATCTCCTGTCAAACCCTCCTCCAAGGCTCGGAATATCGGCTCTGCCCATGCATCTGTCCTCTGTCCGTCCCGGATGCGGTCCCGAAGATCATCTATGGCCACCATCGATTCTATATACTCCCTATAAAACTCTGGATAATCCTCGACACTAGGGATATCTGCATATCTCTGAAATACCGGACTAGCTCCATGGACATAACCTGGGGCCCGACTTCGAAAGTGGCAGCTCTCCGACTCAACGCGTTAGCCACAAGGTTTGCCTTCCCTGGATGGTAGTGCATCTCATACTGATAATTTGCTAAGAACTCCACCCAGCGCCTCTGCCTTATATTCAACTCCTTCTGCGTGTCCACGTATTTAGGTTCTTGTGGTCGGAGTAGATGTCGCAGTGGACTCCATAAAGATAATGGAGCCAGACCTTCAGAGCAAAAACGACCGCTCTCATCTCAAGGTCGTGCACCGGTAGTTCTGCTCGTGCTTCTTCAACTAGCGAGACGCATATGAAATCACATGGCCTTCTGCATCAGTACAGCTCCATACCCTGGCTGGTAGAATGTAGACCTGAAAACCTTCTTTCCCCGAGGGGAGAGTAAGTATGGTGGCCGAGGTGAGTCGATCCTTCAGATCCTGGAAAGCTGCCTGGCACTGCGGAGTCCAAATGAAAGGTTCCTCCTTCTTCGTCAAAGATTTGAATGGGAGGGCAATTTGGGAGAACCCCTCCACGAACTTCCGGTAATAACCGGCAAGTCCTAGAAAGCTTCATACATCGGTGGCTGACTTCAACTCCGGCCAATCTCGAACTGCCTGAATCTTTGCCGGATCCACTGCCAACCCGGCTTCGCTGATAATATGGCCTAGAAAGCCCACCTCCTTCAACCATAATTGACATTTACTGAAATTTGCATATAAGTGTTTCTCCCGCAGTCTCTGTAGGGTCAGTGCTAGATGGCGAGTGTGCTCCTCCTCCGTTCTCGAGTAGATGAGGATGTCATCGATAAACACAATGACAAACACATCTAGGTATTCCTTGAAAACCTGGTTCATGAGGGTCATGAATGCCGAAGGTGTATTCGTGAGCCCGAAGGGCATCACCGTAAACTCAAACAATCCATATCTGCTACTAAAAGCAGTCTTCTGAATATCCTCCTCTCGAATCCGAAGCTGGTAGTAGCCCGACCTCAAATCCAATTTTTAAAAGAAGTGTGCCCCTTCCAGCTGGTCGAACAACTTGTCTATCCGTGGGAGCGGATAGGTATTCCGGACGGTCAGCCTATTTAGTGCCCGATAATCGATGCACAGGCGAAGTGTCCCATCCTTCTTCTTCACGAATAGGACCGGGGCTCCCCATGGCGAGGAACTCGATCTAACAAATCCCGCCTCCACCAACTCCTACAACTGAGTCCGAAACTCTGCCAACTCCTTCGGGGCAATCCAAAAATGGGCCCTAGATGCTGGCTTGGCCCCCGGCACAAGCTCTATCTGAAAGTCCTGCTCTCGGTGCGGAGGTAGTCCTGGTAGTTTCTCTAGAAAGATGTCAGCATAATCTCGCACCACCGGGATGTCTGTCACAGACTCCTTGACTTCTGCCATCTCAAATAGGATCTTACAGACCTCCTTTCCCTGCAGATGGGCCTTACGGCCTGTACCGAAGATAATAATATTCGAGAGATAGGTCTTATACCTTCGATGAAAATGAAAGAGTCCCTGTGTCTCACGATGATCCTCTTCGCTTGGCAATTAATCTGGGCATGGTTCCAGTGCAGCCATACCATGCCCAGGATCAATTCGTAGTATGACAACTTCAAAATCATCGCTGGAGCCTCGAACGCCATTCTACCAATTTCTATCTCCATATTGCAGTGGTCCGTGGTAAGGAGCTCAGATCCATCCGGTAGTCACACCCTTATCTTTGAGCCCGTGAATCGCTCCACTCCTTCCAGTCCTTCTATGAACGTCTCCGACACAAAGGAGTAGGTAGCTCCAATATCGAACAGCGTGCCGGCAGGCTTTCCACTTATGAAGACTATACCTGGGGTGATTAGATATCTTAGAGTTCTATATTGAGTTTTCTTTCCTTGCTAATCTATCTAGTGCGGTTCTATGTTTTTAACAACTGAAAGGGAAATTCTATGAATTAAAGAACCATTGCAGCGTACCTGCTATGACCTTCTTTGGATTCCGAGGTTGTGCAAGGTCCAAAGCATATACCTTCTCCCTTCCCTATCTACGATCTCCCTCTTGGTATCCACGACTGCGGCCGCATCCTCGGCCTCCGTAATGCTGAGTTGGTGGGCCACCCTGTGATGTTGGAGGTGGTGCCCCCCTCATCGGGTAGTTCCTCCGGATGTGCCCAATCTGATGACAAAGGAAGCACTCTGGTGGGGGATACCCATTCCCCCGGGTTTCCTGCATCTCCTGCATCCGAAGAGTTGAGGGGACAATATCACCTGCTCCCTCGGCTCATGCCTCACTTCAGACAAGGGATGGTCCTCTATCCATCTCCCCTCTGGTATAACACCTCGTCGCTGGTCCATTTCTTTCTCTCCGTTCCCTGTCCTCTATGACCACTACCTGCCCTCGATGTGGTGTGCCATCGAGCCTCGAACTCC